>OZ018391.1:21301775-21901775 GCA_963969525.1 Ontholestes murinus
CATTTCAATTTTAAAACTCCGCCATTTTATTTCTTCATGATATACGTCAATTATTTTTTTTACAAAATCAAAACTAGATGAATAGTGAACAGTTTCAGTAATTTTCAGCCTAATTTCACTGTAAATCAATTTATTATAATTTTTCAAACCGACTAATGCATTTTTTTCATTTTCCACTTCAAATTTAAACCACCGCAATTTTATTTCTTGATTATATACATTAATTATTCTTTTCTAAAATCAAAACTACAATAATACTGAAGAGTTTCAGTACTTTTTAGCTTAATCCAACTGAAAATAATTTTTTTACAATTTTTCAAACCGAACAATGCATTTTTTCATTTCTTCATTTCAACTTTTCAACCTCCGCCATTTTATTTATTGATCATATACGTCAATTATTTAAAAAAATCAAAACCAGAATAATACTGAAGAGTTTCAGTAATTTTCAGATTAATACAACTAAAAAAGACGATTTTACGATTTTTCAAACCGACGAATACATTTTTTCATTTCTTCATTTCAACTTATAAACCTCCGCCATTTTATTTCTTCATCATATATGTCAATTAGTTTTTACAATATAATTTTCAGCTTATTAGAACTAAAAATGAATTTTTCACGATTTTTCAAACCGACGAATGCATTTTTTTATTTCTTCACTTTAACTTTTAAACCTACGCCATTTTATTTCTTCATCATATAAATATCAATTATTTTTAATACCCAATCAGAATTAGAGCAATAATGAAGATTTTCAGTAATTTTCAGCCTAATTAAACTGAATATTAATTTTTTACAATTTTTCAAACCGACGACTGCATTTTTTCATTTCTTCATTTCAAATTTGAACATCCGTCATTTTATTTTTCGATTATCTGTGTTAATTATTCTTTTGTAAAATCATAACTAGAATAATAATGAAGAGTTTTAGTAATTTTTAGCCCAATTCAACTGAAAATTAATTTTTTACAATTTATCAAACCGATGAATGCATTTTTTCATTTCTTCAATTTAACTTTTAAATCTGTGTCATCATATACGTCAATTGTTTTTAAACTCAAGAAGTCTCAAATAAAATTTTCTCTATTGGAAGAGAAATTAAATAAAAGTTCTTAGCTTCTTAGAATTCAATTCAATTCAATTATTCACGTGCCACTATTTACAAACAAAATGGTGATGTGGCCATCATAGTACTTTCCCTATTATTTACTCGAAAACTATGCGGTTTATGCAGAAAGATTATTTTGAATAATTTATTCAATTTTGAATTCTCTACAAAAAAAAATTTTCAAAAAAAAAATCACGATCACAATACTTCCCCTATATATACTTCGTATATAGGGAAAGTAACAAAAGAATGCCTGAATTCCAAAATCAAAATGATCTAAAACAAAACTGATCTCTGAAAACTTTCAACAAAATTTGTACCTTTTCAATTTAGATAATCCTAAAAACAATTGATTTCACAAAATAATAGAAAATATATTTTTGGAAAACCAAATTATTACATCTATAGTAAATATATCGATAACACCGATAAAAAAAATCGATTTTATGTCTATATATATTTTGTGGACATAACATTTTAGTCGACAAATATTGACGTCGACACTTGACACTCTCCCGTGCAGGTACACAGTGCATTTGATTCGGGTATAATGCCCTAGGGTCAATACCCTTTTTTTTCGTCGCGCTGTGTGTGCACGTATGTGCATGTGTGTGTGTGTACTACGTGCGTTACTTAAGATTATCATTGTTTCACTCGAATTTTCGGTAGTGGAATTAATGACCTCCGAGTGATACATACATAATGCAAGGAGGTAAATGCCTTTTTATTGGCCAGATTACCACACGCCGTTTCCTGTTACCGAAAATAAACCGGCGCTGTTTAATTCCATTTTATAACCACTTTTCTGTATTTTATGTGAAAATAATGAAGCTTACTAAATATATCAATTTTTTTTTATTTTGAATTATTTTTTTAAAAATTGTCAATGAGGTACCACATTGACAAAAAAATTCTCTAATGTGAATTTATACATTGACAAAAAAATAATTGAGTCTGAGGTGTAGGTGTGCCATATCTCAAGAAGTACTAATTTTGAAATGAAACTTTTAACTTTAGCTTTAATTCTTTACCAGAAGATGGATCTGAAAAGCTTTTGGTAAAAAATCTAAACTGTTTCTTTAACAAATCTTATTTGTTTCAAGTAAAATTAATCTATTTTCTTTTCTTTAAATTTATTCAACTATTTCACTTAACAAATCTTCTTTTATAATTATTTTATTTGGCTTTTCTTAGCAATTAACAATTGTTTTTATTGTAAAATGTCAACTGTTTTTTAATAGATTTAATAGATTTTTTTAAAAGATTTCAATTGGTTTTAACATGCAATTAATTGTTACTTTTGGCAATAAAAATGTTATACATTTTTAGAATGCCTTTAAACATTTTTTTACTATTATTTCTTAATTAATTATAAATTCATATTCTAGAAAATTTTATCACTCCCTAATTTTTATAATAGTTGCTGTTTTTGAGTTAAAATCAAAAGTATTAGTCTCCGATTTCAATCGTAAGAAACAAAAAACAAAAAATCCTCAGAAAGATCTAAAACCTAACTAGAAATTAAGTAAAACAATTTTAAACTCTTTGTTTAAACGGCCTAGGCAAGTTGACAGCTCAATTCGTTTTTCAATTGTTGCACTGATGGTTCCCTAATGTCGTATACTAATAGTAACCGTTGAAAACGAAAATTCTATTTTCATTTGTTTTTCTTGTTTTGAACATAACTTTTTAACGAAAGGTCGGATTTTGAAAATTCTTGCACTCAGAGTTTAAAAATGTTGTATACTTACATATTGTAGAAGTGAAAAACGAAAATTCAATTTTTATTTGTTTTCCTTTTTTTGAACATAACTTTTAAACAAAAGATCGGATTTTAAAAATTCTTGCACTCAGGGTTCACAAATGTTGTATACTTATTGTAGAAGTTAAAAACGAAAATTCTATTTTCATTTGTTTTTCCTTTATTTTTTATAACTCTAAAATGAAAGATCAAATTTTAAAAATTCTTACACTGATGGTTCACTAATGCCGCACACTTATTGTAAACGTTGAAAACGAAAATTCGATTTTCATTTGTTTTTCTCTTTTTGAACACAATTTTTAAACAAAAGGTCGGATTTTAAAAATTCTTGCACTCAGGGTTTAAAAATGTTGTATACTTATTGTAGAAGTTGAAAACGAAAATTCGATTTTCATTTGTTTTTCCTTTATTGGTTATAACTCTAGAAAGAAAAATCAAATTTTAAAAATTCTTCCACTGATAGTTAAATACTGTCGCATATTTATTTTAAACTTTGAAAACGAAAATTCGATTTTCATTTGTTTTTCTATTTTTGAATATAACTTTCTAATAAAATGTCTGATTTTGATAATTCTTGCACAAGGGGTCTAAAAATGTTGTATACTTACTGTAGAAGTGAAAAACGAAAATTCGAGAGAGAGAATAACATCTTTATTAGAACATTTTTTTACAAACACAGTTTATGGAAATACAAGTAATGCAACAATATGGTTAGTCTGTCCTTTTGGGCTATCGACCATCGGTCTTTCTGCCCTGTCTTGACTCTAAGTTTTGTGTGAAAAATAAATATCTTTGCTAGCTGGCTTAACCGTCTGGATGATTCGAACTAATGAATTGATGTAGTGTGATTGATGGGTGTTTATGTTTGGGGGGGATATTCGGGTTTCGGGGAATGCACAATTTATTCAGTAGGGTAACATTGAAGGGGTTATTGGCAAATTTGATATTTAGGCTATTTATACGTTGGGATATTGGGGTGACTTGGGTGGTTTCATAGAGGAGCGCATTAGAAGGATTGTGTAGGGGATTAATAGGGTGTCTGAGTTTAGTAAGGGAACGTAGGGCTGACCTTTCGGCTACATTTAAGTGTTGGAGAGTGGAAGGACGGATTTGGTTAAATAGGATCGCACTGTAATCAATAAGAGGTCGGCAAATCGATGTGTAAATGTTTACGGCTGTTTTAATGGAGATGCCTTTGTTCTTATATGTGAGTGCACGGAAATGCCGAGCTCTTATCTTAATTTTGGACTTAATTGATTGTGCGTGGGTCGTAAAGGAAAGTTTGGAATCGAAAAGGACGCCTAGGTATTTACAGGGGTTGGAGGGGTGGATGTTGGAATTGTTGATATTAATAGAAGGGGAATTCGGTGTGATTTTATGGTGAGGGATAAATAATTTGGATTTGGAAGGGTTTACTTTCATACGCCATTTGGAACACCAGGATTGTATTGCATCGAACGATGATTGAAGGGATAATTGGGCGGCTTGGAGAGTTGGGGCGTGGGTAACCAGGGCAGTGTCGTCGGCAAAGAGGAGGGCGTATCTAGAGGGATGGAAATATGATGGGTTGGAGTCAAATATATCGTGACAGAAAATGTTGTACAGAAGGGGGGAAAGAGGAGAACCTTGTGGTACCCCCTGGTGGATGGGAAACGGATCGGAATAGGTTTGTTTGATTCTAATTTTACAGGTTCTGTTGGTGAGGAAGTTGTAGATAATGATGATTAAATGGCGAGGGATATTGAGCAGGAAACATTTATATATGAGGCCAATATGCCAAACCGAATCAAAAGCCTTTTGTATATCAAGGAAAAGAATTGTTGTTTTATGTCCTTCGAGGTGATTGGTTTGGATATTGGAGGTTAAAATGGATAGAGGATGTAAGGTTGACTTTTGTGGCAGGAAACCAAACTGGTATTCAGGGATGTGGATGTTGGCGGATTGAAGGAGTTTTTGTTTAATGAGGGATTCGTAGAGTTTAACTATGACTGGGAGGAGTGTGATGGGGCGGTAACTGGATACTAGAGTGGGATCGTTGTCGGGTTTGGGAATACAGATTACAATACCTTGCTTCCATTCTGTGGGGAAAAATTGATGGGAATAACAATAATTTAATATTTTCAATATAAACATATGGATTTCATGGGAGAGTTTTTTTAGGAGTAGACGAGGAATTTTGTCGTGACCGGGGGAAGAATTTTTACCAGAGTGCAGTTGTATGTAGTAATCGGTCTCGTCTAGTGAATCGTCGATTGGAGGGGGCAAGGGTATTTTATCATATGAATTGAACCAGTCCGTAACTGTACTATAAAAGTTGTTGTCGTATTCGTGGCTGTATGATTTTTGAAACGTCCTCTCTAACTGTCCTGCAAATGCGTTCGCTATTGATGTATCGTCAGTCAGTATTGAACCGTCAGTTGGGTCTTTTATATTAGCAATGTTGTCTGATTTTTTATATTTAGAAAGCTTCTTTATTTCTGTCCAATATGTTTTTCCATGACTGTTATTTATTTTTTGACAAGCTTCCAGCCATGTATGTTTTTTATATTCTGTAATTAGTAATTTAATTTCTTTATTTAATTTGTTAAATTTGTTTTTGATTGAACTGTCCTCGTAGAATTTACTGTCTCGGTATAATTGTCTCTTGTATTTCAGCAGTCTAAGGATGAACTTGGGTAGGGGATATTTATAATGTTGTTTTTTTAGTTTTGGGGTATGCAATAAAATAGTTTCTGATAGGGATGAACAAAATTGGGAAATAATGTTAGGATTAATGTCTTGCGTAAAATCAAATGTCGATGTTATGTCGTTAATAACCTTATTCATATTGCAACTGTGGTAGTGATGGATATATTCCGGAGGGGATGGGGTGGATTGAGATTGGGTATTGAAATCAAACTGTATGGATAGGTGGTCGGAACATAGATCTGGGATTAATTTTATGGAATGGATTAAGTGACGGATGTTGGATGTACATAGGATTAAATCGGGAGTTGATGATTGACTTTCACTCATGATAAAGGTTGGTGGAGTTGGGATTTTTGTGAAATTTGAGTTGGAGAGGAAGAATTGGATTTGACGGGATTTCCTTCTATTGACGTTAAAGTCACCAATTATAATTACGTGGTCGTAAAGCGACGCCTTTGTGAATATTGTATCGTCAATAGAGGAATGTGGATGGATGTAAACTAGGAAGACATGTAGGGTAAAATGGGTCGTTGGTAGGGTAAAATGGAGACATTCATTCAGGTGGTTATTAATGCTGGGAGGGTTGGCTTTTCCATATGATAAGGATGGGTGAAAAGAAGCTATAGAACCTCCTCGTTGGTTTTCGTTTGAAATAGTGGAAGGAATTTGGATACACTTCCAGTTATTAAAGTTAAAACTGTCTGTAGTTTTAGTTTCAACGAGGAGGTTTATATGGATGGGATTATTGGATAGGTAATGGGCAAGTAAATGGGATTTGTTACGGAGGGAATTGATGTTGGAATAAAGGATACGTATGTTAGCCATTGTTTACCTGCACATTACCTGTGTAAACACCAGATATTGGGAGAACGGGGGGGATGACATCGGGGAATTTCAGGTCGAACATAACAATGAACATGCGGTTTCCTGAAAACGATACATGAATGTCAATGTCGAAAGATTCAATAAATCTTCGTCTGAGTTTTTTTAACAGTTCGTTGCGGTCTACAGCTGAGGGCCTGTTAACTTCCGTGGCGTACGTGTCAAGTATGTAATCGTGTAATGAGAATGGCTTATGAACGCGTATGTGTTTTGTTGTTGACCTGTCCATGTCTGCAGTTTTTTGGTTAGTTAAATGAATCTTTACATTCGGGATTCCCTCGATCGGCTTGGTGGGTCTTTTCTTGCATTTTTGGGACCACGCTGCGTGTCCTTCTTCTTTGCACGAAGTGCATTTTTCTGGGAGCGTTGTTGTGCATGAGGATGTGTTGTGTGTTCCTCCGCATTTCGCGCATTTGATTTCGTTTGTGCAATCAGCTGTTTTATGGGTATATTTGCAGCATTTGCTGCACGGTGTTGGAATTGGCTCGGGCGCTGTACTTTCTACAACCGGGTATATTTTACACATATACGGGAATTTATTTAGCAGTAGACGGCTATATGCTTCGTGTGAGGCGGTGATTATTCGTATGAGGGATGTTTTTTCATTTGTTTGTCTGGAAGTGATGCGTTTGCAATAACGATGGTTGATTCCCATTTCATTTAAATGTTCGCTTATCATATTGTCGTTTATTTCAAGTTCAACCGACTTGATAATGCAGCTGTACGACGGAGCTGACACGTGGTCGCGTTTTTCTGGGTTTGCGCTCGGCGATGCGGCCGCGTGTTTGGTTAAAATTTTTTCGGCCTGGAGTGTGTTGAGATCGTTAATAACGCTTTGTTTCTCGTAGTTTGCTTTTAGTATGAATCCGTGTTTTGTTTTGATAATTAGTACGTTTTTGTTAAAATCGTGTTGTAACCAAATTTGTACCATTTGTATGCGGCTTGTCTCTTGTGCGGTGGAGAGGTGGAAGGTGTGTTTGTATTGATTTTTAGGGTTTGTGTTAGAAGTTTGTGTATCGTCAGTTTTGGATTTTGCGGTTCGTTTTGTGGGTTGAGTTACCTCCATACACGATGAGTCCGAGAATGATGGTTTGCGGGGCGGGGGTTTTGAACTCCCCCTCCGAGTCGGAAGCCGAAGCCATGGTGGAGAATAGTGGTTTGGTGGAATTACCACTATTAATATAAGTATTGTTTGTTTGCACGGTTTTAAACACTTTGTAAAATAAAGAACTCTGGAGCGAACGTCTACACTGTACGGTGACTAGCAAGCGAGTGACGAAAATTCGATTTTCATTGGTTTTTCCTTTTTTGAACACCACTTTTAAACGAAAGGTCGGATTTTAAAAATTCTTGCACTGAGAGGTTTGAAAATGTTGTGTACTTATTGTAGAAGTTAAAAACGAAAATTCTATTTTCATTTGTTTTCCTTTATTGGTTATAACTCTAGAAAGAAAGATCAAATTTTAAAAATTCTTGCCCCGATGGTTGACTAATGTCGCATACTTATTGTAAACTTTGAAAACGAAAATTCGATTATCATTTGTTTTTCTTTTTTTTTTGAACACCACTTTTAAACGAAAGGTCGCATTTTAAAAATTCTTTCACTCAGGGTTTAAAAATGTTGTATACTTATTGTAGAACTTAAAAACGAAAATTCGATTTTCATTTGTCTTTTCTTTTTTTTGAACATAACTTTTAAACGAAAGGTCGGATTTTAAAAATTCTTGCACTCAGGATTTACAAATCTTGTATACTTATTGTAGAACTTAAAAACGGAAATTCGATTTTCTTTGGTTTTTTCTTTATTGGTTAACGAAAGATCGAATTTTAAAAATTCTTTCATTGATGGTTCACTAATGTCGCATACTTATTGTAAACGTTGTAAACGAAAATTCGATTTTCATTTGTTTTTCCTTTTCTTGAACACGATTTTTAAACGATTGGTCGGATTTTTAAAATTCTTTCACTCAGGCTTTACAAATGTTGTATACTTATTGTAGAAGTTAAAAACGAAAATTCGATTTTCATTTGCTTCTCCTTTATTAGTTACAACTCTTGAACGAAAGATCGGATTTTAAAAGTATCGTATACTCATAGAAAATGTTATACAGTATATAAAAACTAACGTAAAATTAACTAACAAAAAATTAAACTTTGGGAAATTGACAGCTCATTTAGTTTTTCAATTGTCACCCCCCACTCAGATTTTTCGTTTTTTATTTGTTACGATTGAAATCAGAGACTAACACTTTTGTTTTTAACTCAAAAACGGCCACTGTTATCAAAATTTTCAGAGTGTTAAAAGTTTCTAATCTAAAATAAATTTTCTATTAAAATATGTAGATTTACGAGCAAACAAAAAAGTTCTGAGCAAATAAATTTTAGGAACAGCTGTAGCTCATAGTTCCCGCGGTCCGTTCGAAGTGACAAGTGACAAGTTTTTTTTTTTGTTAAACAGATTTTTTTTTAGGTAAAATTTTAACTTAATTTGGCAATTTTTATGGAAAATTTTCAATGTTTTGTTTCTTTAGCCCAACCTTTTTTAATGGTTTTAACAGATTGTTAAATGTTTTTTTGGAAAATTACATTTTTGAATTTATCTATTAGTTTTACAAATTTTCTTGAGTTTTTTCTTTTGTTCTTTTTTTGTAATTTTTTTCTAATTATAACTATTTCTAATTTGTTAATTTATGTTTATGTTTTTTTTCTTTTCTTAGAAAATTTCAATTATTTTTTTTTTAGCTTTTGGCTTAAGTGTATTTTTTAAAGTTTTATTGCAAAACGGTTAATAAATTTTTAATTTAAATTCAGACTATTTTGAAAAAGTTAGTTATTTTCATTAAAATATCTTTACTGTTTAAATGTATCTGTTTTTAGGAACGTTTTCAACTGTTTTGTAATAAATTGTGGTGTTTAGTAAAATTTAAAGTAGTAGTAGTAATAGTATCGAGCATGTAGTTGTTACTTTTAGAAATCGCCCCGTCACTCTAAAGCACCATTAATTGTATGTCAATAGCGAATTATTTTAAACAGATTTTCAATTCGATTAAGATATTACTATAAAGGTACCATCTATTGTCTAAGAGTTCTATTATATTAACACCTATTTAAGTTTTTTCAGAAAATTTTTCAATTTTTTTTGATAAAATTAAAAAAAGTATATGTTTTTAGAATATTTTTAGCAATTCTTTCTTGTCACATTATTACCTTACTTTTGAAAATTTTTAATCAATTGCTTTTTCTTTGAGAAATTTTCACTGTTTTTTTGATGTTTAATATATTTTTATCAATTCTAACTATTTCTAAGCAAAATTTAAACTGTTTCTAAGTTGTCTAATGTAATTTTCTTAAATTTAACTGACTTTTTAACACAAACCATCTTCCAAGTTAACTTGAGAGTATTTAAAAATAGAAAATTACAATATATAATAAACTGTAATTTATTTATTTTTTAATTTAGTAAGTAAAATTCAAACAATTTTCAAAAAAGTTAGTTATTTCTTAAAACCTTCTAAGTCTTTATTAGCAAAATTTTGAGATATTTTTTCTTAGGTGTTTTGAATTGATATTTAGAATGTTTCGAACTGTTTTATAATATAATTGATACTGGTAGAGCTACATTCTTGATGGAACGAGATATGTAAATTCAATGGGGTAAAACACTTGTTAAGTTCCATAATATTTTTATTTTCAGTTGCCTGACACGTGTTTCGATCATTCCTGATCATTTTCAAAGTCAGGAATGATCGAAACACGTGTCAGGCAACTGAAAATAAAAATATTATGGAACTTAACAAGTGTTTTACCCCATTGTTTTATAATAACTTCTCAATTGTGGTTTTTGATAAAATTTTAGGTAAGAAATCTTTTATTGTAAATTTTTAACTAGAGAATTATATTTTGTTTTCAGAAAGTTGTTGATTGTTTTAACAGGTTTTCTATTGTTCTTTTATTTACACCTACTTCTTATTGCAAATTTTGAATTGGTTTTGCAAAATTTTCTTGAGTTTAATCTTAATAAATTGTGTTCTCTTTTAGAAATTTTTCACTCTTACTTTATAAGAAAATTTCGAGTATTCATTCTAATTTGAATTATTTTTATTAATTACTAAGAAGGCCGTGACTCTGCAATCATGAAATATACTAACAAAAGCCGGACGATCAAAGCCAATTTTTTTTGATGTTAAAAGAAATCGCTACGCCAATTTACAAATTTTAATTATGGGTAACTTGATAATTTTAATGGAACTACCAACAAGGTTGTTACGCTTAACTTTTACAGATTTCTTTTTATTTAAGAATTTTACAAACACTAATACAAAAACAAAATTTTGTAGTAAAATATTAACTATTTAAGTAAATGTGCAAAATGTTTACCGTCTTGTTCTATACAAATTTGAAATGCTCGATTTGAGCAAGTTTTAATCTCTCTTTTTTCTTTTTTTTTTCTTTTTTCTAAAAAATCTGTTTTTTTTTGTTAATTTTCAAAAGTTTTTAACAGATTTTCGATTAATATTTAGGCAAAATTTTAACTTACTTTAGCAATTATTTAATTGTTTCCTCCTTGATAATTTTTTCCCAGATTTTTAATTATTTCAGAACAACTTTGAATTATTTTTACATTAGAATCGGATTTCAGTGTTTTTTTTTTAAGTTATCGACAGTTTTGCAATAAATGTTTAATTCGGGTTTTCGTAAAACACATTTTAAGCAAAGTTTATGTATCTCTTTTTTATTCAGAAAATTTCAAATCATTATTTCCAAATTGTTTTAGGTAATTCAATTGTTTTTTTCTTTGAAAAAGCGCAACTGTCTTTAGAACGTTTCCAACTGTTTTCAACAAATTCTCAATTGTGCTTTTTGGTAATATTTGAACAATTTGTAGGTATTTTTGTATTTTTTAATATAAATTTTTAGTTAAAATTTCTGAAACTATTTTAAAAGAATTTGAGAATATTTTTTTAAGACAGTATTAAATTATTTTAACTGATTTTCAACTGTTTTTTAATAAAATTTAGGCTGCTTTTTATTAAATTTATAACTTCCTTTTTTTCATATTTTCAATTGATTTTGTCAAATTTTTTCCTTAACCAATTGTTTTCTCTACGTAAAATTATCCACTCTTCAAAAAATTAAATCTATCTCTTACGATGAGTGATGCGTGAAACTTATTTCAAGCAGATTTTCGTTAGAAAGTTTCAAATCTTAATTTACCAAATTTAAAGCAATGTTTTGTTTGTTTTTCTTTTCTTAAATAAAATTAACTGTATCATCAACAAATACTAATTGTTTTATATTTTGGTAAAATTTTAAAACTATTTTTTTACAGAATTTCTTTTGATTTTTGAGTAAAATTTTAACTTTTTAGTTAATTTTTATAGAAAATCTTGAAATTTTGTTTTTCTTAGTATTTTTAAATGAAATTGTAGCCGCTTCAACAGAAGTTTTTAAAAAATCTAAAGATTGTTAATTGATTTTTGATAGAATACTAACTTTAATGTTTTTTTTAGCAAATACCAATTATATATATATATACAACATCTTTATTAACAAACACAAATACAAAACTATTTTTTTTTATGTTTAATATATTTTTACTAATTCCAACTATTTTTAAACTGTGTTTTTAGTTTTCCATCGTATTTTTTCTTAGAAAGCTTGAACTAATTTAACTCTTACCGTCTAACTTATAGCTTGGGAGGAGTATTTAAAAAATTAACTGTTTTGAAATAAACTGGTCTCAACTGTAAAATAAATTTTCAAGTGTGTCGTTTGGTAAACATTTAAACGATTTGTTTGTGTAATTTTAAGATAATTATAATAAAATATTTCAGAATATTTTCAATTGTTTTTAATAAATGGTCAATTTTATTAAACTGTTTTTTCGCAACTTTTTATTTTTTTTCTTAATCAATTGTGAATTTGATGAAAATTTAACTATATCAAGAGAATTACGAAAAAAAGAAATTTTTTTAATTATTTTAGAACAAATTATTTTTAATTTAAAATCATGTTTATCACTTTCTTTTTTCAATTTGCCAAATTTTGTTTTTTTTTTCTTTAACAATTGTTTCCTCTTTAAAAAAAAATTCACTGTTTAATAAAATTAAATTATCTATGTCTTACGTTAAGTAATCGTATGTTTCGCAACAAATTTAAAATTAGTTTTTTTTGGAAAACTTTTTTCAAACAGGTTATTTAGAATGTTTTAAATCTTTGTTTACAAAATTTAGAGCAAGGTATTGTTTTCTTTAAAAAAACTTGGAACTGTTCTTAAGAAATCCTAATTGTTTTTATTTTTTAAAGTTTTTTTTAATTGATTTTTAGGTAAAATTTTAGCTTTTTTTAGGTTTTTTTTGCAAAAAATTGATTTTTTCGTCAAAAAATACATTGAAATTTTTAAATTAATTTTAATTTTAGCAGTTCCAAGGGAATTTAAAAAAAATAAAAGTTTGTTTTTATAAATTTTTTATTGACTTTTGGTAAAATTCTAACTTGAATGTTTTTTTCTTATTTTAAATTTCACAATTATATTTTTAAATGAAATTTCAAGTGTTTCAAGAGAATTATAGAAACAAATTCAAAAGTTATTTTACAAATTCTGACTATTTTAAGCAATTTTTATAGAAAATCTTAAATGTTTTTTTTATTTAAATTCTAACTTTTTAAAACAATTTTTATAGTGTTAAATGTTTTTTTTTGTCTTAGCAAATCTCAATGATATTATTAAATGATATTTCAGCTATTTCAAGAGAATTATAAATAAAAATTCAAAAGTTTTCTACAGATTTTCAATTTCTTTTAGACAAGTTTTATAGAAAATTTTTAATGTTTTTTTTTCTTACCAAATCCCAATGAGTTTTTTTAAATGAAATTTCTAGACAATTTTACATAAAATTTAGAAAAATTTAAATGATTCTTGTAGAAATTTAGTTACTTTTAGGATAAAGTATTATTTTTAGAATGTTTTAACTGTTTCTTCTTGTGAAATTTTTAATTGGTTTTTCTTTGGAAATTTTTCTACTGCCATTTCTTGATCGATTGCTTAATTTTTAAGAAATTCTATTCGTTTTGAAAAATATATTATTAATATTGTTTTTTAGAGAGAGATAACTATCTTTATTGAAAATAGTGTTTCATCTGATAATAGGACAATTACTATGCTTCTTCTCTTCTTGTGTTTCTATTGGCTATGGTTCGGTGGTCTTCAGCCATAGTTTTTTTTTAATATAATTAAAACTAATTTTTAAATATTTTATTTTGTTTCCTATTCTTCAAGTTTAATTTTTTAAGTAAAGTAAGTAACTCGTAATAGAATTTTAATTCTGAAAACATTTAGAAGAAGAAAAACCTAAAAATATTTCTACAAACAATGCATTATTAGTAAATTAATTAGATGAGTTACGTGAAGATAAACTTGATTATAAAATAAAGCATTTATTTTATAATGCATTATTATTTTATTATTTGAAATATTAAAAAAAACTTAAAACCAATTGAAATTTTTACAAAAAAACATTTAAGTAGCTTAAATTTTACAAAAAAATAGTTTGTTAAAAAAATATGTTTTACTAAAACCAATTGGAAAGAAAATTGTTGAAAATTTAAAGAACACAGACTAAACCATCATATTTACAAAATAAAACATTTGACAAAAAACATAATTAAAAATAACTTAAAGCTAAAGATGGTTGTATGTAAGAAAAAAAACAATTGAATTTTTATAAGAAACACATTGTGTTTTTACCAAAAAAAAAACACACAATTGAAAAACAAAAAACAAAACCTTGGCAAAAAACTTTATAGCTAAAATTGGCTTAATTTTTCAAAAAAAAATTAGAATTTTGTAATATAAAACATTAAAAACTTTAAGCACGAAAAAATGTTTCAAATTTATTAGAAGAGACAATTAATTAAGATATATCAGAAAAAAAAAACAATTTGTCATTAGCAAAATTTGAAAACATTCTAAAAAAAAATCATAAAGATGGTTGCGACCGTTAATACGTAGGAATACATCAGTATTTTATTCAGTGTTTTTATGATTTTTCACATTATTTGAAATATTAGCAAACATATATTATTTTTCATATTATTTGAAATTTTAGCAAAAAAGTTGAAACTGAAAAAAAATTAAAAATCTATTAAAACAATTGAATATTCTTAAGAAACATTGTGTGGACTAAAAAAACACACTTGAAAAACAAAAAAACCAAACGTGTTAAAAACTTTAAAGCTAAAAATAGTTTGATTTAAAAAAAAATAATAATTGATTTTCAGAAATAAAACATTAAAAACTTTAAGAATAAAAATAAAATCTAAAACCAATTGAAGTTATTCTAAAAATTATTTTAAAATCTATTAAAACAATTTAATTTTTATAAGAAGCACATTGTGTTTTTACTGAAAAACAAAAGACAAAACTTTGTAAAAAAACTTTAAAGCTAAAATTGGTTTAATTTTTTCAAATTTTTTTTTTAAATAAAACATTTATTGTAAGAAACAATTGATTAAGAAATATCATCCTAAAAAATCATTATGATGGTTGCGACCGTTAATTCATGGCAATCTATGAATATTTATTCTAAAAAATATTATTATTTTTCATATTATTTGAAATAATTTCTTAAAAACCATTTAAAGATTCCATTAAAACAATTCACATTTTAGAAAAAAAAAATCTCCCAAACTTTAGCGATTCAATGCCTTTTGGTCCTAGACTAGTCACAACAACTGCGATCGCCCTATTGTAAGGGTGTCCATGATGATTTCCTCTCCTTTTGTAAACAAATAATGAGAGTTACTAGGAAAAACCAATTGAAATTCTTTTAAAAGTATTATTAAAACAATTGATATATGTAATTGAATACAGTTGAAAATTGTAGGAAAAATGAAAAGATTAAACCTTGATACAATTAAAATTTTGATTGTTGCATTTGTTTATATATGATTACAGTAAATAGATAGATGGTTTAGGTAAAGATAACCAGGGATATAAATATTAAGGAAAAATAATATGGATCCTTGCGGAATACCTTGTTTTACAGATTGTTTTACATATTTAAATTGAAGAGCTGTAAACAATAGGCAAATATTATTTAAGATATTATCATACATGTGAGCAAAATTTTTGTGATTACTTTGTGTAGTTATGTTTTGGTTATATAATATAGGACATTGTAAAGTTTAAATAAATAAATAAATTTGCCATTTATTGTCTAAGCATTGCACTATCCACTTAAACAGGGGGATAACCACCGACAAATCAAGGGAACTGTCAACAGCGACAATTATAACAACATAATGTAAACATTAATTATTGTTTCCTGTCAATCTTTATGGTAATATATTGGTTGGCGGTTTATTCGGAGAGTTAAATACTCCAAAGTAAAACTCGTTTCCTTGTGTTCAACTGCACTACGCTGATGAGATCCAAAATGTATCGAAACAGGTCCGTGGCTGTTGTTGATAAGAATCAATAATGAAAAATTATCTACACAATACTTAGTCTATTAAAATAATTTGTTTATGCGCCAGATAAATAAATAATCAATGTTTTGTGTACTTACAAATATTAAAATATTTTTAGAATCAAACTAAAGGCTGAAAAAAACATTCTTATATTTGTGAATATAAATGAATTGAAGACAATGCCTTGTAACACAATTTGGTTTCTCATTAATCACTTGATTAAAAATAAGGGCTTATCTTTTGGTTAAGATTTTCAAAAAAATGCGAATTAAAATAAACTCATAGTACTCTGATCATTTTAAAATAATTTATTCCGTTTACTGAAAGGAGAAAAACATGAATGATTTTTATTCTGTATAACTTTATGTTTGTATCTTCTCTATATCACTTTTAAATCGGAGAAAGTTACTTAAATTGCACCGACACGTGTTTCCTTTGTGGGTAAATATTGGTATGTAAAATACGCATAATTGAGGCGAATATCGGTAAATAAAACGACAGGTGTACGGCCATCCCCGGGGAGTGTAATTTGGGGTGCGCTCCGGGTGACACGTTTGATCTTCAAAGGGTGGAACTTGCGGCTTTTACCCAATGCCTTCGCACAATACCTATAATTTAATTTTTTGTGTGTTACAACGGCTTACTCCAATTAAGCATTTGTCTGGGGTTGATTGCTGCTTGGTAATAGCGGGTGTGTTCTGGCCATTACGTATTCTCGGTAAAGAAGAATTCGTTATATACATTTGTCGTGCGAATGACAGTGTGTAGAATATGAGAATATGAATTGCAAAAAATATATAATTATTGAAATCATATAAACTATTTGTATTAAAAATAGAATTTATTTAAAAAAAGAGAAGATTATTGTTAAGTAGAATTATAAAATTAATTATGAAGTATTAGTGTTTTAATCAAGTATGTATCACGTAACTCAAAAACCAATTTTTATATCCCATAAAGGGTTTACCAAATTTTGCACCCAATCTGTGGGATTTATAGCTTGCACTCTAATTATTATGTAATAAACTAGGTATAAAAAATGGAATTTTAAAAAGCAGTGTAGAAAAATACTTAGTTATTGCTTCATTTAATGGATTAATTTTAAATCTCTAATTTGCTGAACTGTCGCCTTATAAATATTATCATTTGTAATTGCTATTACTTTCCCTATATTCCCTATTAATTTAAATATATGGATTAATTGCTCAATCAATTTTGATTTTCGTTATACGCTGGTTTTAGATAATACGAGTGAATGTTGTAAGTAAACAAATATTACTAATCATTCCAAGTATCTCCGAAGTTTGTTTGTAGTTTCAAGTAAATGGTTTCCACAAAAATAAAACCTAGTAAAAAGCGGGGGGCTTTCATCTAAAAATACTGTTAATTGACGGTAATTGTGTCGCACTTTCAGTTACATTTATAACCACGGTAAAAGTAACAGCGAGTATAAAAAAGAAATAAATTATCTGCGTGCTCTTAAGTAATTTGTGGTTAGACTAAATTAATAGAGCTATTCCATCAAAATCTTATAAAGGTAAGGATTAGAATTTAAACATTTGATTAGATTTAAGTAATAATGTCGTAGTATTTCGACGTTAAGTAATCATTTTCAAAGAAGTAGAAACAATTTAATAAAAGAAAACAAAGTTATTAGAGGATTATACATTAATAAAGTCTTCTTGCTCTCGTTATATAAAATTGATACATGTAGAGATTTAGAATTGGTTGCTGACAAAATTTCTTTAGAATTGCGTTATTCTTTAAATATTCCAAGGTTTTAATTACTTGAGCCCAAATAACTAAACGATTAAGAAAATGTATGATCAGGTTAAGTTTTTTAAGACATTTATTTTTTTCTAAGACCGGAAAAGTCTTTTAGAAAGTTGGTTTCCAATATAAACCATAAAGGTATCAAGTGAATTCGAAATTATGCCTAAAATTCTATGGAATAATACTATTTAATAATAACAACTTATTTTGTGTAGTTACATCAATGAATAGAGGTGTCTGAGGAAAAGAGAAATTTGTAATGAATGATACGATTTCGCCATTTCATAACCCATCAATGAGTAAAAGTGAGTGCGACGGGCACACTTTCGACCATGAAAGTGTACACCGGGGCTCATGCATATTAAAGCGTTTTCTTAAATACAAAAACCTAGGACAATTAGAACGTGGTCGTGCGTGCCGCCGCCAGGAGAGAAAAATAATAATAAAAAAAAAAACCGAAAGTACTAATTAGCCGATCTGATGAGAAATCACAGCGTTACTGGTTAAGTCGTCGGGTGGCGTTTAATTGCTTCCTGGAGCAGTAAACAAGAGGAATGGTATGGTATTGAGCGGGGGGAGGAGCGTCCGTTCATGGTGCGTGATAGTAATGTGCGTGATGCGATGCGTTTGTAGGTCGTTGGGTCGAGGACCTTGTTCCACGTGCAGCGCACACCACGCCATGGCGGGCGGGAGAGCTCCTCCGATACTCTTTTTCGGCTTCTGCCGACACCCAAACTCGCCACTGCAGCAGCGTCGCTGGTCGCCTCTTCGGGACATTGACCATTTAACTGCACAACGGCAGCGGCGGTTGGTTACGCAACGCAAAGCGCGCCACTCGCGACCGAATCGAATTAAACATCGCAACTTACTACCGCCGACTTTGGGTTAGGACGTAATTTGATGGGATCCAACAATTGACGATTGTACTAATCCAGTACTCGCCTCTATTTACCATTACGAAACGCTTTATCCACGTTGTAGGTCACCTAATGTAAAACGCTGGGTCATTGTTCCCTCATTATTTTAGGTTAACAAAGTAGTGGAAAAAGTGCAGCAAAATTAGGCGCCCGACATGGGGCTCTGATTAAAAGATTGCTGATTAAAGTCCCCTAAATATATATTTTTTTCAATTATTAGTTCTTAGTCAAGAAATTGAACTTCAATTGATCGTGAAGAAAAGGCTAGTGGCATAGCAGAACAATCACATTTGCCACCTCCCAGTTGACTTAATGTAATAATAAAGCCTGATTCGGTGTATGTTCTGGTAGATTATTCTCCGACTTCTAATATTGTGCAAAGTCCTCCGCAAGCAACTATATGAAGAAGTGTTAGAATTTGGGGAGGTCTGGGCAGACGGATTACAAAAATTATTGCTTAACTTGTATAAATTCGGGGGTTACAAAGTTTATTTCCAACAGATGCAGTCATAACAGAAGAGTAACTGAATCGGGCCAGATTCCCCAGTGTTATATTAGCCTCAGAGAATCAATTTTATGTCTGAGAAAAATGAATTGACTAATTTACTATTAGGAATTCGGGTAAGCATTCAATTAAAGATTGATTAGTAACAGTCTAAAACTATAAACAATAAGAATAAGGTTGTATTACCTATCGTAGTACTTCACTACAGTAGTAATTAAGGTGTTGGTGATTAATGACCTTCTCAGTTATTCAAGGTCTTATTATTGGGATTTTTGGAAAAATATGTCTATTGTCTCTAACTTCCGTGATGGCTCTTAGAAATTATTTTCCGACATTCCTTCATCTCAAATTCCGCTTAAAACCAGTAGGCTTTCCGCACGTTCAGAGAACGGCAGGTGAATGTGTATACTGGAATGCAAAAGATATTCTAAAGGATCTAGGAGTGAAAATAAAAGAGAATTTTAAAGGATTTCATTTTTTGCTTTAAAGATAAAACATTTGCGGTCAAGTCTGTCAAAGGTAATGTAAATAAAATTCTTTAATTAAATTATATTAGGCCTAATGCTCATTCATCTCTGGTAGTTGCTTCGTCAGATTCTTCTTCTAGTAAATCCTATTTGAACGTGACCGTATTATTGGCATGATAGAGGCCGGACTTTAGCTTAGAGAATTTTCTCGTCGTGTAAAGCGAAATGTTACAACGGTATTGAGATGTTGGTCCAAATAGTCCGAGAAAGGGGTACAACAGCGTTGTCCTGGATCTGGACGTCCCCAGAGGACTACAGATCGCGAAGAATGTCGCTTAATATTTTTGGCCACAAAAGACAAATTTTTAACAACTCGATCAATTGCAAATGATTATATGAGAGATGAGAGACTCAGAATGACAATGTCATCTGTTCATCTCCCTATCGCCGGATAAGGTCTTATGGGCTGCGTTCATATAATCCATTTTTTATCTTCCTCTTACACCACTTCATTGTCTATGCAGGCTAGAATAGAACTTTATTATCAATCATGTATCTAGTAGGTCAAAGCAAAGATGAAGATAAAAAATTGTGCGAAGAATACTACAAAGAAACTACACAGCGAGAAATAATTGGGAAATATTCTGTCTCCTTGCCATTTCACATGACCTCCAGCAATGAGAGAATCACAAGATTCCACAACATTATATCAGCCTTAATTAAATGTTTTAAACAGAAGAAAAGTTGAGGAATACCTAATTTAAACATAAAAATTGAAAACTGTTAAAAAACAATTATTACAGACGATCCATTCCAGAAGTTATTTTAAGTTCTTTATTGTTTCTTATTGTATTACTGAAATAAATAGATATTGTACTAAGGAGACTGTTACTTGGTGAAATTCCATTATACCGGGTCGATTATGAATTGTGATTGTGACTCGAAATGTGGTGAAAAATCTGCCCATCCAATATAGCTGGTCGCTAGTTTGCTCCAAGAAGCTTGAGTGGAAAGACGTGCCTCCGCGTGACGTTTGCAGCCAAAAAATTTCAGATGCTTCAACATGCCTTCAAGGATGGCTGCATTTTAAGGACACAGTCCGGAAAATGGCACAAGGCATTCGAGGGAGGTCGGGAGGAGATGACTGTCGAACCCTATTTTGCACAACCAAAAACGGCTAGAACCGAAAAGATAAACATGAATCATGTGCGCGAAGTTTTAGCCATACGGCCTTCATCGTTAATTTCCTGGCTTAGAAAAACACCCCAGGTCGTCCCCCAACCCCCTTACAGTCGAACTGGCTCCATGCGTCTTTTTTTGTTTCCTTGGTTGAGAAGAGGAAAACATTACTCATTTACCCAAAAATATATTCAGTACGATGATTGAAGAAATATGAAAGGTTCTGAAACCAGAAACAGTAACGAATGATAAGGGAGGAATTCATCATTTCGATTCATCATTTGTCGGCAAAGAGCAGTTCGATGTGCTTGCCTATAAACGATGGAAGGAACGAACGAAATCGAATAAAAAAGGTCCTGAAAATAAAGAAGATGATGAATGTGTTATTGCGGTGCTAAAAACGAATATTCTTTTGAAATTATATTTCTGGAAACAGTAAAACAAGGCAGTGCATCAGAAAGCCAGACCAAGAAACGCATAGCTTTTGGAACAGAGATAATCACAAGAGATGATGCTCTGACCCGTCTTAATGAAAAATCGACAGAAGAGGTGAAAAAGTCCCAAAAATCAGAACACGAATGTATTGACTCAGATGAAGAAGAAGACGATGTGAAGGTTTTAGGAGATTTAATAGAAGACAGACCAACAAACGCCTAGTTTCTGGAGCAGAGATAATCACAGGAGATGAATTTCTGACTCGTCTCAATGAGAAATCGACAGAGAAGGTCAAAAAGGCCCAGAAATACACAACAACACAAATTTATTGATTCAGATGAAGAGGAAGACAATATGATGATGCCAGGAGATTTAATAGAAAACAGTGATGACTATTTTGTCATAAAGAAGAATTATAAATGGGACTTTAAAAATCAATTCAGAAACTGGGTTCTTATGAAATTCACGTCTAAGAAGTCCATATGGTATTATCTTGATAAAGTAATAATCTCTGCTGATGATTTGGAAGTGAAATTTGTACCAAAAAGTTGTTGGATGCTATAGCATTTGTAACATTTGTATGGCCTGAAATGGATGATGAATATTGGATTGATAAGGCTGTTACTTGGCGAAACTCCATTATGAACTTATAATGACAGAAGCAACAATTGTAGCAGTATCTACAAAATAAAGCTAAACTCAAAACGATCGTGTTTTTTCATTATAAGTTCAAGGATGATGAATGCTCCATTTCACGGAAAGATGTTATTAAATAACTTCCTACAACTAGCATTCAAAGTGGAAGACAAGGAATTATTCGGTTTGATTACTATGTATTGTATATTAGTAATCCATGCAGATTGCTGTTATGTTAGTATACCGTAATGTTTATTATCCAATAAAAAGTTTCTAGGTTCTCCGTCTTTCAATGTATTGCTCTGTAATGTGAAATTTTCTCAAAAGAGAAAGGGGCAAGTGTAGATATACTCGTGAAACGCTATAAACAAACCAATCTGAATCAAAAGGAGCAAGTGAAAACATTTCAACTATAGTTTACACTTACTCCATTTGCTTCACACTGGTTTATATATTTCATTTCACGAGTATATTTCACTCGTCCTAACTTTTAAGGCAAGTGTACAGTATTTCAAAAGAAATACAATTATTTTCGAAAATTAAACGGTAAAAAAAATAAATCTTTATATATCATCATACTTTTGACACAATAACGGAACAAAGTGTAACTATTCTTTTTTTTACTGTACACTTACCGTCCTATTTTGAAATTGTATTCTTCAACAATTCTTGGCTTGATCACACCATTGCAAATTTTATTTTTTTGTAGTTGTTAGCTTGTATGAGTAGATTATTCTGTTACTTACACAATTATATGAGGCGTTATGCATTCAGTTATAGTTTACAAGTTTTTGCAAGAGATTGGTAATTACAAAACCACTAGTATTTTGAAGTTTGAGTATGAGAAATAATTTTACCTTTAGGTCCAATGGGGTGATAAGGAAATTGGAAGCAGGAACATTTGAAAGGTAAAAACATTTTTAACAATACTGTAACGGTCGCAACCATAATCATGATTATTATCATTTAAAAATAATAATACTAGTTTGAATAAGGCTTAATTAAACCGTGAAGTTGCTAAGGGCATGAGAAGAAAATTTCTCGAGATTTACACAATTCTGATGGTTCTCATGAAGAAATTCTATCAATAAATTGTGCTTGGGAATAATGTTGATTTTAATGAGAAGATTCCTTATTTGGTTTTTATATTTAAAAACTCATCAATGCAGGGCAAGGTCAAACATTATATTACGTCTCAAAATTGTAAATTATCTAGGAGACTGTGAGCAGAGAGGAAAATAGAGCCTTAGAATAACAAATGTAATGAAAATACTATGGATTTTAACAACATTTTAGGACTTTAAATCAAACCCTAACATCATCACTCTAGAAAGAGCAGATACAAAAATACTAATGCTAAGCGAGAAGTAACGGGTAATAATTTTGAACAAGTAATTTTTATTAAGATATACGCAGCATCGACGATTGGTTCTTGATGATTTAAGATTTCGCCCAAAGAAGTTAAACCTTAATGCTAGGTATTATGGGGACTAATAAGAAAATTGATGACAACTTATCCACGACCTAAGAATAATGATAACAGCAAGAATCTTCTATTAATTAGATCGCTCCCATGAAGTAGATATAGAATGAGATCGCTAACTTTCTATAGTAAACTCTACTCAGATAATTGAGGCTGATAACAAGCATTTTACGAATCTACGCCAGTGTTTCACTCAGCGATTTATGGAAATATTTAAGAGATTCTCGACTTTTTTCCACAATAAATATATGTTACATAAATCTGTTAGAAGAAAAGATATTGTTCTAAGATTTTATATTATATAGTGATATGCCAAGAATAAATTTTGAATCTGAAAATGCGATTATTTTTAACAAGCTTTAAAGAGTTTAATTTCACTCTAGGTAGAATGATAACGATACCAGAAAACACAAAAGTTGGAAGTACCAGATAATGATTCTGTATAGATAATTCTTCGATATATATAATTGCTTCCTGAGGTTTAGCGAGATATCACCAAAAGAAGATTGTATCAGCTTACATAATTAAACCTCAATGCACAATGTTATTAATGGATTTAATATCTGCAGCTAGTGCCAGTACACTAAAAGTAGGATTATTGTATATTAATAAAAACTGGGATGAAATAAGAAAGAAAATATATTATAGATCCGGCGAAAGATGAGTGGTTGTGGTAGATGTTAATGCAAGAACATAGGAATCGAGGAGAGGGATTGGCGAAGACGGTGCGATGATTGAAATATAGGATAGGGATAAGTGGATAAATAAGGTGAAGGAGAGTGTAATGGAAGAGGGATGGGAGATATGCATTGGATGCACAGAAGGGGATTGGGAAGGTATGAAAACATACATAAGCCCACAGAGATTGACAGTAATTGATTACATATTCATCAAGGGGTTTCTAAGGAAAGAAGTAAGAAGAGGTAATATAAGCGAACAATTTACCTCTAAAACTAAAGATACAGATAGGCAAAGATAAGGAAGCAAATAAAAAAATAAGTATGTGAAAAATTGGAGAATGGAGTAAATGCCATTGGGGATATAAGAAACAGGTTAGAGAAGACTCAATTGGATGTAATTAGATCAATCAAAAAGTTAGAAGATATCATAGTGGGATGCGGATGAAAAGTGCAAGAAAGACTTGGGAAATTGGAATAATTAAGAATGTCGACATGCAAAAAGAAAAGTAAGAAAAACAATGAGGGAATGCATATAGTGATAGGCAGAGAGGCATGTGATGGCAGCTAGAAATAAGCATTATAGTATATGTGAAAGAAAAAAGATACAGTCTCTAAAAAATACAAGTGAAGAATTTAAGCAGAATTATGGAATATTATCAAAAAATTAAAGTGTCATTTCAAGAATAGATAAATAATGAACAGACTTCCATGTGAGATAGGAGAAGGAATTCTAAGGGGAGTGATTGAAGATTTCACGGAGGAAGAGGTAGAAAAAGCTTTTGGTGAGATAAAACAAGAAAAAACAACAGGCAAGGACGAACTAAAAGCTGAGATGTGGAAGGAGGTAGGAATTAGAGGTAAGAAAATATTTAGAGAAATGCTGAATCAGATATAGTGGGTGGAATCTAAAATACCCGCATCATGGAGAGTTAGGATTTAATGTGTTTAAGTGGATAATGTTTAGAAATAAAGGGAGAAAAAGTTTATGTTTAATGTTTAAAAGTAAAATAGGTGCAAGGAAAGCTAATGAAAGCATTCGTTGTTGTGTGATAGAAATGGGGAAAATGGCTTGTGAAAAATTTTAGAGTCTTCTGTAAATTGTGGGATGCGTGTATGAAGTCGATTTCAATATATTTAGTAAAAGTATGAAAAAAAGTGTATGAGTATATAGGAAATATTTTCATATGGCATGTGGATTCGCAATATGTTGTTGTTAAGCGACAAATAACTAAGCTGAGATCAGCATAGAAGATTAGTCTATTCGAACAAAAAAATATTAATTAAGGAAAATATTATTTTTAACCAAAACGTTCGAGAAAATTTTCTGATACTTTTGATCGAGTATTTTTAGACACTCCTAGAGAAACATATATTTTATTCGCATATTTTCGAATATAACAAGTTATTAACTTGCCGAGTTTAAGTTTCAAATAATGCCTTTCAATATTCAGAGTTCCAAGGATTTTAAGAACCTTAGTTTAGTTTAGTTTATTCACTCAAGATCTATTAAAAATTAACACAAAAATACATTCATAAATATTAAATCACTTTGAAATTTAGAGCATATATCTTGACGGCTGAGTTCACAGTTTCTGGTGTTCTTCCACTCGACACGGCTTAGCTGGTGATGATGCTTATAAGGCGATTTTAGTCCTCTAAGCAATATTTTGACCATTTCTGAGCACATTTAGGTCTAATTTTTGAAGACCCCTATAATTTAAGAAGCTAGGAAAATTTATATAATATCTGGGTGTAATATTAAATTCACCAAAACCAAAGAGATAGACCTTAAGATTGTAGAAGTTGTTTTTAAAGCTATTGCATAAAGAATTTATTTTTTTATACAAAGCAGCGATTATTTTAGGCCTTGGCGTTGTTGACTACACAACGCCTAGATAGCTATACTTATTGGTCATTTGATTTAAAAAAACTGAAAATTTTGTGCATACGATTTAAAAAATAAAAGTTTCAATAAAGTTTTTCTTTAGTCAAAATTTTATCAAATATAAGAAAGACATAATCATTTTTTGCGTACTGTGGCATTTACAAAATAAGAATAACCACACAATTTTTATAATATATGCTATAGGAACTAGTATTCAATCAACCAATCAAAACGATATAAAATATCACATAGAGAATATACTTATGCCTCTAGAGAATTTGAAAATTTTTAAGAATAGCATTATGTTTATCAATTTTACGTTATTACATACGCTAAATTTGAATTAATGTTTTATCAATGGAATTAACCGATTATTATTTCAGTAAAAACAATAATAGTATTCACTTTAAATACGGTTTGTTTATTAAATATTTACGTTATAATTGTTATAAACAAAGGCTAATAGAAACAATTAAATAGCATTATTATATTATTAATTCAAGATATATCTTTATAAAGTGTGACATTAACAAAGAAAGCATTTTATTTAAATGGCAGTTCGACGTGTTACTTTTGTACGTGGCTGTATATACATTTGGTCAACATACATACGTGTATATATGGTTGCATACATTAAGATGAAATCATAAATAAGCAGAAAAAACACATAAAAATATTACAATGTAAATTTTATACTTACATATAGCTAAAGTAAGTACAATTTTGAAACTACGCATTTTCATGTATATTTACAAGATACTCTTCCTATATATAATATATAATAGGTAACGAATTGATAAATACTTGTTAATAAAATGTATTATTATTTGTAGTCTTAGTAAAACTAATTGTTGTAGATTTCTGAAATGTTTTCGTAATTTTCAATTGATAAATACTTAGTTTGTTTCACTGATTTTTTTATATTTACTGGACTAGTTTCGCTTATTATAGCATTATCAAGAGTTTTGGAAGATTAAATGAAATGATGAAGATTAAGATTTGTTTTTATATAAATTACATTATCGATTGTAGGTCACAACTCCTTCATCATTATTACCACCACACCATTTCACGCTTCATTAATTAATCTTCGGTAGTAAATTGCGTAGGTGGCAATTATTCTTACTATTAGTTTCTGATAATTGAACGAATTAATCATTGTAACGATCAGACGAAAAGCGGCACATGCACACACAAACAAACAAACACATACACAGGTATACACACACACGCGCACACAAACGCGCTTTGTTATGGATTGTAGAAATAAATCAATTAAAACGTAATTAAAACATCGTTGGGCTATAAATATTAATGGACTCGCATCCGTCCCTTGACATTGCGTGTGTGGTCTCGAAATTATTATACCTTCCGAGATAAAACTGTAAAGAAATTCGTAATTAATTTTAGATAGTTTAAATACCAAACGGTACATTGATTCTACTTTTTTTGATATATGTATAGAAAAACATTTGTAAAATTAGTATTTGTGATTTAAAATAGAAAAATGGTGATGTGACCATCATAGTACTTTCATTATATTTTTCTTGAAAAATATGAGGTTTCTTAATAATTTGATCAATTTTGGATTCTTTACAAGCACTTGTTTATAAATTTCATGTTTATTAATGTTAAAATCTTAAGTTTAAAATTTGATCTCAATTGGAACATTCGTTTTTGAGATAAACATTTTATCGGCAGAAATTAGTGAAATGGACACAGTTGACCTCAAAAAGAATACAAATTTTGACATTATTTGTCTATTGCTAATAAACTAAAGGAGTTATATAACAATTAATTGTAAAGAATTCAAAATTGAGCAAATTATTGAGGAAACATTTTTGCGTAAACCTAAAAGTTTTCGAGAAAAATATAGGGAAAGTATTATGATGGCCACATCACCATTTTTTTCCTATATATTCTATTCAAGGAAAGTAAAAATAATGCATTAGGATAATAATTTTAAGTCATAATTCATTTGAGAACTATTTACACAATATTAACTTAACCTGGACACCTGAAGGCAAGGACTGTCAATTTCTCTGCCTTCTTCTCGTCTAAGATGACTAAGCTGTAAAGGAATCCGAAGAACTGAATCTTGAAATCTTGAGGTTGTTCTTTACTTTAACTGATTTGGCCTTACCTTCAAGAAATCCATGATTTCTTTAATTTAACGTGGCATTCTGATGCGGAATAACCTTTCTCCTAAGACCGCCGTGGAAGACATAAACGTCATAAGTCAGATCAAATTACAATTCTTTGCAGCTTTTGAATCACATCAGCATTTTTACATCTGCGAGATATTTTGGGTCTTTCCAAGAATAATCAAGATTTTATATCGTCTATATAAGAATATTTGCGTTTAAATTATTTAGGAATTAAAGCTAAATAGTTTCTTTTTTTTATTTCCGCTTGATAATTTTTCACTATTTCTACGTCATATTTTCTCTGTCTTTTTTTACTTTTCCTATATAGAATATTATTTTCGTGAAAATTTTCAATTTAAATCAAATTAAAAAATGTATATCGAAAGTCCTAAAATGTTCTTTAAAAATTGCAATTTTTTTTGTTTGTTTTTGTTTAATTTGTAATTATTTTAGAAAAATATTTTTTAAAGTAAATATGTATTTATTTTTAGAAAATTTTCATTAGTTTAAAATTTTTTAATTATTATTAATAAAGTAATTTCAGTTTGTTTATTGTCAAGACATTCAATTGCTTTAGCGCCTTGCCAGTGTCAACTGTTTCACCGTCAGTTTTTTAGATATTGTAATACTCATTACTTTAAACTATAATAAACACAATATTGACTTAAGAAATTTGATTATTACTTATTCTATCCTAGTCTTGACCTACCTCAACAAACAATGCCTCTCGTATTCCTGACCGGCCCAAACAATTCATATGTTGAGGTAGGTCGGGAGTACGCTGGAGCTAATAGGCCCTAAGTAAACGCATTATCTATTGTCGTAGGTCAAGAGTACGTTCGGTTAAATAATAAAAAAACAGCTTTACCAAAAACAATTCAAAATGATTTTTAAATTTCTGAAAACAAATTTTAAAATTCATTTCAAACAGTTGACTGAAAAACAATTGAAGTTCGAATTTTACTTAATTTAAATAAATTTGATTGTAGAAATTAATTGTGCAAGAATCTTTTTTTTTTAATTTAAACATGATTGCGAAAGTTATAGATGTAACATTGAAAACACAAATGACCAAAGTCGAAACCCCCAAAAACTGAAAAACAATTGAACCTCAAATTGAAATTTTTGCTTAATTTATATTGTATATGTTTTATTATATTTATAATATAATTTTTATATGAGAATTTCAAATAAATTTTGGTAAAAAAAGTTATTCTTAGCAAATTTTATTAATTTTATTTCTTTTAAATTTCTTCAACTGTTGCAAGCATTAGACTAATGTGTATTTTTAGAAAGTTTACAACTGTTATTTGAAATATAATTCATTTTTTTTTACTTCAACTGTTTTTTTAACTGTCATTGACTTAGTAAATGTCATTTTTCAGCTGATTTTCAACTTTATTTTGTTCTTGATAAAATTGAAACATTTTATTAATGAAAGAATGATTTTAAGATTATTTTATTAGCATTTTTTCTTTAATATTAGCTGTGCTTATTCGAATCAATTTTTTCTTATTTGAAACTGGTTTTATGAAGCAAGTTTAAACATGTTTCTTAAGAAAGAGCTGCATTTGAACAAAATTTGAATTGTTTTCTGATTCTGAAAGTTTTCAACTGTTTGGAATAAAATTGAATTGTTTTCTTTTTTTTTAATTCAACTTTATTTTATTAAAAAAAATAGTAATGTGGCCATCATAGTACTTTCCTTATATTTTATTCGAAAACTATGATGTTTACGCAAAAAGGCTATGATTTGTTCACTTTTGAATTCTCTATAATTATTTGTAATACATGTAACTCTAATAGTTTATTAGCAATTGGCAAAAAATGTCAAAATTTTCTAATTTTTTTTTCTTCTCAAAAGTTAAGAATTATATGAAAAATATGTTATAATAAAACTTGTTGAGATGAAACTTTAAACTTAAGGTTTTTTAATTAAAAACTGGAACTGAAAAGCTTTTGGTGAACATTCATAGACCGGAAGTTTACTCGAGGCTTTTTTTTTTGAATAAAAAACTGAATAAGTTTTACTTAAATATTTTTTTTATAAAATTCTTAACTTTCAAGAAAAAAAAAAATTGAAAATTTTGATATTTTTGCCAATTGCCAATAAACTATTAGAATTACATGAAATTTATATAACAAATAACTGTAGAGAATTCAAAACTGAACAAATTATTAGGTATAGCCTTTTGGCGTAAACCTTATGGTTTTCGAGAAAAATATAGGGAAAGTACTATGATAGCCACATTACCATTTCTTAGAATATCGTTTCACTTTCATTTGTCATTGGTATTTAATTGCTTAGCCTAGTAATTTCAATTAAAGATTAATTTACGTTTTTATTTATATTTTGCTTATAACTAAAAAAAATCAGGCCAACATCGTTGAAAAGCACTATTTAATAAATTGCCACCATAAGAAAAACAAAATATATTCCTAATAACCTGGAAACAAATACGAATCAGGGGTTTCTGCTTACACCAAAAAAATTGTCTTATAAAAGTGTTGAAGAAAATTAAAATTGGCAAATTTTAGTTTTTTTAAAATATCTTAATATTGAAAAATTTGTTATAAGCACTGATTTCGGCAAAACATTCTTCTTCTAACCCTTGCTCTATCTCTTCTAATAACAAAAATACCAATCGAAATTGGGAGACACTATATATAACAATTTTATCATAACACTTTCTACTTTTTTTGTATAAAATTAATCAAAAATTTGTGATTGAGGTTAAAATTTTAAAAGTGGAATTGGCGAGTGGTTTATAGCCTATATCCAAAAGAATTATAGTAATACCAATCATTGCTCAACCATTATTGAATACAATTTTTATACGTAAAACATTATTTTTAGTTTTTAAATTAAAAGGAAATACAAAAAGTTGCGATTGCTGTAAAATAAATGCGGGCAGCAGAGTTTGAGTATAAAGAGTTTTGTATATGTAGGGTGGGTGGGTGGCCACTATCACACCCTCCAATCATTTAAACATTAGCAAGGGTTTGATATAAATAATTAATAAAATTTATTAAAATTTACCTTTTAAATGATTACATTTATATTAAAATCATTTACGGCAAAGTCTTGTTTATGTTAAATTGATTGGTGGGTAGGATAGTGGACACCCAACCACTTTATATATATATTTTAACTTTAATTAAAATAGTATTTTTGTTATTGAAGATAAAGTAAATAGTAGATTTTTAACTACTTGATAAAAAAAATATGAGCAACTTATAAAGCATAATCTTTATAGATAATACAGGCAAAGTATTATGATGGCCACATCACCATTTTTCTATATAGGGAAAGTAAAAACATTTTTCCACTAACGAAAAAAAAAACACAAAAACTTTTAATTATTACATTTATATTTGCGTCAAAGCCAAAAAAAAATTGAAAATACGCTGGCTTAAAGGAATCAGAATTAAAAATGAAACGTTAAAACATGTCTACAAACAGAAAGATGAAGAAACAAAAATTAATCAAAGATAATCTGCAAGTAACTTTTAAAGAAACCTTTCGTTTACTAGAGAGAAAGAATGGGAGAAAAGTAGATAAAAAGAAACATAAATATAAAGAAACTTAAAAACATATTTACAAGAAGCAGGAAAAAGAATAACCAAAAATAAAGTGAAACAAATATACAGGAGAACAAGTGAAACAAGTTTTATACAAAACTGAAAAGAAACCATTCGCTTGACAATAAAGAAAAAACAGCAAAGTTTGATAAGTTGAAGAAGAAGAAAAATTGAATGAAACAAAGTAAAAATTGTGTTTAATTTGTGTAAAATTAAATAAGACAGTAGATAAGAAGAACTGGAAATATAACAAACTTCAAGAAGTATAAAGAAGAAAAATTAAGAAAAACAAATCTGCAGAGGAAGAAATAAAAAAGTTTTTCAAAAAAATCTGAAAAGTAACCACTCGTTTGACAAGGATGCTTCTCTTCCTTGTCAAACGAGTGGTTACTTTTCAGATTTTTTTGGAAAACTTTTTTATTTCTTCCAAAAAATTGACAAGGAAAAGGCAACAAAAAAATGGAAAAATTGTAGATAAGAAGAACTAAAAATATTAACTTACTTAAAAACATGTTAACTAGGAACAGAAAGAAGAGAAAGCAAAAATGAAGTAAAACAAATGTTTGCTGTATTAATAAAATGGATAGGTGATCTTAAACCTTTTAATAATTGGGTTTTATAGAAGTAGGAAGTCGAAAAGAGCAATGGATATCTTTTCTATAATAAAGTAATGTCAGTAGTGCAGACAAAATAAGGAGTGCAAAAATTCATGTTTATTAAAATATTTTAAAAAACCTCATTGATTCTAATTCAAAAATACCAAAGGCGTATCATCTGGATGTTTCCTTAAGTACTACTTTCCCAGACAGTGAAAACTTGCTGAAAACAATAAAACTGCTCGAAGAAAATTCTTATTATATCGAAATTAATTCCTGAATTATCGAAACTTTCTGGAACTCTCAACAACTCACCAGAAAATTGAAGAACGGCTAAAGAAATTTCTTGAAATTTGGATGAGAAGTTGTTGGAAAATTCTATAAACCTCGCTTTAAATTCTCGCTCTTTATAAGATAAATTCCACGCAATTTTCGATGAGATAAAGCAAGATACGGTAAAAAAATTTAAAACCTTTTATAAACTTTCAATTAATTGAAGAAGCAATACATTTGCGAATTATTATAAAAATAAATACTCCTTCTTGAAAATCACAGAGTTAAATAATAAAATGTATTAAAATCCTTTAGTATATATCAGAGTTATTAACAACTTATTATTTAATAATTGTCAAAAAAAAAATCTTACAATATAAAACACATTTTTTTCTGGAAAATTAAAATGAAATTAAAGAGATATTGATGGAAAATTCTAAGAGAAAATTTTGTAATCTCAAAAAACGTTTAAAAACAATGAAAAAAGAATTGCTGGAAGAAATTCCGAAAATAATTTTTGCAACTTATAAAAGAAATTGCTAGAAATTACTGAAACCCTCGTAGAACAAGTTTGCAGTTTGGAAGACAAATTCTATCAAAATTCCGATAAAGTAAGACGGAATATGTTTTCAAACAAGAAAGGAAAATTATTAGAGAATTTAATATGATACTTGAAAAAAAATCTCTAAATTAAAAATAAAATATTCATAATTTAGGAAGTTCGATAACCCTTTTCATAACATTTTCGCAAACAGGAAATTTCTGGAAATTTTTTTGAAATAGAGTGAGGCAATCTAATCTTGAAAAATTCTAGTACCATTGTAAAAGCTAATTGGAAGAGAATTTTCTGGACAATTTTGGACAATTTTGTCGAAGAAGAAAGTAAAAAACGTAGGATCTTCAACGACAAAATTGTCCAAAATTTTGGTACAGTAATCAGTGATAATTTTAAAGTACAAAAAATAAAATCTAAATATATAAAAATCCTTTAGTTCGTTGTCTCAGGTATAAATTCAGACCGTCAGTCCACCAAAATTCATTATTGTTTCGGTTGCCGTACATTCCAGAGTAAGTTTGTAATTTTTTCATTTTATTAATGTAGTAAATGTTTTTATTTGTAAAATTTTAAAATAAAGCTGTACTGAAGGGACCGAAAGATCGAAACACGTGTCTGCAGATGATTGTAAACTTGAATACTAGATTATTTAATTGCTTTTGCTAGTTTAATTTAATGAAATCAGTCTAAATTCAATTATATTCGTAAAGTTTTCATGTTATGGTGGCTTATTGTACTTCCCCATATTGCCTCACTTACGCCACTATTCCAAACTCGATGCCCTGCACTAACTTGTGCAGGTCCTTAAGGAGTTGCGCATGGAAATGATTTGGTACCATCTGTCTGTTACCAAATATGAGCTGTCTTTACAACTGCACAGAATGTGAATTGCTGTTTCCATAAAGTTATTTACTAAAAGTAAACTAATTTAGTGTATATAATGGTTACAATACAATAACCTTTCCTATCAAAATCTGCTGTCATTTGATATGACCACTTACAACCACCTCCTGGAATTCCGGATATTCATCACATCCATCTTAATTCAGGAGATTTTTAAAGAGAAATTGAGCGGGCCGCAATGAATTTCTTTAATAATACTGATGTTGGGCTGCATTTGAAGCAGTATGTGTCATCAAGCAAAAGCATCAAACTGCACGATTTGGACTTTTTCGTTTTTGACATTGCCTTCATCTTCATCATCCTGCAAGTGATCTGCTCAAATCTGGATTTTTTGTTGAAATGTATATTTGGAATCAAATGTTTGAAGCAAGGTTATTGAATTTTCCAGTAAAATCTCACGTGATTTATCATGATTAATCATAATATTACTGATGTTGGGCTGCATTTGAAGCAGTATGGGTCATCAAGCAAAAGCAAGATTTGGACTTCTTCAGTTTTGACATTGCCTTCATCTTCATCATCCTGCAAATGATCTGCTCATATCTGGATTTTTTGTTGAAATGTATATTTGGAATCAAATGTTTGAAGCAAGGTCATTGAATTTACCAGAATTATCTCACGTGATTTATCTAATCAAACTGTTTTTCCTATATTAAGAAGAAGCAAAATGCCTTTAATTGTTTTTAATCAATTCGTACTTCATCATCTATTCTTATATATCCAGAATTTGATAAAGAAATTAACCTAACAATCGATTCTACTAATTATTCAATTGGTGCAGTTCCTTTTGAAAATGAGATCTGCTTCTAATACCCTTATTATTTCCAAAATTAATTATTCTTCTACGGAATTTTTGGCAAAAACTTTCACACCATATTTATATAGTCGATTTTTACTATTATAAAAGATCACTTAGATGGCTGTTTAATTGTAGAACAAGGTAGGCCTTATAATTACAGAAAAAGGAAATCAACTCGAATGATAATTACATTCAGCATCAATTGTTACAATCCCTCAGATGGAGTCCATCGACTTAAAATATTATAAGGTTGGATCATGCTTATTACCTTTGCTAGACCAACCTTATCAACTAAAAAAATAGATCTGCTACTCACAGATAACATGAAGCAATCTTTCATCAAAAGGCATACTTCATTATCTGATGATTCTTTCCTTCGTTACATCATTTCTCTTCAACTATAGTGTAAGAAAATAATATTTAGAATTATTTAGAATTTCAATTCCTATCGAATTATCTAAAAAAAAAATCCTACTAAAATCATAATTCATCATTTATTTAAAGCTAGTATAATATTTTGATACTTCCAATACAGGAATACAGGTGGAATCCACGTTATTAAACACTTCTTTGTGTTTGAATTTCAGGTAATACAACAGAACAATAAGAGAAGGAACTTCTTAATTATTTTTTAGCCACTGCTTATATTTTCCAAGAACTTAGACTTTGGGAGAGATTTGTCTCTTCACTGAACGACTTCAATTAATCAGAGTAACGTTTGTACATTGAAACTAGGAAATAAAAACGTTGAAATTGATTTATAGTTACCACTTGTTCTCACTACGCCTTTCCACAATTCCCACGGTGTCACTTTCAGTAGAGTAAATAAAAAAAGCGATACGCCTGCTTCAGTGTATCACGTAGCCCCAAAAATGAATCTCGCATTTCAAAAATCTCTTTGAACGATTAGAAAAAAACGGAATCGATAAAGCGTGAAGAGGGGTGGAAGGGGGGGGATCCATTGCGTAATTTGGCGGCGGTGGTCCCGTCCTCCGAATTTTTTTCTTGGCTACGCATGTAAAGGTTACGCGAGTTCAAGACGTGCAGAGAGAGGACCGAGAGGACAACAGACAACAGTGCTTCTGATGCGGTCGTTCCGTTCCGGGATATTCGGCCGAAACTAGGGTAAGCGCTGCCTGGTTCGGCACGTGGACCACTCTTTACACGTGCTGCGGGTTCATCGTCCTGAGGTCCCCCACAACTGATCAATACTGCCAAAATATTGCCGCTGCCGCTCACACCGGGGAGGGCCCTCCTTCCTGCACCACCTCAAGATTTAGACAATAGCGCCTAAAACCTGTCCCACCACGGACATTATCTCCCTACATGCACAAAACAACGTACAAGCAGCAAATGTGCGTACATGTACGAGGGCCCTTTTCATCAAAAGGCCCTTTCACATACGTAATTTGATCTGGGTCTATGTGTTTAAAACTTAATTCATATTGTTAAAATATATATTCTAGTGCAGTAATTGTGATCAGAAGCTTAGAGGCAAATAATTATGCATATTAAATAACTACAATTTGAATAGAAGTTCTTCAACAATGAAAATTTTTGCTAAAAGAACAAATCACTTTGTTTGGTCAAGAATTGAACAGCTAAACTAGAAGATTCTTCAATTACTGGATTGATGTAGCTCTTACTTGTTAAAACTCCATATCACAATAAAATACTGACACAGTATATGGTTTCAAAAATGTTTGTGAGGTGTAACAGTCCTAAAATAATAAAAAAACATTTTTGAAACCATATACTGTGTCAGTATTTTATTAAGTGATATGGAGTTTCAACAAATAAGAGCTTCATCAATCCAGTAATTGAAGAATCTTCTAGTTTGGCTGTTAATGATTCAAAATCTGATAATTAATTTTACTGCTCAAATAAATAAAAAAATAATATAATAGCTTGAAATGAAATAAATTAGCACTGTGTAAACTTCTTATTATATTGTGATGTAACATTCTGTTGTCAATTAATAATAGAGCGTGGAACTGCAAGACGGTTGGCAGGAGCTGGTTTATAAATATTTGCGCCGAAAACGAATCTGTTTCGGAAGAAAAAAAGAAAAAATAAAATAAAAGGAGGAACGGCTCTCTGGCGTCTGTCACCGAAAATGCATTGACCCCGCCGGTTGTGATGAAACGGAAGAATTTCAGCCAGGGGAGCGAGCCACAATCGGCCCAGAGTTATGGACCTCGTGGTCGTTACGAAATCTACCAAAGTTCAAAGAACCTATTCACGTACCCGCTGCATTTGATATTCCTTTTCATGTGTGGGATAGTACTTAACATTCACTAGCGGTACGCACATACGCCCGAAAAATAAAATTAAAAAAAAATAAATAAATAAATGAAGCCCTCTTCCGACACTTGAAAAATATAAAAAGTTTATTTAATTCCGAGATAAATACATGAAACCTCGTTTTATGTACTGACAACTTTCTTTCTGCTCTTCAAATATAGTCATTAGTTAGTGCAGTTTTGGGTAGCTTTATTTACTTTAAATTGTAGTTTTAGCAATGTTAAAAATAGCCATGGATTTATTTTGGAACTCATCCTAGCGTAGTTGAATACATAAAAACGGCTTTATATAATATTTTTTCAAGAAAATTATTAAAGATATCCATTTTATACTCCTATATATACTAATCTTATAATTTATTGATTAACACAAATCTACACAGCTACAAAACGCCATGCCTAGCTGCTTCATTTATTTGATCAGATATTGAACAAACCCTTTTCCTCAGCAGTATTAATCTTATATCAGAATTTTGGCAAATCCCATTTGAATAGAAGTCAGGAGGAAAAACAGACGGTTTTTGCTATACTTCTGGTACTTTATTATTTTTTGGTGATCCCCTTTGATTTACATTTGATTGGATTCATTAATGAGTTACGTGAAGATGATGTAAAACAAAATAACTGATGGAATTGATTTTGGGACAGGAATTAGATCTATATTGTTTATAGTCACAAAATAAATCCTGTGTGTGATTTCAACTGTTTCGTCTAATTTTTGGAATATCTCAAAATTCTTAGCATAGTATTTAAACGATTTATTATCAACCTGGAAAATGTCAATTTTGTAGACTATCCATCATAATTAAATTATCCTTCCTTTGCCTTTGATTCATTTGGTTTAAGAGTGCACCCAAAAATGGTGGTGGTCTTCATTACCCTCAAGCAGAAAATGTTAGCAAATTAAGCAATGGCGTTTCCAGTCAACTGGCTTAGGGGGGGTAATTTGAAGAAATGAAAATATTTTTGTTATTCCATAAATAAATAAAATATAATTCTATTATTTTTAAATATAAACAAAATAATATCACACCCGAAATAAATATAGCACATATAAAATCATAATAATATATTTCGTAAAATATGAAACAGATTTTTGTAACTAAATTTATTAAAAAACGATTTTCTTTGCTTTTTAATAATATTGTCAATATTAATATCCATATATCAATGAATATGTAATACAGCTAACTCGGTTAGACTTTTTTGAGATATAGTGACTTGCAGCCACGATTTGAATCTTTTCAGTGCAGAAAAACTTCTTTCTGCAGAAGCAACGCTAACAGGAAGAGTACATAATATTTGAAAAATTATTTTTATGTTCAGTAAATATTCGGGTCATATTTTCTGTATACATCTAAAGCATTTTCTGGTAATTGTTCTTTGATTTTCTTTTTCTTTTGCCATTGTAATTTCCAAAATGCCAATTCAGACTTAATTGCTATTGCTAATGTTACGTTTTCAGGTAAAATTTTATTTAAATATGTTGCAACAGATTTTGAAGTGACATCTAAATCTTCGCCAGTTTGTTATCAATAAAACACTAGGTATTGTGTTAAATTTGAACAAATGCATCGTGTCTTTATTAAATCTGTATTGCAGATCTGTAATAATATTATTCATGAGAGGTAAATATATATTAATTCGATAATAATCCTCTGTTCAGTTCAGAGGAACTTAAAACAGCGAACCACGTACATGCAAAAGTCCATAAAAAAGTAAATAAGTAGTGTTAAAATATATAAAACTAAGAGGAAGTGGGAAATAAAGAAACAAATGAGTACAAAAGAGAAAGAGATATCGACAGCCCTAATTATGGATTCCAAGGATTCCAAATGAGCAATGGAGAATAGAAAAAGATAGAAAAACGAAGCAGTGAAACAAAACGTTGTCATAACAACCGGATACAAAAATAAAACAAAGGAAGATGAAAACAGAAAAAAAAAACTCACGGAGAAGGAAAATCTAAATATATCTAAGAACGATGTGATAATGGAGGAATTAAAGAGCATGTTTAAAGACTCCATAAGAGAAATGACAAAGAACTAAAAGAAGAGAGAGAGCAAAAAATATACAGGGGAAAGTATGGAGATGAGAACAGAAACGAAAATGGAAAAACAATTATAGAATTATGTATAGCAAACAACCTCATTGTGACAAACACAAAATTCAAATACATACATAAACACACTAGAGAAGTTAGACCCAGAAAAGAGAAATAAATGACTACTCCTTAATAGACGCAGAAGAATGGAAAAGGTGAAAGATGTTAAAGTAATAAGACAAGCTGAAATAGGGAGCGACCACTACTTGGTAAAAATATAAATTAACACAGAAGCTGAAAACTTGAAGTATACGAAGTCGAAAACAATAATAAAAAAACACATAAAGCCAAAAATTGAAAAGAAAGAAACTAGGAATGAATACCAATCAAAAATAGAGAAAAAGACAAAATAGAAGGAGAAAAGAAAAAGACCAAAGAAATCATAAGTGAAGCAGCCCAAGAAAGATGTGAAACAACCACTATATCAAACAAACAGAGGAAGAAAAACAGATGATAGTCAGAAGAGGTAAAACAATTTGTAAAAACAAAAGAAGAGAATTGGAAAACTTAAACAAGGAAACAAGGAAAGAATAAGATTATAGAAGATATATAATAGCAAATAAAAATGTGGAACAAAAATTCAAGATAGCAAAAAAGCAATCCTGGGAGCAGTTCGTTAAGAAAATGAAAGAAACGTTCACAGAAAACAAAAAGATGTTTAACAGCACTATTAAACAAATGAGCAATTAAAATACATTAACACAGCCAAGTATAAAAAAAAAACGTAAATATAATAACAGAACAAAAGAAGATATTAGAAAGATGGAAAGAATTCTTTAATGAAATAACCAAAACAGACCAGCACGGAGATATAGAAGGTGAAACAAATGGAGGAATCAACGAAATAAGAATCGAAGAACTGGAGGCAGCAATCAAAAAAATAAAACTAGGAAAATCTCCAGGTATAGATGACATCACAGTCGAAATAATGAAATATATGGGGAAAGGGGAAGGAAGAATTCTTGGAAATAGTAAATGACATTATCAAAAATCACAAGATACCCGAGGAATGGAACAAGGGAATTATAATATCCATACACAAAAAGGAGACACAAAAATATATGATAACTACAGAGGTATTACACTCACAATCAAACCAGGTAAATTTTTTACTAGGCTAATAGAAGCAAGAATAAGAGGAAAATTAGATCAACAGCTGGGAGAAGAACAACACGGATTCAGAAAAATAGAAGCAAACAAGATTTAATATACATAATGAGACAATTAACAGAAAAGATGATTAAAAAGGGAAAAGATTTACACATATGCTTCATCAACCTAAAAAGCGTATTACATATGGCATATACTCGAGACAAGAAGGATAAAAAAAGCATTATAAATATAATAAAGAAATAACAAAAATAAAGTAAGAATAGGAAATAAATAATCAGAGGAGTTCAAGACCAAAACAGCACTGAGACAAGGATGTATATTAACCCCGTTACTATTTGCATCACTTAATGACGAAGCAATAAGAAATAGCAAACAAAGAGCCGAAAGCACAAAGATAGAATATTAAAAACTATTAAAAATGCAAATATGTATTAATGTTTGCCGACGACATATTAATAGCAGATTCAGAAGAAAACCTGGAAATATTCAAAAAAAATCTGGAAAAGATAAATATAATATCATCAAAAGAGAACAATCACAAAATAGGGTTAAATACCTGGGATCAACAATAGAGGAAACAGGGAAGATAGAATCAGAAAAAGATGAAAAACTAGGCAAAGCAGGAATGATCTACAACACAATAAAGAAAACATTCTTAGAGAAAAAAGAGATTGCAAAAACAATAAAAACAGAAGTATATAAAACACATTAACTGCTATATATAGTCCATCCGTTGGATGTTCCGTCCTACGTCACAAAATATCGCTTCGAGAAACGACACAAAAACATTCAGTCTGATAAAGTAAACCAAATGCGTTAGAAAAAGAACGCACTGTAAAACTTTCGTTTTTTGAAGCGATAGTTTGTGACGTAGGACGGAAGATCCAACGGATGGACCATAGTAGTGAATCGTGAGTAACCACAGAGAGTAATAACAAAAAAACCAATGCAATGGAAATGAGATACCTAAGAAAGATAGAGGGAATTAGGAAGACCAAGGGTTGGAACGAGCAAGTACATCAAGCATGAAGCAGCGGAAAGAAAAGGAATAGAATGGAAAGAAATAAGAAAATAGCACAAGCTACGCAACAGTGGTAAAGAAGTGTAAAAGAAATTAACTGAGACATATTGTATAAGTCTGACACCCATAATGGATAAAAGGGAAAAAGATAAATAAAAATAATCTGCTATAATAGGTTGATCCAGGTTTGGTCTATTCCTCTGGCATTTGGTAGTTCGCGGTTTTGTCATTTAAATTTGTAATTCGTTTAAAATATTGACTGCATCATTATAAATTGTTTAAAAGATGTGGCAGTATTTTTCCCCTTGTTGGATAAAACATCAATAGTGTTATTTATAAAGTTATTAGAGCAAGATTCATTTTATTTATTCTATTTACTTAAAGTCACTGTATTTCAAGAGACATTTGTGAAATATGTTTAATGGTTTTCCAAATGATTTTTTAAAGTTGTCACCAGATGCAATTCGAAATGTAGAATTTCACAAAAATTGCCCTAGTTTGTAATAGATTTTGTATTTAAGAGAGAACCAGCAGCACGATGATCTCGTAAGGGAATATTTTGTTTCCCCTAAATATGATACTTTTGATTATTGGTTTTAATCTATGTCTATTTTCTTCAATTTGTCGAAGTCTTTCCATATTTAATTTATTTCTTATATCTCGTGATTTTATAAAACAATTTCGCATAAACAATTGAATTTTTATGGTAATATTTTTATAACACAACATTTTTACCTGATAATTTAGAATATTGAGATACTGTCTGAGATACTTATTTTTGCAATGGCACTTGTTGGTGCAACCCACCAAATTTTGTAAAAAAGAAGCAATATTTGCAAAAGAATTTGTTTAAATGATTAGAAAAGATTAACCAATTAAATTGTCTAAAATCTTTTCCAGACAAGTAATATTTAATATCCTTCCTCCTTTTTATGTACAGAATAGGGTAAAACAAAAGTATCTTTTACAATTTAAAATTCGAAATTTCTCAATTTCATTAACATTACTAAATTTAACTACATATGAATGTAAATTTCAACATTACTATATGTACATGTTGTATGCTTCTTTTTCTCATGATGGAAACAACCTACTGAAGATTTCTACTGCTAAATGTCAATGAAGATGTAGATGGATGATTTAAATTGACTGTTGACATAGATCGATCTTTATTTGTTGAAAAATCGTGTTTTTTTAATTTTCTGAACAAATGAATCCAACGTAGATTATCAATTTTCATTTACTAATTTAATTACAACAAAAATCAGGAATAAATTAATTTAAAAGAATGCATATATTATTCATAAAATCAAAAAAATACCTTATGTATAATTGATCGAATTATAATAAATTGGTAATTTATCAGCAATCACTAAAAATTTAGGATTTACATGCGACGTGTAAACAGTTTCGGTTTCTATCTTTTACATTTAAACCAAGTAAGACAAGAAATATTATAAATTAAACTAAGAAATGTGAATCGCGCTCTTTTAATGTAAAACAATGTAACGATTTACGATACCAAAGAGGCGAATAGTATCAATATATGTCGGGTATTATTAGAAAGGGGAACCCCCCGTGCAAAGGAAGTCATCACTTTTCTAACGGTGCTTGCGCAGATAATTTTAATTTGTGTACATGGAAAAATGCACTGTCAGAGATCGCTGACTAGAATTACCAACAGTTAACTTGTTTGTTTGAAATATTAGTAATTTTTAAGAATAAACAAAATAAGCGAATAAATAATTCTTAGGGGGGGTAATTACCCAATTTCTATTATTAAATAGATTGTTACATAAAAAGCTTGTTTTTGTTTTACTTGTTAAACAAATTCAAAAGCAAACGTTTTGATTAATTTTCACCTTTTTCCGAAGCGATGTTTAAACTAGAAATAATTACCTAAAAAAATATCAATCAAACAAAATGGAAGTGGAATACACAAAAAAAATCATATGCCTAAGAAAGATATAACATATAAAACACAAAATCCAGATAGAAAAAAAAAACAATCCTCAATGGAGTTCGAAAGGAAACAGAACGAAATGTTCACAATTAATTTTTTATCTTTTCAATATCGTTTATTTTCCAATTTCGTCTCTTATCTTTAAAACATCTTTTGTTACAATCCAATGAGGAACAGATCGATACTAAGACATAAAGATTTAGTTCAAGATTTCGCTTTTTCTAAAAGAGCTTCCAAAACCTAGTATCGGGTATTTTCCAAGAGATGTTAATGATGATAAAATACTCTGGTCTTTGACTTTTTTAAACATTTATTTAAAAAAGCTATAATAGTATAATATAAAATATGTATAATATGTTATGGATTAGCTCATAAAATCATTTAACTATTGATAAGGAACACTTTGTGTTCGAAATGTACATTTAGTTAATAAAAACAAATTTGTGAAGAAAGTGTTAATATTTTGAATTCAATTTACCATAAAATCATTGGTTAAAAAAGTTTTTGTTTAGTCTATCATAGTAACCTTGACCTGCTTCAATAAATTATATACTAACTTATCGTGTTCTTGACCTACCCCAATAAATTATACGTTAATCTAGGGTACACACTGCTGCTTGAACTAGCGTACTCTTGACCTACCTTAATGCGTAACGTATTAAGGTAGGTCAGCAGTACGATGGGTTATTGTATTTTATTGCTGCGGTAGGTCAAGGGTACGCTACATCAAAATTTTTCAAAACAAACGCAATTGAAAATATGATCTGACATAAATGTTAAAAAGTTTTTTATGAATAGTAATTAAAATTTTGTTTAAAACATTTTTTCCGTTTTAGTATAAAAAATTAAATTTTATTTAAAAAGAAAGCAATTTAAATTTGCCAAAAAATACAATTTGAAAATACATTATTGATGATGGAGGTTTCTACTTCGTTATTGATACTTGATTAACAAATCAAACACACTTTTTACTTTGTTTTGTATAACATATTTTATTTATTTGGTAACCAATATTTTTTATACAAAACAAACCAAAAAAAGTGTGTTTAATTTGTAATTTGAAAATATTTTTGATTAGTTTTAAATCGGTTGAAATTATAGTACAAATTCAATATTTTGTTTTAAAAAAACTATAGATAATTTGCACAAACCAGTTGAAAAGTAACTTTTTAAAGTTAAACATATTTTATTAAAAAGCAATTGAAACTATAATTACAAAAATAAATAAAGAAGTTGCTTTTTAATTAGTTTATTAAAAAAACACAATTTCTCGAAAAAGAAACTGGCAATTTTTAAAACGGTTTAAATTTTCTAATAATTAATTTATAATTCACTTAAATGGTTATTTTATTGTACTAAAAACAATTTAAATTTGAGTGAAAACACATGAAAACTCTAATCACTTCCGAGTTTTCATGTGTTTTTACCCAAATTTCGTTGGAAATGCAGAAATAATGTTTCTTTCTAAATATTAATAGAAACTAATTTCAATAAAACCAAGTTAAAACTAATTAATACAGATACAAAAACAATTTAAATTTTAATAAAAACAGATGAAACCAAAAATGCTTTATTATGGTTGAAGGTACATCAAAAAATAAAATTTGTATTAAAAAGTACTTAAAAACCAACATTCACTATTTTTTAGAAAGTTAGTTTTTAACTACTATTTGTAAAAAAAATGTAAAAATATATTACAAAAAAACAGTTTTAATAGTAGTAAATAATTTGCTTATAAAGCAATAGAATGTTTATGTTAACAATCTGGAAAAACACAATAAAATATTAAGGACCTGAAAGATGCATTTAATATTTGACTAAATCAGTTTTTAATCATTGGAAAAATCAGTTGAAAACAAATTTTAAATTAGCTTAAAAACGATTATTTTATTTAAAAACAATTTTGGTAAAACAGAAACCTTTAACAAAAATTTAAAAAAAGTTTCAAACCTTTTCAAACCTTCAACATTTGAAAACCAATTCACAATTTGTCTAAATCATTTTTTCTTCTTTTTTGTCAATAACAGTTTAAATTTTATTAGAAGTTTAAAATACAATTTTCTTCACTCACTTATATTTAAAAACTAAATGTACGTTTCAAACACGATGTGTTCATTTTCAATAGTTAGTTAAATTGACATAAAAAATACAAAAGTCAAAAATGTTAGGCGATTTAATTATTATGTTTAATAAAATGAAAATAAGTTTCACTTTCTTTATAGAAGTTGAAAGCTAAAAGTTAAAAAATTGCTTTAAAAAGATACTTCATTTAAAAGTAAAATAACAATTGCTAAAACAGATGCCAACTTAAAATTTAAAAATAGAAATAAGATTTCAGTAATTATCACAAAAAACAATTTGCTGAAATAATCGATACTTGTTGCGCTACACTTTTGATGGAACCAGATATGCAAATTTGGTAAAGTAAGACACTTGTTATGTTCCATAGGTTTATTATCAGTTGACTGACACGTGTTTCGATTCGATAGTTTAAACTTTGAAAATTAATTGGAAACAATCGAAACACGTGTCAGTTAACTGATAATAAACCTATGGAACATAATAAGTCTCTTACTTTACCAAATTTGCTAAAAACCCTCAACAATTGAAAAACAATTAAAAATTGATCTAAATCAGTTTCTTTTCAGTTTTCAGAAAATAATAAAAATTTTGTTGAAAAAAACTATCTAAAATTTGTTTACTTTAGAAATTGTTAAAAATTGCTTAAAATGTTAATTTATTTAAAAGTGAAATAACAATTACATATTTATTTATTTATTTATTGAAACTTTACAATATCCTGTTACTATACATATAAAACTAAACTATATAAAAAAATACAACAATTTTGCTACTAAAAGAACTGCCAAATTGAAATTTGAAAATAAAAATTACCCTTAACTAATTATTACAAAATAAAAACAATTTGCTAAAAACCTTCAACAAGTGAAATACTATTAAAATAAAATTATTATCAATTTTTCTTTCATTTTTCCAAACAATTTAAAATTTGATAACATTTTTTTAATTGGTTCAAAATAAATAACCATCGAAGTTAAAATAAAATTAAAAAAAAAATATTTATAGTTTGCTGACAACAGTTATTTTATTTTTAAAATCAAATTTTGTTTATAGCTTATTAAAATATTTAAAATATTTTACACTTTACAATTTAAAAAAACGAATTTTCCTTTTTATTTGTTTACACTTTATCAACAAAAAACAACTAAAAGTTTGAAGAGTTGTTGATTTTGTTTTAAAAGTTACTTTATTTAACAATATAAAATTTGTTAAAAAAAACTTGTGAAATTAAAACTTGAAAATATAAATTTGCTTTCAATAATTATTACGAAATAAAAACACTTTGCTAAAAATCTTGAACAAGTAAAACACCATTAATTTGATGAATTAAATTCTCACTTAAACCATTGTGAAACATTTCTATATTGATTTGTTTGTTTATTTATTTGCGCTAAAAAAATTACAAAATAAAAATTTATACTTGTCAAAAAACGAAAATAACGTACATACATGCTACAAAGATTCAGCTTGATTTACATAAACTAAAATGTATAACTAAAAAAATCATTGATATTAAAAGGACATTTCTTAATAAGAAACTGCTTAATGCAACCATTGAATTCAAATAAACTCGAATTTCTGATCTCCCGTTGGAAGACTATTTCAATCCAAAATAATTGACACTGCATCTTGTTTTTTTTAATTTGACTGTAAGTCGTTTTATATTGGGTTATATTTTGTTTAATATACAATAAATATACTGTGCAGGAAATGTTAATAAATTATATTTTATGAAAATGTTTTGTGTGTTGGGCACAGTCTATTTTATACGTATAGAAATTTGTTCTTGAGTCACGTGAAGAGTTATTTTATACACTTGGAAAATAAAAACACTAACACTTTCTTCACAATTTAATTTTATATAATATAATTTTTATGTACATCCTGCAAAATAAAATTAAATTGTGAAGAAAGTGTTAGTGTTTTTATTTTCCAAGTCTATTTTACACGTACTACCTTCCTCTGCAAGCCAAATATTCTATCGGTTGATACTGAGTGACCCTAAATTATATATATATATATATATATATATATATATATATATATATATATATATATATATATCATACCTCATTTTGACATAGAATAGAATTTTGGACGCAGATTCTTTTCGGAACAGATATATTAGCGATGATAATTGATTTGTAGTCTCTCTTAAGATATATGCCAAGTAAATTACCTTTGATTTGTTTATATTACTCCTCTAAATTTCACGTTCCGAGCATAATTGTGTGCGTTTTTGTTTTTTTTTGCTTTATTTGGTTTTTGGTATTTTTAGTTAGATGACATTAGATTATTTGAACTATTCAAAACTAATGTATCATCTCCAGAAAGAATTAAGTTCGTTTCATTTATATGTTGATGTATGAAAACACAATAAAGGTCGTAAAATGGATTTACTGGAAACGCTGGAGATTCACAAAGCAAAAATGAATCCCTTCTTAATGACCAGACTGACATAATGTATTCTCCTCTTTTCGAAGGTATATAAATAACACCTGTTAAAATTTGTAAGTACTTTATGTTTGATTACAGTGACAGTTAATAAATAACTATTGTGGTAAAACAAAGTGAAAAGTGTTTTATTTATTTTTCAAAATGTACCACCAAGTAAATGCCATCAACATTCAAGAATTAAATAAATAGAAGTTTAAGGGCTGAAAGACCACCGGTCAATAGCCCCTGAGCAGAAAATCAAATATACCAGAATTTATTATATTTTATCCATTACATGTATTATATTTTTTTCCGTGAATAAAGATGTTAGTAGTAGTAGAAGTTTATTATAAAAATTTAAAATATTTTTTTAAATTGAAAAAAATTATAACAGAAATAAGCCGATTATTTCTTAATTTTTATTTTTATACTTTATCAACAGAAAAGAGTTGAAAACTTGAAAAATAGGGCTTAAAATTTACTTTTGAAAAATACAAACCAAAAATTACCTAAATCATTTTATCATGTTTCTAAGACAATTAGAAATCAAAAATATATATTTGTATTTTAATTAAGAAAATAATAATTTGATTAATAAATAATTATCGAAAATGCTTAAAAGAGTTAAAACGTAACTTTAGAGAAAAGTTTAAGATTTGTTGAAAATAAATAAAATAAATTTGATTTAAAAAGTTTTATATTTTCCAAAGGAAAAACAATAGATTACATTATTTTGTCAAAAAAATAAACAATCCATGTATTAAATAGTTTAATATTTTGAAAAATAATGAATGTACATTTTGGTTTGGATGATTGAGTTACTTGAAGATAATAATAACTTTGATTAAAACACTTACAGCCGTACTAATAGTCGCGAATTAATTCTCGAACTGAAAAATCCTGAATTATTTGTCGTATTTATTAGTCGGGTATTTACGGGTAGTTTCGGCGACTTCGAAGAATTATCCTCGATACGGGAACTTTTTAGTGACATTTAATTATTACTGGTTTTACGTTGGCAAAATTGTCATGTTCTGTCAGTTGAAGAGCGCCATTTATTAAATTACGAATATAGTAAGTACAATTAATACTTATTTTTAATGGAAATGGTACATAATAATGGTAATTCATTTTACAGAAATGGATAAAGGTAAAATTATAATAACAATATATTAACTATAATGAATTATAAAAATATCTGTTGACAAGTAAGAAATTGACAGTTCGCGAATAATCTCGAAATAATCTTGCGTCGCGCGGGATTATTGAATTGACGTTTATTTTTTTAAATAATCCGAGATAAAGGAATAATCCTTAAATTCGAATTAATTCGCGACTATTAGTACGGCTGTTAGAACCTTTCTTCAATATTTTATTTTTATCCAGATGCACATTTCGGACACAAAGTGTCCATTATCAATGGTTTGATACAAAAAAAAAATTATCAGAATTTTATCAAAACAGATAATTATAATTAGTTAAAAACTAAAAAAATAATAATTTAAATTAAGTTGGATTATTATTGAAAATGTATTGTGAAAAATTTCACGAAACGAAACAGTTTAAATTTAAAGGAAACAAGTAATAATTTGCTAATCAAATTGTTTAAAACTTTCAAAAAAAATCACTTTGGGGATATATATATATATGGGGGTATACTAGGGCTACTTTTTAAAATTAATTTCATAATAAACAGGGTGTTACAAAAACTCTAAAAGTATCAAAGTTGTGTTTTTTTTTAATGGAACATAATGAATTTTATTGCATTATTGGATTCTTCGATCAAAATAAGTGTGTGTTTTATTAAGGTTTTTAATACCTAAATCTTAAGGTTTTTGAAATTGAAATTGAATATTTGAATTTTGTAAAAATCTAACCCAACTTTCATGTTTCAAATACTTTAAAAGTAAATAAATTATCTATACCAAATTTACAGTAAATATTTAAATTAAACAAATGAGAACTTTAAGTGGCAATAACTTCATTTATTTGGATGGAACGCCATATTTTTTAATTTATCAGCTAATGCACTTTTTAATTACCTAGCGAATGGTATTTGTATCTTAAGTCTTCTTGTTTTAACAAAAAACGCCAAAATATTGTTTATCTAGTTTCCCAGGCATGGGTCTATGGGAGTCTATCCCAAGAAGAGGAGATGTTAACAAGCCGGTACATTTGACTGCTTTCATTGGCTACAAAGCTGGCATGACTCATGTAGTCGTCAGCTAATCGTTCTAGATCAAAGATCAACAAGAAAGAGATTGTTGAAGCTGTCACAATCTTGGAAACTCCACCAATGGTCGTTGTCGGCGTTGGTGGCTACATTGAAACCTCACACGGTCCCCGTGCTCTTGGACTGAGCAACTGCCAAAAGATTGCCGCAGGCGCTTCTACAAGAGCTGTACAAGAGCAAGAAGAAGGCCTTCACCAAAGTATCAAAAAAGTGGTGATTTCAAGAAGATCATCAAGTACTACAAGGTTGTCCGTATCATTGCTAAAACCCAGATGAAACAACGTCAAAAGAAGGCCCATATTACGAAAACCCAATTGAATGAAGGTACCATTAAGGATACGGTCAAGTGGACCTGTGATCATCTAGAAAAGACTATGCCAATTGGTGAAGTCTTTGCTTAAGATGAAATGATCTATTGCATAGGTGTCACTAAGGATAAAGAATACAATGTTGTGATTTCTCGTTGGAACACCAAGAAATTGTCCCGTAAGATGCACAAGCCTGTATTGGTGCTTCCATCCAGAATTTCCTTTACTATTGCCCGTACCGGTCAGAAGGGTTACCATCGTCGTAAGAATGTAAGAAGATCTGTCGTATTAGTGCTGGAATTCACACCAAGGATGGATCAGTTGTTGGTTTATGTTTCCTTCTTTCTGTGCCTTTCCCATCTCATGTAAGCGTTTGGAAACCAGTTGATGGGTTACGCTCAGCTTTTATGCAAGCTATTTTTGCGTTTGTGCCGAATTTTCAACGAGCATCTTCTATAATTCATCGTAGTCGCAATTTCTAGGACATCCAGGGCGTTGTTTGTCGTTCAAACAGAAATTACCTCTTTTAAGCACACTCGTCTTACGATACATGCCGAGAAAGGAACAAATCGATTCACATAGCAATTTGTATTTGTTAGAATTCGTAAAGAATGCATTGTCGGATGATCACCTTATCTATTGCCATTTTTGACATTAATGAAGATTTAAAGGTTGTGTTAGGTTACTAACTGTAATTTTTAATCACTATATGTTAACACTATAACGCAAAAGAATGTAAAATATCAATTGTAACTTTCAAATTAATTTCTTAATTGGTTAAAATAATTTGGATTATTCTTTTGTCCACCTAATAAATATCGAATTGTTTTTTTTCTAGTTCAATGTCGATATTATTTTGAGTCATATTTAATTCATAATGGCATTAAACCAGACTAGGTGTTTTTCCTATTTTTTTGAGAATACATATAATGATACCTGCTAAGCTAAGTAATTTCCTCTTGGTTCTGAGAACTCGTTTTGATTTTATTTGTGTTATTCACAAAGAACGAATTTGGATTTGACTTGTTTATTAACACAAAATTTTAGAAAGGGTATTTTCAACTAGGCGATTCGTTATCCACTCTGTTGATTTGAGTGGTAAGTCCTGCTCTTTCGCCCTCGCCCTTCCCCATCCGACGAGTTACGCCGCCGCATACATTACGAAGATTCCCAATCCGAAATCCTCTTCGAGTCGAAAATGGGAGACCCTCTCCGAAGGCGAGCATTTTTATTGCGGGCATTAGCGGACATAACGACCCATCTATGGATATTATCCGGGCCCCGAAACAATTAGCCCTCTTAGATATTATTATTCCTTCTTTCTTTTCCGATCATGAATCATTTATGAGCGATTGATTGTCTCTACTGTTAGCCGGGCCATTGTTTGTCGGAGGGAACACATTGTCAAGGCAACAAGAAGCGAAACATTAGCGAATACCGACGCAAACAATTCACGACCTTCGCATGTGTAACGGACGGACCAAGGTCTATTACGGCAACAAAATAGAGGAGAGCAAAAAAAAATATTGTGTGGAAAAATTAAAGCCGTACCCGTGTTGTACACATCGTATTCACACAAACACACACAACGCGGTTGTTTTTTTTTTTCGATATTGAAAACACGTGCCGTACACTTGGGTTAATTATGAACTCCGCTAGATTGGAAGTGAGTGAGGTGAATATTGATACAAATCCTCAAGGTTTGGAGTCTCATTTTACAATGCAGAGTTTTTTTCTCTAACTTTTTTATTATTATTGTTTATTTAAAATGACTAATTGTAATGTAAATAATAATTATTATTACTACATAATCAATCCCATCGACGTGACTGAATGGCGAATGTCTACTTCAATTTAAAAAAAATCAATCCCATCATGTTAGTAGTAATTAGAAACTATTCCACAATTCAAAACATTGTAATAGATATTTTTCCTATATAAAACAGTTAAATTGATTTAAACATTAATGTTTCTCACTTGTTTCAGTGAGTAATATATTAACCTAGCGTATTTTCGACCTACTTCAATACACTACGAGCCAATCTAGCATCTACATTATCGTTTGAACTAGCGTACTCGTGACCGTAGTCAATGTATAATTTATTGGGGTAGGTTATGAGTACGATACACCATTGAGGTGTTTATTGTGATAGGTCAAAAGGATGCTAGATCAAGCGTATTCTAGGTTTATAATTATTAAAAATGTTTTAACAATTGAATATCAATTTAATAAACAGTTAAAATTGTTAGAATTTAATTGATATTGACTTTGTATGTTTTACATGCTAAAACGTTTGAATATTTTTACAGAAAACAATTAAAATTGCTACAATTTAAAAAAAGTAACAACTGATTAAAAGTTGAACTTTGATAGAAAAAAACTTAAGGTACACGTAAACATATTGTACGCTCTAGAAAGCAGACAAAATTTTGTTTAAACAAATTGACAATTCATAAAATTGTATATTGATTAAAACATACGTAAAATTTAAAAAATGCTTAAATAAAATTGGTAAAAATTGCCAATAATTAAAATTAAAATCAAGAACCGCTCAAGATTTTAAGCTTAAGAATTTATTCTATATATTCTATAAATAATCATTCAATATTTGCTTAAAACAGTTGCTTTAATGTATAAAAACAATTGAAAATTAAGTACAAATAATTGAAAACTCTTAATATAGTAAACAAATATAAATATTTAAATATGCATACAATTTTGTTTCATCATTATTATATCAAAAATGAAATTAGAAATTCTCCTCAAATGCGTTTTATTAAGTACTCAACAGACTTTTATTGATAAAATTTCAATTGTTTTTAAAAATAAAAACATCAAACTGTATTATTACTGTTTGAATTTTCTTTAGAAATAACCTTTCATACTTAAAGTAAAAATAAACATTTTATTGCTTTATTTTTCAAAAGCAATTGAAATTTTGCTACTAAAAGACAAAAAATTCAGTTGATTACTTAATATACCACATTTTTTACTTTTTTAAATGATGGCCACCCCGTGTACATTAGAAAAAAATACAAAATAAAACAACATTGTGAGAAATAAAAAATAAAAGCACAAACATATCTAAACTACTTAACAACTAACAACATTTTTAAGCTAAATAATAATAATAAACAAAAGTAAATAAATAATATAATTTTATACATAGGCGCAGAAGAATCCCTTTTAAATCAAAAAGGCTTCTAGAAAAGACATTGAAATTTTTATCAGATGAGGAAAAAAACTAAACCAGTTGGTAAATAAATTATGATGTGGCCATCATAGTACTTTCTCTATAATTATTGATGATGTTTTACTGATTGGAAGGTGGTATAGAGGCCACCCACTCACCCTACATATACATATAAACTTTAATTCTTTATCGTCTCGAAGTTTACAATAAAATTAATTACAAAACTCTTTAAATGAAAAATACATTAAAAAAGTAAAATTTTTGAATGAGTGAATTAGTAAAAATTTGATGTATGATGGGTGGGCAGACTTTAAATGTAAATTAGATAGTATTAGGTATAGAAATTCATTCACATTTAAACTTAAATTTTGGTTTTGTTTTACTTTTTATTACATAAAGGGTTTGACTGTTTTTAGCAGAAAAATCATCAACGATTAGCAATTAAAGTTATCATGTATATGTAGGGTGGGTGGGTGGCCTCTATCCACTCTCAAATCAGTAAAACATAAGCGAGGGTTTTAATTAAAAGTTGTAAAATATACATAAACAAAAAATAATTGCAGTTTTTATTTATACAAATTTTTCAAATAATTTTTGATCATGTTTTACTGATTGGAGGATGGTTTGAGACAAGAAAACAGCAAAAAATCTGCAAATTGAAAACGTCTGAACCTACGGAGATATTTTTTGCCATTTCAATCTATAATAGATATTACCAAAAAACCGAAAGTATAGAAATTCTAGAAATCCGCAATAGAAATTGATAAAAATGCTACAAAGTCATGAAAGGCTAGAAAAAAGCAAGAAAAATTTTAGAATTCTTGCCGAAAATTATTGCAACTTTGAAGAGAAATTTCAATGAGATAGAGCGAAAATATATATTGTTAAATTAATATTTTGAATTTGAGAGAAAATTTTCGTAGTTATTGTAAACCCTTAATGAAAATACTTAAATTGTGTTAATTGTGAAGTGGAAACCACCATTAGAAAATTTTAGAATTCTTCAATAAAATGTTCGCAAAAGAAATCTCTAGAACGTTCTGACTAGAACTTCTCTTAAAAGCTCTAGAATCTTTTACATTTAAAAATACTAAATATAAACCACTGGAAAAATTTCGGTTTAATCTTACATAAAAATGACTGAGCTAAACATTGCTTAAAAATTTGAAATCCTAAAAATCTGAAATGTTTGATAGAATTCGCTGAAAATTTTAGAATGGAAGAAAATTAAAAAACTAGAAAAGAAAATGCGAATGCACAAGCACTAGAAAGTTTTAAAACCTTTGAAAATATTGTTGTAACTAGAAAATTCCTGGAATATTTCGATAAGATAAAGAAAGAGGAGCATTGTTGAAATATTAGAGAAATCTTGGAGAAATATTTCATAAAAATTGTAAAACCTTTAATGACAAATTTCAGAAATTAGAGAAAGGAAATTCTAGAAATCGGACTAAATTATAATCATCTAATTTTATTTTTCGTAAAATATAGAGAAGAAATTGCTGGAAGAGAAAGACAAAACTACCATATGGAAATTTTAGAATCCGTGGAATTTACCAAGAGAAATTCCTGGAAAATTCCGATAATATTTTCTTAATTAAACACTACAACCTTTATAGAAAATTGTTGCTTTTATATAGAGAAAAACATAAAACAGAAAAAACAGAGAGAACACTAAAACTAAAAATTTATTTAACTTTCGGAGATAACTTTTGCAATTTAAATCTTGGATACAAATTACTTAAAAATTTGGGAACCTAGTAATTTCAGAAATCTAAAATTGGAATTTCTGAAAAATTCTAGAATGGAAGATAATTTTAAAAACTAGAAGATAAAATGTTTGAACAACAATGAGAAACTTACCACTGGAAAATTTTAGAGCCCTCGAAGCAAATTATTTCAACTTAGAAAAGAAATTTCAAAAAGATCCAATCAGAAGGAACATTGTTATTAAATTTTAGAAATCTGGGAGATGACTCTTGTAAAAATTGTGACTTTCAATGAAAATTCTTGCAATAAAAAAGTAAAAATATTTTAAATCTGTAAGGAAAATCGCTCAAAATTCTATAAACGTTTTTATTCATAAAATATACAAGAGAAATTGCTGAACAAGAAGGAAAAAATACAATTAGAAAATTTTAGAATCTGTGGAGAGAGGTTTCGTATAAGAAATACTGAAAAATTTCGATAACAATTTCATAAAAACTCTAGAAAGATAAAAACATAGAACAGAAAACGCTGAAAATAACTACCGATGGTTAAATTGCAAATTTTGGTGTTAAGGAAACATTTATAAACGATATTTTCAAAGAATTAAAGCTTTGGTAAAAAAATTGAAAAATTCTAAAAAAATTGGAAAGGAAGGTCGAAAGATCAGTACATTTTTATTAATATGTTATGTGATTTAAAAAAAAATTGATTGAAATAGGTTTTCTACAAAAAATACAAAATGTTAAAAAGAGAATTGAAATTCTTCAAAAGACTCTCTAAAAAGACCATTTATACTTTTGTAAACAGTTTGAAAAACATTTCAACATTTTTTCCTTAAAAAATTGTTCAATACTTAACAAAATAATCTTTCTATTTTTTCTTTTTACCGGTGAATTTTTTTCAAATTTGTGAAAATGAATTGAAAACTAGCTTATAAAAAAATAATAAAAACTCATTTTTTCCCTTAAATTTAAATTAAAAAATTAATAATTTGACAGTTGACAATTTAAAATTTGAAAATTGAAAACAATTCATTTCTTAAAAAAATTATATAATGTATTTTATAAATCAGTTTAAATTTTTTTTTTTGAAAAATGAAATTGATTTTTCTAAAGGTTTAAAAACTTTCAAATTTAAGAATTAAAAAAAAAACTTTTGTAAGAAGAAGTATATCACAATTTGCTTAAAATAGTTAATTTATTTTACCAAAGAATTGATTTTTTCGTAAAAAAAACTAACTTTCAATAAAAAGTTTAATATTTTCCCAAACTTAAATTAAAAAACAAACAATAGAAAATTTACAGTTTAAACAATGTAACATTAGAAAATATAAATAGGAATGTATATAATAATAAAAGTAATAATATGAAATATTATTTTCTTTGAGCATTTCTGCACTATTTTTACATTATGATTAATAATAAATAATATTTCATTTTATTACTTTTATCACTGATGAATTAATATTCTATTGAATTTACTTCAAATAGGAATGTTTTTTAAAAAATATTAGACTATATTAAAAAAAAATGAAATTTTCTCAAAAAAATAATGTATTTCTTTAAAAACTATTTAAAAATTTTGTAAAACCAGTTTAAAATTCGTAAAAATATATCAATATTTGCTCAAAACAGTGATTTTATTTTACCAAAGAATTGAAGCTTTCATAAAAACTAACTTACAATAAAATGTAGAATATATCCTTAAACTTAATTTAAATAAAACAATTGTCATTTTGACAATTGTCAACACAATATTTGCCTTAAATAATTAATTTACCAGGATAAATAATAGAGTGCATTTTAAAAATAAAAGCATATAAAAATTTCTTAAATCTCTTATTTAATTTTAACAAACAAGCTTTGGTAAAAGATTAGTTTGATAATGACAAGTTAAAATTGTCGAAACTATAGTCACTAAATAAAGTCAGTGTTATACAAAGTTAAAAAAGTTTTTTATTTCTGGTAAAAGAACTAACTTTAATATTTAAACTTAAAATTAATAATTGACAACTTAACATTAAAAAATGCTTTAAATAAATAATTGATTAGAACAAATAATAGAATAAACATTAAAAATTATTTGAAATTTTCGCGAAAATTAAAACAATTGCTTTTTAAACAATAAAATATTAAAATTTGTAAAGAAAACAATTTGAAAAAAAAAATATCCAAATTAAAAAACAGTAATTTTATTTCACTAAAGAAATAAAGCTTTGTATTTTCTCAAACTTAACATTAAAAAAACTACATAGAAAATTACACCAAATAATTTATGTATTAGAAAAAATAATAGAACATATTTTTTAATTAGTTGAAATTTTTTTGACAATCGATATTTTAAATGCTTTAAAAATATCTAAAGAAACATTTGAAATTTGTAAAAAAAGACATTAAAATTTGCTTAAAATCATATTTTATTTGACCAAAGAAGAATTGAAGTTTTAATTAAAAAAATCAATAAGAAGATTATTATTTACTCATTCTTCATTTATTCATTTACGACATACGTTTTTTATACAAAATTACAAAACAAGTTTACGATATGATTGACGTATAAATTAAAAAGGATTGGCCCCAAATGGGACCCTTGAGGTACGACCCTAATTATGTTGGACTCGTAACTATGTATCTTAATGCGTTGTGCCATATTGTTCAGAAAAAAAAAAAGATCCAATTTACCATCAATGAATTAAATCCTAGGTCCATTAATTTATTGAATAAAAGACCTATTAGTATAATTTTATTATATAGACTAAGATTATTTACTTTTTTAATGACGTTCACATCCACTTCAAATGTAATGCTCTAGCAATATTGTATCTTTTGTAAATGGTGGCTTACGTGTATAAATGATTGATTGATTGATTGATTGACCATGAGGAACTCTGTCGGAGGCCTTTGAAAAATCTGTGTAAATGGTATCCACTTGGTATTTATTTTCAAATGCCTTCAATAGAAATCTCCCATAACTTATCAAATTAGTTTCTGTAGGACGCTCTCTCAGAAACCCATGCTATTTACTCGTGATTATATGTGTATTTAACCAAAACAGTTGCTGTGACAAGATGAAAATCAATAATTTAGAAATTGATGATTGTAAGCACACGTCACTATAGTTCTCAATAGCATTTCTGCGTCCAGATATATAGATATACAGGGTGACTGACGAAAAACCTTTGGTGCTGTATCTCGCTTATTTTTTATCCGATTTTAATAAATAAACCATTTTTAAACCATTTTTAAAAGACTTTAATAGGTCTGAACTGTTATTTTTTCTCGCACCCAGTTTTTGACAAAATACGATCAACATTTTTTTTTTAAATTGCACTGTATATATATTTTTATTAATTCGCAAGGAGATTTTTTTTCTGAATATAAAATTGTAGACAAATTTATCCATATATCAAACTTAAGTCGAGAAATTGAGGATTAAAAAAATAAATAAAAAGTCAAGTATCCATTGTAAACAATATACAGACCCTATTTTAAATGTCAAAAGTGACAGTGACAGCCATTGATGCAATACTGCAACGATTTTTAATTATTTCATAATTAAAATGTTGCAATATTTCAAACACTGTACTAGAATTTTGTGCTTCTACAGAAATCGTTTTTCAGTTTTTGAAATCTTGCAACATGTTTATTATGAAATTATTAAAAATCATTGCAGTATTGTACCAATGACTGACACTGTCACTTTTGACATTTGGAATAGGCTCTGTATATTGTTTACTATGGGTATTTAATTTTTTTTTTTTTAATCCTCAATTTCTCGACTTTGGTTTGATGAATGGATAAAATCGTTTACAAATTTAGATTCAGAAAAAAATCTCCTTGCGGATCAGTACAAAATATATATACAGTGCAATTTGAAAAAAAAGTTGATCGTCTTTTGTCAAAAACTGGATGCAAGAAAACATATCAGTACAGTTCATATTAAAGTCTTTTAAAAATCATTTAATTTGATGTTTTATTTATTCAAATCGGATCAAAAATAAGCGAGATACAGCACCAAAGGCCAAAGGTTTTTCGTGAGTCACCCTGTATAACTAACTTTACATTATTCTGGAACAGTTTGTTCCAAAATACTTCTTTGAAGTAATAAGGTAATAGGAGAAGTGTAAATTCTTCAAAAACCAATTAGGAATATTATCGGGGCCACATGAAACGGATAGTTTAAGCTTACGAATTGCATCAAACACCAATTTAGCGTTTATAGTAAACCTATAGCAAGGATTAATAGAGTTAGATTTTGAGATATTATGGAAAGAAGCCCTACTAACACTATTAGCACTGTTGATACTACAAGATTTGCGGTATTCTGACTATTATTCTTTATAACTTTGTTCTTCTTGCTTATAAAATAATTACAAATGAATACATAAATTAATGATACACGTAAACAAATTAAGGCATCAAAAATCACGGGCGGAGTTCACTGGTTTCCACCCATTCCCATCCACTGTCCTGTAAAACATGCTGGCGGCTTTTTAATTATCCATTTATAATGCATTTAAGCAAATTAAGTTTTTGTTCCTATTTGGCAGGGTTTTTGATATTAGTCAATTATTTAAATACATACTAACTGGTACACCCCTAATATTTTTGGGTTCATCACCAAATCCCAAAATGATTTACTATTGTTTCTTCTTTATTATATCTTTGTACTCCTTTCTAATAAAATAAATATCACAAAAGATGTATTACAAAATAATAAAATATACTCAAAATTTTGGCTGAAGGGAGGACGGGCGGAGTTCACTTCTTCGAAGGATCTTCCACTCAAACCCATTAATATAGATCATCAATGCTGCTTCCAAATGCTGTTACAGGTATCCATTTTTTATATATTTATTGCTTATATAAAGCATATTTTAGTTTATAAAAAGACATTACTATTTGTATTAATTTTATTTTCAATCTTTGTAATGTAATTTTTATACAATTCATTACTTAAATTTGTGCACAGACTCCTCAAATTTTGAAAATTAAGATAATCGTCGTAATTATTAGTCTATTTGTATTTACAGTGCACTGTTTTCTTTAATCTTTATTCTTTATTTTTTATTATTATCTTTGCTTCTTCTGCTTACAAATTATTATCTATTAATGAAAATGATGGTAGCGACCGTTACTATGTGGTAGTTCATTTTAAAAAAGGTTAAATGAAAATAATTTTTAAGTTTTTATACCACTATTTATTGTATAATATACACAAACAAAGTTTACAATATATTATCAATTTTGACACAACTATAGTTTCGACCTTTGCAGGTCATTATCAAGTGTTGAATGAAGAAGAATACAGGGTGTTAACAATTTATAGGGGAGGTATGAATTTTTAATGAACCTAATTAGGACTGAGATTTATTACAATGGATTAACTAAATATGCCGATCGGATTAAGGTGCGGTGTTTTCAGAAGAGGTACATGTCATTATAAGAGCTTAAATAATGGCGAAGAAATTAAATCCGTCTGCTCATTAAGCAGATTAGAATTAATGTTCTTGCTTTGGCGGTATATCTCTAATGACTCCAAAAGATTAAGCCTTTGGCCTTTAAGGTCGAAACTATAGTTGTGTCAAAATTGATAATATATTGTAAACTTTGTTTGTGTATATTATACAATAAATAGTGGTATAAAAACTTAAAAATTATTTTCATTTAACCTTTTTTATTATCTATTAGTTTTTTTAGTAAACCAATTGGTATACATGTTGTTATACTGTGGCTTTAATGGAACATATAAATTAGTTAGATGATACAAAACGTTACAAATCATTTGCAGCTTCATTTACAAGCTTCAAATCTTCACAAACCAAAAAATTGTTAATTTTAAAATAATTCGCTTTCTTAAAATCTAAACGTTCAACATCCTCAACAATAGTATCATAATGCTCCTCACAGATCATATCAAGGTCATAGGCAATGTAAACATAAAAGAGCGATTTAACATTAATATTACCTGCAGAACCAAACACATTTAAAACTCCATTAGAAAATATTACAAATCATTTGCAGGTTCATTTACAAGCGATTTAACATTAATATTAGCTGCAGAACCAAACACCAGATCAAGAAACTCATTTAGAACTCCATTAGAATTAGGTATATCATTTAGTTGTGATAAGTTATAATAGCTAAATGGCCCTACTATGCACTCAGCTTTGTTTGTACAGATTTGACTATTCATTCCGAGAGAACCATTGCTCCATGTATCCGAGGAAAGATTGTAGTCTCCGCAAACCATTAAAGAATCAGGTTTATAATTCTCTGCAACAAACTCAACAGTGGCGCAGTGTGATTCAAATTTCTCGATAGAACTAAGAGGGTGTAAATTTGTGGCTCCTATCACATACATTTTCTTGCTTCTTTTGAAGGAAATAAAGACATGCTCCACGTTAACTTGATGAACCAATACGCGACGAACACAAAAACTTTTTTTAATTCCAATAATCACTCTTCCTTCGGTACACTTGTCGCTATTTAAAGTTGTTCTATCTATTCTAAAAACATCGAAATTGTTGAGTTTTAATTCTATACTTTGTATATCAGATGCGACCCATGTTTCCAACGTATTTAATCCATTATACGAACTTAACGACACATTATTAGAAAATTTGTTTTCATGCCGCCAATATTTTGAAAGTAAAATGATAATTTTGCCAGTTTTTTGCTTCAATAGGTTTAGGTTTCATTTTTACAATATTAGGTTTTTTATATCTCGAATTTTGGAGGCGTTCACTTCATTTTTACATACATTTTTAATGAATAACAGAAAAAAGTTAAACATTTTTCTGTTATTCATTAAGTTTTTATTGATTATTTGAATAGTTAAATCATTCTCTCCATTGTGAATCCTGGAGGCTAATTCTTCCCTGATTTTAGTTAAATGAGTAAGCTCCAACGGTGTCATATCACCTCTTATCTTAATATCTTGTGATATATTCGATATCTGTGCTTTAAGTAGATTCAGTAAATCATTTTTGTCCTTAAAAATAACTTAGGTTTTCTTGTTTTCTTCAAATATCACATAGGCATTAAAATCCTTGAAATTAAAAAAAATCGAATTTGATAACTTTTGAAATAAGAAATTTGGAAGATAAATTAAGTACTTATAAGCAATTGAAAAATTGTAAACGTTAATGAAGTCATTTCAGAGATTTCGTTATATAATATAGAAATTTGAAAGTTAATACGGCGAAATGTATACTTTTATTGTTTTATTTTATTTAAAAAATCTTAAATACATTTTTTATAGCATATAATATTTTCTTCTATATTGTATAGGTTCAATTTATTAATGCGTACGATATATAAAGGTCGCGGTGGGAAAAGGGCCGAACCTGCATCATTAGGTTCTCACCCTTCTCCGAAAGGGGTTTGTATGTGTTTTTTGTTTGCGTTCGTGCATTGAATGACCAGTGTTTTTTGTATTAGCAGATGGTCAATGGACGAAAGCGAGAGTGGACTAGTTTTCCTAATAGGTAATTATGAAAATGTATATGTCAAGGTAAGGAGGGTCGAGGTTGATATTCCACTTATTAAAACTGACCAATCATAACTCCTCAACTGGAATATAACAAACAAACAAAATAATATTTAAGCATTTAATATAATAATCGATATATTTATTAATTTAAAATTTACAAACATCTTGATAATACTTTTTAATTCACGATTTGTTCACTAAATTTAACTGAAACGACAATTTTATTCAATAAATACAAAAAAACATACGTAAAGAAATATATTTGTTTATGAATTACAGCCAATATTATTTATCACGAAAATTATGCAGTTTTAAAATTTTAAAACATCTTGATAATATTTTTAATTCACGATTTTTTCACTAAATTTAATTGAAACAACGGTTTTATTCAACAAATATAAAAGAAATATACATAAATGAATGTAGTTGTTTATGAATTACAGCCATCATTATTTATCACAAAAACTATGCAATTTTCTAATAAAGATTATTCGTCTAAATTATTATTAGTAATAATTTGTAATAGTAATCTTAGGAAACTTGTATAGTTTCTTCATAATTCTCAATAAATTATAACATTTTTAGTTCCTCGAAAATTAACCCCAAGTATTTATAGTATATATATATATACTGGCATTATTCAGACATAATTTCAATAAAACTTTTAGAAATCTACTAAAAACATATTATTTAAATATAATTTACCAAAACCTTAATCAAATAATTTTATACCGGTTTATAGAGTTATTTTAATGAATATTAATAATTCATGCATTAATTACTTAAAACTTGTATAGGCAGTATTATAACAATGCGGCGGTGATAATTGTGATAATCGTGATAAATCGCGTTCGTTGACTTGAATTCCCAGAAGTGTTAAATACGTAGTACCAGTTTTGGTCTTTTAAATATTAATTCAGCGCGTGTAATTACACGTGCTCAGGCGTTTCCATAAATGCAACAATTTAAAACGTTAATTGTAACAGGTAATTATCGATATGTTCATTGTACAGCAATTATTTTCAACCGTGACAGTGATTGTTAAGTTAAGTTGTTTAGCAATGATTATGAAATTGTGGGAAAAATTAGTTTTACCTTGCTTATTCAATTTGTAATCAACAAAAAAGTGTGTTTTATTATGTAAACTAGTTTTACATTGTTGCATTTTGTTATTTTTCATGTATTTTGTTCCTATAAATTTATAAAGTGTTTATTATATTTGTCTAATTATGATATCCAAAGCTTTACTTATTATAATATATAATTAATAAGAGGAATATTATTTACACAAATTCTGGTACTCATTGAAAAAAATGAATATTTCTATTCTATTCTATTTTTTATTTTTTGTTTAAAATTTTTATATAAAATTTAAAAAAGTATATATATTCTACCCATTTAGAAATTGTTTTTCGATCTTTATAATGTTCCTTATGTTTATGTGCAAATACTACTAACTATGGAAAACATATTATTTATTTTCAAAATCTTTAAGTAATCCCAATTTTTGTCGAATATTGGATTGATAAGGCTGTTACTTGGCGAAACTCCATTATGAACTTATAATGAAAAACACGATCGTTTTGAGTTTAGCTTTATTTTGTAGATACTGCTATGATCATTATTCATCTGCCTGATGAAGCCACTGTGTAGTGAAACAATTGTAGCAGTATCTACAAAATAAAGCTAAACTCAAAACGATCGTGTTTTTCATTACAAGTTCCAATTTTTGTCATTTTATTCAATTGTATCTTTTTAGTGCTTTTAATCATTGAAAATTGAAAATAAATGCCAATAAGTAATATAAATAATAGCGCGTAGAAAAATTCGATAAATGGCATGGGTTTAGTGTGAATAAAAAGAGTCAGTAAAAATATTTTTTTGTGAATTAAAGTTGATTATTTTTGTCACTAATAATTCATAATAATCTCATAGATAAAAAAAATTAATTTACAACTGTATTTATATATCCTATATATTATGTAGTAAAATAAGGATATAAAATGAGTTGAAGATATATTAACTTTTTATTGATTATTAATTTGATTATTTTTTTAGTTTAAAATAAGTCGATTTTTTTCCTGGTTAATTTGAAAATCACTGTGATTTTCAAATATCTTTGCCAAATTTTAACCATTTCTTGCATTTCTGTTTAAAAACTGGACGACGATAAACAGAAAGAAGATATAGATCAGTGTCTAAAAAAGTTGAATTAAAATTTAAAAAAATATAAAAGCCGATTCATGAAAAAAAAACATATTGGTAATGAGGTATCGCTCAAAAAAAAACTTCTCACACACTCGCATTCACGTACATTCATTATCTTTTTTAATGGAGCAGATGCGCCTTAAGTTCATTGCTCCTGCCTTGTAAATTTAAACTTTTTAAAGAGCGTAAGAAAAACACCTTCAATCTAATAAAAAAATTTGTTAGATTTATATATACAGGACAAAAAAAAGGAGTATATAGGAAAAATTGATATAATTTTCAGCTATTTTTCAAATATACAAATTCTAATCAACAATTTAAGTAGTACAGCCAAGTTTTTGTTTTTGAGTATATTTTCATATTTTGTAATATAATTTTTAATAATGTTTCATTGGAAAGATATTAATAAATATTAATAATTAGAGAAAATGAGCTAAATTATCATTAAAAGGTATTTGCGAGTTTTTAAGTTTAAAGATTGAATCAGCCAGAATAGCAAAAAATAAAACTAATTTATTATTATACAAAAGTTATTTGCGTATAAAGTAAAAAGTGTTTTATTACTCTCATTCCACAAGTATAACGAAATTAACATAAACAAATTTTATTTAATACAAATGTTGCATTGGGTCTTTTAATATCTCTCCAACTTCGAGAAGACTAGTTTTTAAAAATATTCAAATAATACCAGTACCTCGAAAGAACTTTAGATCTGACGAAAATATCGCTGCTATTGGTAAAATTGTGCAAATCATGCAGTAGATGCACAAGTTCTAAGACAATGTAACATCTAGAATCGTGCCTCTATTCCCCGTTTGTTTGTTTCGAGCATTTGGACTTACTCCAATATTACCATATCATTAAGACCCCAGCACTGAGCAAAAAATCAAATTTATTACACAAACTAAAATAAAAGTCTTTAGCTTGACGAACAAACCAAAAATTCTTATACTTTCTGTAGAGTACCACTTTTAGTTACTGTCAAAATTTCATGTCACTTCGATGACTCGTGTACTAGATGTAGCGTTCGAAGTGATGCTCCCTTTGAATTAATTATTGCAGTAAAAACATGTATTTTGTGTTTTGATTAAACATTGCTTTCTGATGGGAAAAATATTGTTGAAAGAAAGGCATAGCTTGATAAATGTTATGGCACATCTGTCCCCTCTAGATCAACCATCAAATATTTGAGGCATTTATACCAAAAAGAAAAATCAAAAAATCGTGCTAAAAGACAAGAAAATGAAGTTGAGTGACCTAGCTAACATCATAGACATTTCAAAGAAATGCGTTGGTCATAAGATTCATGAATATTTGTACATGAAAAACCTTTACTCGTGTTGAGTGACCAAAAAGCGGAACGTGTTCGACTTTCAAAACAAATTCTAGCCTTGCTTAACCATAATAAGAAACAGTTTTGCACCGATTTGTGACAATTGATAAAGTGGAAGTGGTTATTGCACAGTGGCTTCATCAGACAGATGATTAATCATCATCATCAGATGATTAATCATCTGCCTGATGAAACTACTGTGTGGCGAAACATATGACGCAGTTTCGACATTAAAATCAGTGAAATTACAAACCGAGTGTTTTATTTACCTTATATATATAATGAAATTTCACCAAGTATCAGCCAATTCAAAATTCAGTCAAAGCCATTCAAAGCGCCCGAAGATAAAAAATGAGCCCGCAAGGTTTTGGCCAGTGTTTTTTTTGATGTCCATGACATAATAATCATTGATTATCTCGCACATAGTAAAACTATCAATAAACAATGTCACTGTGCATTATTGGACAGATTGGACGACGAGATCAAGGTCAAACGACCATATTTGTCAAAGATATTGTCACCAAGACAATGCTCCAACTCACTCGGCTTATACGATCCATAAAATGAAGTAATTGAGCTATAAATTGCTAGCTAGCTTAACAATCTGAATGATTTGAAGTAATGAATTGATGTGGAATATTGGGATTTCAGGGAATGCAAAATTTATTAAAGGGATATATGAAGGATTGTTGGCACATTTCAGAATTAGGCCACGTATATGTTTAGAGATAGGAGTTACCTGGGTGTATTCATAAAGGAGCTCATTTGAGGGATTGTAGAGCAGGTTAATTGGGTGTTTGGTGAGGGTTCCTGGGGCTGACCTTTGGGCAACGTATTAGTGAATGGAGAGTGGAAGAACGGATTTCGTTGAATAGGATTGCACCGTAATCTATAATAGGTCGACATATAGATTTATAAATTTTAACAGCTGTTTCAGTTAAAATGCTCGAAAATGTCTTGACCTTTATAGATGGACTTTGAAGAAGAGTTGGGAGTCAAATAGGATACCTAGGTATTTACTTAAAATAGGTAGGGTAAATTGTGGCCTTGTTTATGTTAATGGAGGGGCAGTGTGGTGTAATTTTGTGATACGAAATACGAGTTTGGATTTGCAATTTGACTTTCATACACTAGGATTGGATCGCATCGAATGATGATTTAAGGGAACGTTGGGCATCACGCATGGGCGATAAGGGTGGTATCGTCGACAAAGAGAATGGGGCACTTTAAGGGATCAAAATATGTGGTATTGGGATTATATTGAACGTGGCAGAAAATGTTATAAAGGAGGGAAAGGAAGGAAAGTGTTTGCCTGATTCTAACTTAACTGGTTCTGTTGGAAAGGAAGTTTTATAAGTGGCGTGGGATATTTAAGAGGAAGCATTTATAAATGAGGCCAATATGCCAAACCCAATCAAAAGCTTTCTGAATATCTCGCAGAAAGGTTTTGTCAAAGAATTGAATCAGTCAGTTACTGTGCTATACAAGTCATTGTCGTATTGGTTGCTGCTTCAGTTTTAAAACGTTTTTTCTAAATATTCTGCAAATGCTTTCGCCACTGATGTATCGTCGGTTAGGCCTTTTATATTACCAGCGCGGTTATATTTTTTATATTTGGTTAGTTTTTTAATTTCGTTCCAATAAGTTTTGGTAGATTCGCGAAATGTTTTTATATTTTAAATTATTAATCCTTCTGATTTTATTTTGGTTTTAATTAATGAACTAAAGTTTTTTTTTAATTGACATGGAAAATCATGCTGATCATTTATTGATAGATTGTTTTAATAAACTTAATAAAATTAATACTATAGTGGAAATTTATTGTATTCGTCTGATAATGTCCGAATAGGACTAAACTAGCCACAATAAAAAGTGATACTAGAAAAGTCTTATTATTTATTAACCTATTTCGTAATCAAGATGTGTCACAAATCAATCAACAATCAATCATGTTTTTTGTTTTACTTTAAAATTAAGAATAGAGTGTAGGATTGCATTATTAAAACGCGGTTACTTCTTCAGAAGCTTGATCAACATCTGTAAATCCAGAAAAAGTTTTCTAACCAATATTCACATAAATACTTATATATATAGGTCAGAAAATATCATCCAGTTAAATTTATTTTCAATTTGTACATTGTCAGTTAAGATAGAATAGTCTTTATTGTATCAATATCATAAAGACCTGCACTTGTCAAACGTTAATAATATAAAAAATATATAATATACAAAATAAAACAATACATATATCTGCTTCTACCTTAACATGTTAGTAAATGATATTAAATAAATGTAAAACCTAACTATGTGTACAGAATACAAGAATTAAAACACATTTAGTATTAGTTGTTTAGTACATTAAACACATTAAAAATTAAAACTTAAAATTTAGATATTGGTCCCAACTATAGACAACATTTTGAATCCGTATGTCTTTGATTTTCTTTTTAAATCTTGTACAATCAAGAATTCTAATTACTTGAGGTAATGCGTGACAAAATTTGATAGCATAGTACCTAACGACAGTCTGAGACTTTGATAGTCTAATTGAAGTCTGAGAGATGTTTCTATGTTGCCTAGTGTAATTATATTATAGTCTGAGGAATGTTTTTGATAAAAAAACAGGCATTCATGAATATGAAGACTATCCAAAGTTAAAATCTGCATAACCAGGAAAACCCGCCGGCAGTCCAACACATGTGCTCTTCACTGCAGTCCAAAAAACATGTACATGATAGTATAATAAGCCCATTTTGCATGTACGACTGTATTAGAGAATAATATGTTGCAAAACTTCTTTTGTAACCTCTTTTGATAGTGAACGTATAGCAAATATGGATAATTTCCTTGCAATTGCATCACCATGTGAGGACTATGATAAATCGGTAAAAAAGTATGCACACCAATACATTTTGTGGTTTATGATTCACTTCAGGTAAACTTTAGAGAAAACATTCTAACTGTTGTTTTGTTATCATTTACTTTTAACCGATTACAGGCAAACCAATTCGAAACATTCTCCTGTGCCTCCGTATGTAAAGTTGTTGCTGCATCTAGATATTTAGACATGCTAATTAGCGTAGTTTCATCAAGTGTAGAAGGATGAGGGATTGAATGAGAGAAGACGATGCCAGAGTATAGACGGTGACGAGGCTGGGGCGGGAAAGAGGGTAATGTTAATGTTTGTATTTTGAACTATGCAGGGTAAGCCATTAAGGTATATAAAAAACAATAAAAGCCTTAGAATAGACCCTTACGGCACGACAAGTATAATTGGTAATTCAGATGAGGTGGTACCATATGATATCACAGTGTGTTCTACCAGATAAACACGATAAGATCAAATTATAATTTCAGAGGTCTACTTCCTTAGAGAATATTTTATTGTGTACATCGCTACCTATCACAAAATATACATAAATCCACACATACACTAGGCCACTACCTTCATCTATATTTTTTATTTTATTCGGTGACTTCGAGACAAAAATTAACAATACATAATACAACCATAAATATAACAATCACACACATACATAACAAACATAACAGGTGTCCAACAATTATTGCAGTCCCGGGTGGCGTTGGAATAAAAAACGTAGGTCGATTCTTACATGTTGCAAATAAATGAACTGACATTTTTAATGCACATTTAGGTTATGTTTGACAATTAACATGTCAGTTCATTTATTTGGCACATGTAAGAATCGACCTACGTTTTTGATTCCAACGCCACCTGGGACTGCAATAATTGTTGGACACCCGTTATAACAAATGTAAAGCCTAAAGGCACTTTAATAGTTTCCATCTAATGATTGCATAGCCGAATTTGGTAGCGATATAGACAATAAAATATTCTGTAAGGAAATACACCTCTGAAATTATAATTTAATCCCACAATGGGACTATAAGATCAATTTGTAACTGACTGGATGTAAATTACAGCAATACAATGTTCTTATAAGGATTGAGTGTGAGGCACAGTAAAACGCTTTAGTTAGATCTAAGAACGAAGATTTTAAATGTTGTTATTTCAGTTTGCAAATATTATTGTTCATTACAGAAAATGTATTCTGTCAGCTGCATTTATAATATCATTTCGAAAATGTTTGCTATCAAAGGCAACAGTGAAATCAATTAGTAATTATCGGGATCTTAGTATTTACTATTCATATGAACAATTTTTACTAGCGCTTTTTTTTTAGTGAGTTCGAGAAAATATGATTCATAATGCATTTCTTTATTACCTTTGTGAGTATGCTTTTTGTAGGCCTTAACTTGTTTTTAGCTTTAATCACTACACTAGATTAAACTTCTGTGAATTCAAAATACCTTCCAAAATGAAATGAAATTTAATTTTATCAAAAGCTTATGAGCCAAACTTAAACAATACTTCTCATTGATTTTTGATTCGATCATTACTGTTTAAGATATTTTTACTTATATCATAAAGCTTCCTTGCACAATTGTATCTATTTTAAGCATTAAGCGTTTAATTCATCTAGAAAATATTAACACTATTATTTATTACATATGTACCACTAAAACCACCTTGTATCATCATTTTTGTTCAGTATTTCTTTGCAATGATTCCTTATCTATTCTCTATTTAGTTCGTTGTTTCTCTTACAATATATTTTATTATTTGTTTCCACAGATTACGACTGATTAAGACTGATATAAATGTCGTTTTACCTCCATACAAAACTTGATAATTGATTTGACTAACTATCTGTGTGATGATATATACCTACCTATTCCAGACCGAGAAAATTCTTTTGCTCGTTTATACTCAAGACTTTATTATCATCCAACTATATGTTTTTTTATAATAAGTTTTATTCATAGATTAAATATATATTATACAAATGTGCTTTAAATATTGCATTTGTCTTATTACTTGTCGAAACTTCAATATGCACTTACATAATAAACACGAATATTTAAGAGCCTTGCTTTTTTGTAGAGATACTGCTGCAATTGTTTCACCATATAGTGGCTTCATCAGGAAGATGAGTAATTGTAGCAATTTTTGATATAGCTTTTTCAAACAAACATTTTTAAATCTTGCAATAAATTCAACTAATACAAAACATTTTTTTAACAGTTTTTTTCATTAAAATTCTAATTGTTTTCGATGAAAATTTGAGAAAAGCTGATGGAGGCAAATTTATGTTGTTTTTCAACTATTTGAAATTTCCAGGGTGCCATTTCTAAAAAAAGTTTTTAACTCGTTGAACAATTTGTTTTGTGTAATTTGAAAATGAAATGAAATTTTGATGACATTCTTAAAAAGCACTTTATGGAAAAAACGATTTTGTAAGAAGAGAAAAAAAACAATTAAAAATTTAAAAAAATGCATAAAACTAACTTAAATACACTAAAAGTTATATAAATAATTTAATTTTTCTAAGAAAAATTCAATTGAAAATAGCATAAAATTGGCAAATAATTGCCAACTTGTTAAAAAAATGTTTTTGTATTATTTGGAGCCAGTTGGGAAATATAGAAGAAAAAAGAGTTGAAATAAAAAAAGCAGTAAATATTTTGCCAAAAGAAAGCAATAATAAATAATTAAATAAAAAACAATTAAAAAGTTGTCAGTTTTGTTTTTTAATATTATTAATGTTATAAAAACCAGTTAAAATTTCTCAAATATTTAATTTAAAAATTGACTTAAACGGTTATTTTATTTTACTGAAATCAATTAATTGTTATTGTTATCAATAAATATTTTAAAAATTGGAGAAAAAAATCCTTAAAACAGTTGATAATTTATTTTTAAAAACAGAGGAAAAATCAATATATAAATAATAAAAAAATAGAAATATATTTTTTTTAAGTTACGTGAAGATTATTATGTAGTAAATTGTAATTAAAGTATTATCACTTTCTTCACAAACTGTTTTTATTGACTAGATGTACATTTCGAAACACGAAGTGTTCTTTATCAATAGTTAAAATGACATTGAAAAAAATACATTAAATACAAAAGTCAAAAAAAGTTGGGCTTTTAAGTCTATTATGATTAATTAAATAAAAATAATTTAAAAGTTATGATTTACAAAGAGAAAAAGGTTTACAATATTGTTAATTTGGCCAAAAATAAATATTTGAAAAGTTTTAAAATTAAACAGCTTAAAAAAACAAATAAAAATAATTATCTAAAATTTGTCAGAGAAAAAAAAGTGGATTGAAATTCCTGTAAAAATTGTTGGAATTTGTCAAAAAATAAATATTAATTATTTATTAGAAAACAGTTAAAAACGTACTAAACGAAGAAAATTTAAAAGGAAAGTATTTGTAACAGAAAAAAAAATTGAAAAATAATATAATAAAAACAATTTAAATCTTTAGGGCAAAAAACAGTTAAAAATTTACAAAGGATTTAGAGTTTGGCAAAAAATTAATTAAAACTTTTAGAGAGAACAATGGTGTATAAAAACAAAGAAACAAATTATAAAAAAAATTAAAAACGTTTGCTCTTGCAAATTTCCAAGAATTAAAACTTAAAAATAATTTAATTATTTTAAGAGAAAAAACAATTAAATATAAAGTTGGATTCAAAAACTAAAGAATTTTTTTAATAGTGGATAATTTCTAAAAGAAGAAAGAATTGATTGATTGATTAAACAGTTTAAATTATGCTGCAGTTTAAATATTATTTGAAGCAGATGGAAATTTCATTAAAAAAAACATTAAAATCTTGACAAAATTAAGCAATAAAAAATTATTACTTGAAAAGTTTGCTTGAAAATTGTTTTTTTTTACAAAACTATTCTTAGAAAATATTTGAAGATGTTATAAAAAAACACTAGATTGATTTCGAGGATTTTTTTGTATTTTGTAGCGTTTTTTGTATTGAGTTTTTTGCTATATTTCAAGTGATTTTAAACATTTGCCAACGGTTTTTATTAAAATTTCATATTTTTTACGTTCTTCTGAGCAATTTTTACCCACCAACCTTTTTCATTAACAAGTTTTAATATATATTTTTTGATATATTTCCAGAGATCTAGAAACATCGTTTTGAATTTAACTCATTTCTAACCGCAAATTTTAAGACCACCCTAAAAGGTAAAAGCTTTCAGCCATTTTAACATATATTCGATTGTTTTTCTGATAAAATTAAGCAAATTAAGTTTTCAACTTTAGTAATTGAAAAGTAAATTTTGTATTTCTTAGAAAACTTACTCTTCAACATTTTTCTACTCTTACATTTTTAATTTATTTTTTACTATATTTTGAAACAATTACTGTTTTTACTAAAAATTCTATCAGCAAATTTTAAGAGCATCATAAAGATGATTTCTTTAAAGTTTTCGTTTTAGGAAATTAGTTCTTATCCGTTTAAAAATAAATTGTTTTTATATTGTTTCCTGTTCCTACAATGATTGTCAAATTCTACTTGTATTTGGTAAAATAATTTAACCGTAATTATTAGTTTAAAACGCCATTAATTAATAATTACATATGTAAAATTATATTAATTCTACTATGTTGTTTATTTCATCAGATTTTAGAAACGCTTCCTTAATTTCTTAGTGTTCTTCAAGATTTTAATATTACATTTTTTTTGTCTAATTTTAAGTTAGGATATTATTTGAATATTCTAGTAAATTAAATACAAGAGAACCCAAGAATAAACGAATTTAAGGTGGAAGTGAAAACACGAAAACGAACTGACCTTCCCAAGTCGTCGCGCACTGTCACCCATCCACATCACAAACGCTCAACGTTACGAAACTATGATGATGGCACCATTTTATTTTTATTTATTTTTATTGTCTACTAAGTGTGGATTGTTAGAGGATTTTCAAGGTAATGCGTATACATTACAATAGCCTAATAAATAACGACGAAAGTAAATTATTATTTAGAAATATACGAGTGTTGCCTTTAAGAGAAGAAAAACAAAAGAAATTAATCATCGTACATGAGTTTACAACTTTAAAAAATAATCTTTACAAAGATTAATACATGTATGTATGTGCTTATGTGCTTAAACCAATTTTCGAAGCAGAGTTAACTCCAAAATATGCATTTTGAATTCATCAACCGCTTCTTCAGATGTCAAAATAACCATTTTTAATTTGCGGGAATAAAAAAGTCATTGGCACCCAATGACTTTTTTATTGTTGGGCACATGGCCTATCAAATTAATTTTTTCAGTCCTCAAAAAGTCTCTTGTTTGAGCTGAAGAGTGAGAGCTCGTATTGTCCTTAAAAATAATGATGCGTCTTCGGTGGTTGGCTTTTCTTATTTTTCAAAAAACTTCTGACAAGTAAATAGTTGTGTCTACTGGGCCATCCGAGATTGCACTAATGCTACAGTTTCCACATGTCCGTTTTTTCCGAAAGTAGTGTGGTGCTTTATGCATAAACCAATTTTGTTGGATTTGGATCATCTTGAAACACTCTTTCAGTCTACTACTCTTTACTTTCGGGCATATATCCATTATTCACCACCTACGGTATCAGAGATGTATTTTGAAGCTTCGTAATCTAATTTTTTGAGCATTTCTTCTGGCTAATCTACACGAGCTTCTTTTGAACGATTGTTAAATTATGTGGAATCCAACGCGAACAAAATTTTTTCTGCCAACCAAATGTTCGTGGAGTATTGAATGTATGGTGATCCCAAGAATGCTTTTTTTTTTCAATTTTTTGAAACAACAATTTTGGACGGCCTTCGCGAAATTCATCACTAAACGAACTACGGTCACAATTATACGGAATGTAATTGTGACCGTAGTTCGTTTAGTGATGAATTTCCTATCGATATATAGTAGTTTTTGATGGTGCTTCATCGCCAAAAGTCGAGTTAAGTTCATCAATACATTGTTGTTGAGATAAGCCATGTAGAAAGTTCGCGACTTAATTCAATTTCTTGGAGAATATCAATTTTTCAGGTCTAAATGTAAAAGTAACTTTAATTATTCGTTTTCTCCAATCTTGGACACACCTGTTCTTTTTTCTTTCTTTCATTACCTCTTTGGTAGTAGTATCGTATTGCGCATTTATCGTAATCATAAAATTGCAAACCACCAAAGGTAAAATATGAATTCATAAATGAAAAATTGCGAAAGTGCTATCGAACCTTTCTTTTCAGTGAAAACGCCATGTCCGTCGATTCAGTTTCCGGAAATCGAAACAATGGCAAATGCGCCTTCCAGAATACCAATACCCGGCCAAAATTCGGGGTTATTAACATCGAACAGTCCCGAGAAAACGACTGCATTTAAAATCATATGGCGAACGTAACGAAAAAAAAAATATGCAGACAGCTGTACTTTTGGGAACCGCAAAACCTTCAGCCTTTAAGCACTTTACGATAATTGTCTGGTGAAAATTATTATAAAAAACGAAACGTTTATAATTTATAAATAAGAAAAATATGAGTCTTACTAAGTCTACAAAGTAAATCACCTTATAATTTAAAAATTAGAAAAAATGAGTGTTACTAAGTCTACAAAATAAATCACTTAACTACGCAATTTCTGTTGCTCTTGGTCACAGGTAGTTTCAACAGGATGGGGCATTTTTAGCTATTATTTTTGGGAGTAGCGTTATTGTTATTGTTTAAAAATCTTCAACCTGCAAAATAAAATATTCAATTTAAGCGAATTTAAAAAAAAACAAATTTTCGTGAACCTCAATTTTGTTATTTAGTACTTAGCATTATTGTAATTCTTGGAGCGGATAAGAACAAAACGAATACCCCAGAGATACGATGTCACGGGGTGGTGACACCGTGATAAATTAGATCGTGCCCTCTTGTTTACGGCATCGGATCGCGTTTTTAAATTAAGAAGAAGAAAAAAACGCCACGTGCTCCAATTCCGGAGAAGGAACGTTTTTTTTTCGCCCTTCAGTTTGCGACGTGAAAAGTGGGTGCAGAAAAAAAAAACGGAAAGGTAACGATCGAAACGGAGGATGACCTTGAAAGGTTGCAGATCCTGTTGAATCGATCGTTTTCAGCGAGCTGAAAGTTGCGTGCGAAAACGCCGCTTCTCACTTTCGTCGTCGTCGTCCTACATGGGAAAACGGAAAGGGAAAATGGAATTCACTGTGTTAAATCTATTCCGTTCTAGATACGGATTTTCACATATTTTTTTTTTTTTTAGAAATTTAATTTTTTACATATTTATAATATTTATTGATGGCATTTTTTATATTCTTTTTTTAATTAACGAACCAACATTTCGAAAAGATTTTATTTCTTTTTTAAATCTAATGAAAAAAATATATAGTTTCACTTAGTTAATTTAAGATCACACTGTGATATTCACTAAGTGAAAGTAAATATTTGTATTTAATTAAAATACGATTCTAACCTCAATCAGTTTAGAAAATCATTTTTCTAAGCACCAGTTATTGAATTATCTGTATTTAACATGTATTTTCGCTTTTAAACTTTCAATTTCTTTTTAGGAAATCGTTACTAAATATCCCGAAAATCAATTCAATAAGGTTTAATCTCTAAAAACAAATTTGAATCAATTTTGCATATTTTAAAGGTTACATATTGTTACTAACATTCATTAAGTGTTAAAAAATATGAATTGAAAAAGTATGTCACATACTACTACAATTTATTTACATTAGCAGCTGATGACATGAATAGATTAAAAAAAAAAAACGTTTAATTCAGCGCACAGTATTTATTTATCTAAATGTAACAACATGCATGATGAAATCTGGAACTGTTTTTCGCGCAGATAGTTAACACTGGAAAGAAAAAAAAAAACAAATAACCTGACCTTCCACGCTGCAGTTTATGTTTTTAGAACTGGTGGCCGTGATCTAGGTCTTGGCGATAAATGTCGCAACGTATTTGCAAATCTATAAATGGGTCACGTCATATTTGTCCTAATAATCAGCACTCTATGGAAAAACAAAAACGCTCCGATAAGATTATAAGATATTATGATTTAATTAAAACAATTGAAAAATAATAATTTTCACTTTTATTTCTTTTAATTTTCGGTTACAGCTGTGTTTAAGTCAATAAACGTTTGTATTTGCTTTTTAAATAATTCATCATGAATACGCACACATAGACGCACGAACGAACTCCACAGGTGAGGTACACTATGTAAACATTTTTAAAACCGCGTAAACAGATCGATATGTGTATATAATGCCCCGAAAATGTGTATACACGGCTATCGTGAAAATTAGCCATTAAAAAGCTTCTTGAAATATTCACACCCCGCCGGTTTATTGTGTTTATAATAAAAGCGAAGGCCAAAATTCTAAATACGTTCCAAAATTACGGTCTAATCTAATATCTCCTTCAAATATTAGTACGTGGTTCGTGTTGAATAATATTTGCTCTAAATTGTTTAAATATAATAATAAGTTATCGCCATTCGTAAATGTGTGTAACTGAAATATAGAAAATCATAATTTTTAGGTAACAAGTTGTCACATTATGCCACCTTAATTGTCTATATTATAACATTTTGTTTTTAGTTGCGCTGCGCTGATAAGACCTGAATATAACGAAACAGGTCCTTAGTTGTTATTAACACGATACCTTATTCTGCTAGGGATTTGAAATTAACCCCAAAAAACTTATTAAATAATGAAGATCGACGTAAAGAAGGTCAAAAAGAGTTATTAACTACCTATTCATTTTTTTTCTTTGGTATGAGTTTGCTAGCCTTGCTTTTGTTTTCTCTAGTAGGTAGGAATATGCTTCCTTCCATAGATTGAGGGTTATCTTGATAGTCCACAAATGTTGAGTCTAGGAAGTGCGTCTTTCCTTTAGCCTCTCTCTCATCAAGTCTTTTTTTATTAGCCCGAAACTGTTGAAGTGATCTTTGTATCAGTAACTCCCTCGCAGAACATTTCTTCATGTTTTCCTTTTCGATTTTCTCAACTCCTTATTATATTCCGACAATGCCTGTCTGTATGTGTTGCCTGTTTGAACGTTTTTCTCGCTTGCATCTTGAGGCGACTTAAAACCTTGTTCCACCAAGGCATATCTTTGGAGGGAGATCTCCTTTTTAGCGGACAACTGTATTTATACGCCTTTAGGATGCTATTTCTGAGCACAGCCACTGCTGTTTCTAGCCCTTCTGTAGTCTGGATGTTGAGGTAGAGATCGTCACACAGTGGTCCAATGCATGAAAAAACCTGGTCAAAATATGAATTTAATTCAAATTGTGTCCCATATGGTTTTTGGGGTCGCTGATTACAAATTCTTGTCAAAAATTTAAAATTCAAAATGGCGGATAAAATATTCATAAACATATAAATAGATAGTAAATGTCTATATTGATCTTCCAAAACGGTTTTTGGTAAGTGGTATACTCGAAATAGAGGAAATAGCGTAAAATATATTTAAAATACAAAAATAGTGTAACTTCAAAAATCGCAATCGCAATCCTCGTCATCGCTCTCATTACATCCCTCGATATTTTCGTTTGAAGTTGATAATAATTCCATAACTTCCGGTGGCAATGGTTTACCATCATCTGGTTTTAGATGTTGCAGGGAAGAAATGAGTGGGTCAGATGATATGAGGAGACCGTTGAACACATCTGTCATTATTTTTACGCGGGAACATTTGCTCGATAAATTTTCGAGAAAACGACGAATGTCTTTATTCCGCGCTTCCTCAGATAATTGACCAATTGGAAGCGGTGAAGCTTTGATAATGGCATAACCGTGAATTAACACAATTTGTACGAAAGTCGGCATGGGATACCACGAAGAACATGAAGACTATAATTTTTGAATTTCGCTTGTAACAAAACCTTGCTCATCCCTATAATGTGTTCATCGATACCCAATATTTCCGCAATCCATCTAATCCATGCATGCAATGATGAAATCCTTAAACAGAGGTCCTTTTCTACTCGCAAATGCATCGATGCTGTCGTAATCTTTGGATGTTGCAGTGCAAATTTAACATCGTTGAGACGATGCAGTTTTCGTTACAGCATTTTTTACTTTACCATCTACCATACAAAAAATCAATTCGTGTTTAACTTTTATATTTTGCCCATCAAGAATAGTTTGAAAAGGAATAAGTGATTTGATTTGATTTTCGATGTAAAGATGATCGGAACGACTATTTTCAGAGGTCTCCTTCAAAAATTGCAACCGAACATTCCTACAACATCGTGTAGATGACGGTTTTGGATTTACCTAAATGTCAACTTCAACATCATTACAGTCTCCGGCACAAAATGAAGTAAACAATACGCGCGAATCAGTTCTGTTTTCTTCTGCGAATTTTTGTTTGTACTCTTTACCTGAATTTGCGTCGAACCCCCACTTAGAATATAATTTATAATCTGTGGCTACAGTAGGTTTAATTATATCTTTAACTACATCACCTAGACGCTCACAAGTGTGATTCAGTGATGCTTGTAACTGAACTTCCGCGGTTGTCTCCGTTACAGTAATTGCTGACGATGGTGGATAGCAACGTTTTCGACGCCAATATTTTGCCACATGAAGAATAAATGGACTCGCCACGGCTTTCGTTGGTTAGCCTTCGCATTTGAAAATATAAATATTTTAACATTTTACCCGTGACTATCAAGTTTAAAGCATGGTTGGCAGATATCTCACTTGTGCATGTTGGTAAGCCTTTAGAAATTTTGACCCACGGTCCGGTGACTTGGAAGTTACCTCTCTTACAACAGCTGAAGCTTGTGGAGCTCCCGATGACCGAAGACTCATCTGGGCAGCATACGCCAACTTCGACGTGGTGTGCGTTGAGCGGAGTTCGTCCGTTCTGCGCCGCTTCGTTCGATCGCTGGCGTTGTCGAAATCCGTAGAATTTTTGTCAGCAGTTTCAAAGCCTTGATGGACTGCTCCTTTTTTTTCAAATCATTCTATAAGAAATATAATGTAATTGACATTAATAAACTATATTTCTAATTATTACAAAAATAAAACATTTTATTAATCTTTGTCCCAATTTCAAATAATGCTTAACACAGATGTTATGGTCTTCTTCATCCAATTATCATTGATCGCAAAAAAATGTCCTTGATTCCTCTTTGCTTCATTTCACATACCTATCGGAGTGCAATTCATTGTTGGAAGCCGCAGATCAAGGCCAGAATTCCGAATTATGATTGTAGAACACTCCCAATTACAGCTTTCAAAACGGCCACTTTTCACTGTTTACGGTTAGCTAAACTTTTCCAGGTCATTCAAAATAGATTAGCGACTGAAATGTCCTTCAAGTACTGAATCCGTGTACACCAGTACCCTCTAGATCTAATTTTATGAACTAGTACTCGGTTCGTAAACTTATTTTTTTTTAATTTTGGCTAGGTTTTTTCATGCTTTGGACTACACTTAAGCTCTAGTCTGTATTCCTCGGATTTCTACGTCCATTGCGTCTTCCTATTCGCTCACTATGTCGAACTCAATCTGGTAGTGGTCCGATGATGAGACTCTCACAACAATTTTAAATTATACTTGCTGTGAAAGCATCAGCTAGAGTGATGCCCAACACCTCCTTCCTCATTGCATTCACAAAATTAGGCTCGCTACCTAATAATACCTAAATTGTTAGAGATAATTAATTTAAAAGTTCCTTACCTCTATTATTGGTGTCCGTGTCTCCATGTAACATGTTGTGGGCGTTGGCATCACAGCCCAGCACCACTTTACGAGCTTACATACCTTCTCTGGTCGTGGTTTGCTCTTATATCCTGGAAAGTAGTCAGTCTATAATTGTCTTGGAGTAGGCCCCTTAACTGTCTCTTATTGATCCAAGGTTCATGCATGAATTCTATTTCAGAATTTCCCTTCTTACTGCCAACAAGAAACGAACAAGGTCTCCTAGACTTGTCACCCGCGAGACATAACCACTGACGATGACAAATCCGATATGTCAAGGTAGATGTTTATTTATTCCAAACACATCGGTAGACTAGTGCAGGCTCGAGATACTTCAGCTGGGTATGGGTATTGTATAGGTTTGTAGCCCTCTATCCCTCGAAACCCAATTGATATAGGGGCCGAGTAAGGCTAAATTAGGTCAAAGAGTTTGTCCAAGGGAGAACGACAGATCATATACGAAGCAAATAGAGATTCTATTGAAATGGAACCCTTATTGTCAGAATATCTAAGCAGTAGGCCATTACTTCGGTACAGTGTGATCCCAAACTGGTTTACACTTAATTGAAGTCAACCTAGTGGTTTATCGGTGGTAGGATATTGAGCCTATACACCATGACAAGGTGTATTCCTTATGTAAGGGTATTGATTTTCTTTGTACATTATTTATTTTTGGACACGTACACCCAACCTAGGGAAGTTAAAACTTAAATCTCGATGCCCTCATATAGAGCAGCATCTTTCTGCCAATTCAGAAAGCGGTACTCAAACTTCCCTAAGCTGGATGCACTTTTTTGTAGCCGGGAGGTGGAAAATCTTTTATAGACGGAGTGTGGGACTCCCCAGAACAGGTATACCCACTAAAAACGACCTCCCCATGTCGCCCTACCACCCAGCGGTACCGCCGTCTGGCATTACTTCACGAGGGGTAGGGTATCGGTCAGCGTCCTTGATGTGTGTGTGTGATGTGTATGTGTGATGTGTGTGTGTTGTGTGATGAGTGTGTATGTGTGATGTGATGTGTTGCGTGTGTGATGTGTGTGTGCGCAATTTGTGTGTGTCTTATTCTCCTGATGGTGATGGAGAATGCGGCTTGTAGCTCCTCCAGTTGTTTCGCTACAAGGACCACTGCCACGTCGTCCGCGAAAGCCACGAGTGTTGTGTTCGTTGGTACCTCCAGACGGAGTAGTCTGTCGTACATGACGTTCCACAGGAGCGGCCCCGTGACCCCATGCACTGCTGGTCCCTGATCCGTCTCATAGTGAAAAAGTCACACCCATGTTCTCAAGTGCCTCCAAGACTCGATCCCAGCGGGCCGAGTTGAATGCGTTCTTGATGTCCAGAGTAACGATGAAGCAATACTTTTTCAAACCGCCTGTCCACCTCTTTCCTGAGATGGCTTTCTTTGCGATGTTCGTGACGAGTTCCAGTGTGTCGATGATTGATATCCCCTTCCTGAATCCGAATTGGAATTCAGAGAGTTGAGGATCAATGCATTGCTCTAATCTATCGGCCACTATCCGCTCCAGGTTGTTTCCCTCTGAATCCAGCATGCAGAGTGGACGAAAAGATGCCGGGTTGTCCGGTGGTTTCTTCCCTTTTGGGAGAAGAACCAACCTTTGCTGCTTCCATTTGGTCGAAAATACTCCTTGTCGTAGGCAGGCATTGTACATGCTTATAAACATGTCTGGTCTCGCGAAAATTGTACTCTTGAGTGCGATGTTGGGTATACCGGTTGGTTCTGGTACCTTGCCGTTCTGCAATCTAGTGCACGCCTTCGTAAGCTCTTCCATGGTTACTCCGGGAATTTCCACTTCTCCATCCTCTGGGTGGTAGTCGGGAAGTTCTGGTTTCTCCGGGAACAGGTGTACTACTATTCTATGCAGCATGCCGGGACAAGTTGCTGATGTTGCGAGTAGGCTTTTAATCCTATGCATCCTGTGTGATTTGTGTGTGTGTGTGTGAGAGAGAGATGTGAATGTGTGCACGTCAACCACCCCTGCGGGAAAGCTGGATGCACTTGTACAAAAAGAAATTCTCGGCAAAAGAGAGCAACAATGATAAAACCGTACAGGATAAGACAGAAAAGATACCATACTTCCACCGAATTGTTGTTTTATTTTATGCTGTCAGTGGCTGTCTATTGGATATGTTTTATACGTCCTGTTTATGAAAGCATAACATCCTATATATTTGGTTGGATGTATCCCTTCACCTATGACACAATTGTTTTGTAATAGCAGTTTCAATTTGTAGCTTTGGGTTACAATAATTTATCTAATTTTAGTACAAATATTCAGTCCAAAATACTATTTAAGGTAAATGACTCTAATCAAAATAGAAAGAAAATATTAGGTAGTATCGACAATAAATGTGTTTTAAGATTAATAAAATAAAACAAATTCCATTTAGAAAGGTAGTTATTAAATACTAAATCGTGTATTACTCAAGAACTTTTACTAATACTTAAAACTTGTCAAGTAGAATTGTATTATAACCCTAGTACTTGTACACTACCCGTATAGGTATATTATTTCCTTTTGCCTTGAAGAGAACATACACTATTGGCTAATGAGATTTCCAATCAAGTTTATCCAATTTACACTTCATTGCTATCTGGAAGTTACTTACGGTAATACTAATAATACTAGTAGCATCAGGGTACAGTATAATTGATGTATCATTGTAGATTGTTAGAAGGTCTTTAATATAAATTAAAAACAGCAATGGACCAAGAATTGAACCTTGGGGAATACCATTGTTTATTGGTATATACGATGAGTTCTGATTACAAATCCGTACCATTTGATATTGATAAGTAAGATACGAGTTGATAAGTCAGCAGCTGGTATGCATAAAGTTATAGCAGTGAAGTTTTCGCGAGAGTACGTCATCTGAAATGCAGTTAAATGCTTTGCTGAAATCTAAGAAGGAGGCAAAATAATACATTTAATCTTCAAAACTCTTTAAAATGTGTTCAGCAGAAGCAATAACAGCACCCCGCGCCGGCGCGAAAACCGTACTATACGTTCGAGAATAGACAATATTTTGGAAAAAATAGGAAGAAGTCATATAGAGCGATGTTTATTTAGGCCACAAGCACTATCCTTTTAATGAATGGGGATGGCGCAGGCATTTTTCAGAATATTGGGAAAGATGGAGAGAAATAATTATATCTACGACATTCTTGATAAGATACACATTAAGCCCATGCATTTCCCTACCTTTCGTGTTCTTTAGAGTTTTTATAATATTTCTGACTTCGCAAGTACTAACTTCCCTAAAAGAAAAATATGGTATACCTGCAAGCATAGTATTTTGTAACTTAAGTTTTATTGGGTGGTTTTGGTAAATTAACTAAAAGCATTTCCGCAATTTTACCAAAGCAAAAGTTAATTTCATCAGGATTAATATGACATGTTATAACAGATTTATTTAGGGTTTTATTGACATTAATAATTTGCCACATTGATTTTGGTGTAAACTTAGATTTTCTAAAAAAATTCTGATTCTCCTTTATTGTACCGTACTCTTTGAAGATTAGTACTACCTAGAAATCACATGGGTCTGTCAACAATGTTTCCATATATGTGTCAGGCAGGGGACTTATTGAGTGACGTATTATGTTCATCAGAGAAACTACAAAAAAGGTACATCGTGTTAATAAATAATACAGATGCCGTTTACAATATTATATATATTTAAAAAATTAAAAATTTTAAGGAATTTATATTTTCTTACAGTTCAAACTCACAATGATATCCATCTACAAGTTTTCGTCTGGTTACTAATGTTGATTGTCAATAAAGTAATAGTTATTCATAATCTTCTGAAAGTAATACCATCAGAAATAGACGACGAGGCTGGAATGTCGTTTAGGCCGCTATCTAAAAGCGTCCATAAATCTCAATTTCGCGTAATCAGATGCAATGGGGTGCACTCGGATCGTATCTGTAATGAAATTAAGCAATGCAAAAAATTAAGGAAATTGTAGGCGGAGAAAGAAGGAGATGAAATTCAATTAATAGCCGCACGAGTCTTCTTGTTAATTGCTTCTGCTTAATTAAATTTATGGTAATATCACCTAAAATGTAGATGAGGATAATTAAATAAATATAATAAATATGTTTTGTTCATTGAATTCATTAATAATAAAAATTAAATACAATTATTATTATAAAAACTATAAAAATACTTTTTTTTTAACTGCTGTATGGATATGATACCATTTTATTAGAAATAAAACCATTAATCAAAATAGTAATATTATTTTTTTATAATATTTTGTTGTTTAATTCAAGCTGGTCTGCAGAAACAAAATTCCGTTGTGATGTACCTCAAGGCACAATAACGGCCCGATAATTTTAATATATAAATGTTTCGGTGCAATGAATTGAACAAATTTTTCTATAAGCAATTATATATAAAATACAAATGGAAGGAAGTTTTATTTAAAATTATCAACACGTTTTTGCAGATGTCCAACAGAGCTCTGATCTGTCTTTGACACTATACATTATCTACACCATATTCTAGCGCGTCACTACTGTAATTCTCTGCATTTCAAGAGCATGATGAACTATCAAATTCAAGGTTTTAATGATTTATTGCAAAATTAATAACAGGCATTCCAGCAAATTATGCAGATGTTCCTCGGGGCTCTACTCTGTCCCCGACATTACACAACAACTATAGCAGCGACATTCTGAACCTGGTAATTATCACTCAATACGCTGATCGTTCGTCTAATTGACGAAATAAATGTATCATAACATTTTAGCAAGTTTGAAGGTTGAATTACTTAACAACTTTCCAGAGAGGTAAATATTTCCATCAGTCAATTAAATAAGTTTGGCGTACACAAGGGTTACAGATAAAAAATAATAAATTTAATTAATTAAATTAACAAACAAAAATTGTAATGACCTTCAAAAAGTTTTTGTACCAATTTAGTGTTTATATCATGATTGGCTTGATTATTAAAATGAAATTTTACACTATTTTATTACAGGTTCTCATATTTTGTTAAGGAAATTCATACTTTTTTTACGAGATAATAACAATAGTTTAATTTGATCACCGTCCTTCAATTATCCTCGAACATTTTGTCTATGCAGCGCAATTACGCTATTGTGGCACACTTTACGCAACATTACACATGTGCTCGGTGTGCCAACTTGAAATAAATGCACGTCTGTTGCTTTTATAAATATATGTAATTAGGTACCAAAAAATAGGACGCGAAAATTTTTGGAGGTTAATCCGCAACGCATCATCATAAACTGAATGATGAAGTAGTTAGTTAGTGGCGATAAATTAAATTAAAATATTTGCAATTCTCAATCGACCTCATCCAATCTAAACTTTGGCCATATAAAACGAAATTCGACGGAATAAATTCGGCGTAAAATCAATTGGTATGCCGCTGCGGGATAATCGTCGCATTATAAACGCAAACGGAATTGCTAAAGTTTTTTTTTTTTCGGTGTATAATGGTTCGAATTACTACCCCCATAACTTGGGACGATGCTTCCGTGCACATCGGCAATTTCCGAACGTCCATTTTTACACACGAAATATTAAAGCGTCGCGCAGTTTTTGGCCGCGGCTCGAATTTTTGGATGTTCCCCCATTTGCGGCCCACCCTTATTCCGAATTATTTATACGTGCATTAACTTTACACTACATAGAACTCGTATGGGATTATTCCAGATACGATACATCATGTTTACGCACAACACGCCCCGAACACAAAAAAAAAAAGAGAAAACAAGGAGTTGGAGATGAGATATGTAGTTTGGTATTCGATTAGTTATCATTTTGAATTAATGTAAAAGTAGGAAACTATAATCTATCATGAATGAATATAGTTGAACGATAAAACTTTAACATCTTTAAATTCACTGTAAGGTGTTGTAACTAAAACACAAACTTTCAAAGAGCTCTTTGAAAGTTTGTGTTTTAGTTACAACACCTTACAGTGAGTTTAAAATGAACTTTCAACAATTAGAAGCCAATACAATCAAATGATTTTAACATCTTTATATAAGATAATAAAATATTGTTCTGTTTAGAAATTGGCCAGAAAATTTTTCATTGATATCAGCAGTTAGAAGTTCTGTTTCCGAGTATTCAAACCTAATGTATGTAATTGCAATGAAACTATTTGTTGGTCAATTCTTTTAGCTTGATAACAATCTTTATTTGTTCTTTTGCGATCCTCATCCGAACATGTTAGGAGTTTGTTGATGTACAAAATCATTAATAGTAATTCTTTGGATCACCAAAAATATAATCAAGTCATTTTATCTATTGTTGCAAGACCGTTGGCTTCCTAGTCTCCTCAAAAAAGTGATATATTTATTGATATCAGTAAGCGAAAGAGTGATTTTCCTGAATAATTAAACTTAAACAATCAATCTCTGCTATATTCTCTACTGATCAATTAGATTTGCTTAATAACAATCTATATTTCTTTTACTTTGTATATCTCCTTTAGTCGCCAGGATCTGCAATAACATTACTTCGTCAGTTTTCGTTTTTAAAATCTGTTTCTGCTATTTAAAACTTTAAATCGGTTGAAAAATTGACCTTAAAACGTTTGTTCGCAGTTTCTTTAATAAAGTAAATTTTTCTTTAAGTAGCTAACATTTTTTAGGTGTTTGAACTTTTGTAAATAGTCTTCTAAAGCTATCTTTGAAAACCTACTGGCCAATTTCATTTGCTTATCAATAATCTTTATTTCTTCTGTTGCATTCCTTTCTCAGACATGTTAAAAATTTGATGATGTATTAATTTGATGATGTATTAATCATTCATAGGAAAGTATGGTAACTAGAATTTTGTTTTGTTTTGTATACAGAATCTGTTGTAGTTCCAATCTGCTTTTTTTATAATTAATTATATTCAAAATTTGGCCTTTAATCAATTCTTTACAGGCTATCAAAACAATATTTTTTTATTAGAACCATGGAAATTACAACAGATGAAATGAACTGATGACACACTTAGGCAAACAAAGCAATTAGTACAAAACACAAAAGAAAAGATAAAAATGGTTATCAATAAATAGAATTAGTAAGTTAAGAGTTTGAGTGTTAGGTTAGTCTAACCACCTCTTTTATCTCTTCTAAACTCTTAACTTGCTAATTCTATTTGTCTGATGATGTATTAATCATTTATAGTAAAGTAACTAGAATTTAGTTTTGTTTTGTATACAGAATCTGTTGTAGTTCCAATCTGCTTTTTTTATTTGAAAGCTTAGAATAAGTCTATTCAAAATTTGGACTTTAATCTTTAATTCTTTACAGGCTCTTAAAACAATATATTTTTTTAATAGAACCATAGAAATTACAACAGATGAAATGAACTCATGACACACTTAGCTATACAAAGCAATTAGTATTCCTCAATGATTTTTAATATCAACACAAAAGAGGAGAAAAAAATGGTTATCAAATAAATAGAATTAGTAAGTTAAGAGTTTAGAAGAGAACTTGAGTATTAGGTTCACTGAAGCATGAGCCCAACAGCCTCTTTTATCTCTTCTGAACTCTTATCCTACTAATTCTATTTGTCTGATAACCATTTTCATCTCTTCTTTTGTGTTGAGTTTAGAAGAGATAAAAGAGGTGGTTAGACTAATGCTTTAGTGAACCTAACACTCAAACTCTTAACTTACTAATTTTATTTGTTGATAACCATTTTTATCTCTTTTTTGTGTTGAAGTTGTTGTTATTAAAAATCATTGAATAATACTAATTGATTTGAATACCTAGGTGTCTAATCAGATCATTTCATCTGTTGTAATTTCTATGTTTCGTCAGCTATTTCAATGTGCTTCTTCTTCTCTTCCAAAGATCGGAATTTAGCCTTAAAACTTTTGTCGGCAGTCTTCCTGAAAAAAGATTTTTTTTATATCTGCACCTCACAATTTTACTTTAAGTATTAAAACTAAAACCATTTGTAGAATAATTATATTTAACTCTTCCAAACTGTCCAATATCCTTTACTTAGGAAATATCTTTATTTTGCCTTTCTTGTAATTGTTTCTCCAAAATTTTAAAGGCTCGTTGATGTCAAAATATATTATCAAGTCATTTCGCCAATTGTAAGTCAACCATTGGCATTAAAACTCTAACCATCGCACCGTGGGTCATCACTTCATTTCATCTGTTGTAATTTCTATGTTTCATCAACTATTTCAATACAGTTTTTCTCTTTCTAAGGTCGGAAAATTTCTCTTCAGTTTTAGCCTTGAATCTGTTAGCAGTTTTTCCAAAAGAGTATTTAAAATATAATTATATTTGCAGCTCACAATTTGAACTAAACACATTTTTTTAACCATCCTAAACTTTCCAATATTCTTTGCCTGGTAAAAATATGTTTTTGCATTGTTTTCTCCAACAAGTTGAAGGGTTTTTTGATGTTAAAAATCATTCATAGTAATTCTTGGGTGGCCAAAATATGTTATCAAGTTATTTCATCTGTTACTATATTTCCATTCGATAGTCAGTTGAAAATTTTTTTTTCAAACAAGTGATGTTATTTTTAGTTTTTTCTTTAACTATCTACTGACGAGTTTCTTTAGTTTAATAATAATCTTAATTCTTTGTTTTGCATTGGTACCTCGGGCATAATAAAGATTTGTGGATATACAAATCATTCATAGCAAAGTAACTAGAATATATTTTGTGTACCTTTTCTGTTGTAATTCCATTTTTTTTAATAATCAGCTTTTTCTAATTTTAAAGCTTAGAAGAATTCTGTTTAAAATTTGGCTTCCAATCAATTCTTCACAGCTTTGAATTCTATTTAAAATTTTTCTTCCAATCAATTCTTTACAGCTTTGAATTCAGTCCAGAAACTTTTGTTCAGAGTCCAAAAAGAGTAATTTTTGATATTTTCCGCTCATTTTGTTTGAGTATTTAAACTAAACGCATTTGTAAAACTTTTTTTTCAATCTCCTACATTGTCTGGCGAGCAATATTTTTTACTTGGTAATAATCTTTATTGTATTTTTCTAATCTGGTATGTTAAAAACCTGTTGGTGTTCAAATCCATTCATAGTAACACTTTGGGTCAGCAAAATATATTCATCTGTTGTAATTCCTGTTTTATTTAAACCGTTGGCCTTGAAACTTTTATTCGTAGTCTTCTCGTCACCGTGGTCATCGCTTTATTTATTTATTATCTTTCGTAATTACAATTTCATCAACTATTTTAATATGCTTCTTCGCTTTCAAAGCTTGAAACTTTTCTGTTCTGTATTTATCCTTCAAACTTCTGTTCGCATTCCAAAAAAGGTTTTTCTGATATCTTCAGCTCACAATTTTTGTTTGAGTATTTAAACAAAATTCATTGTTAAATTTTTTTATTAACTCTCCTAAACTGTCTGCTGAACATTATCTTACGAGGGGCGTTTGAAAAGTCCGTGTAAAAATAAAAACTACTAACGTGTTTGGGGTAAACCATTTTTTACTTTTCGACATTGTCTCCTTTTAGGCTTATACACTTCGTCCAACGATGTTCTAGTTTGTTGATCCCTTCCGAATAATAGGATTTGTCCATGTCTGCAAAATATCCATTAGTGTCTGCAATCACCTCCTCGTTTGAATAAAATCTTTGTCCCGCCGGTCATTGCTTCAAATTGGGAAAAAAATAGTAGTCCGAGGTAGCCGAGTCTGGAGAATAGGGGGATGTGAAACGAGTTGGAATCCTATTTCCATTAATTTTGCGATCGCAACTGCTGAGGTGTATGCTGGTGCGTTGTCGTGATGGAAAAGGACTTTCTTGTGGGCCAATCGCGGGCGTTTATTTCAAACGGTCCAATAACGATAAATAATATTTATTTACCTGTAATAGTTTTACCGTTTTCCAGATAGTCGTTGAAGGTTTTCCCTTGCAAATCCCAAAAGACAGTCGCCATAACCTTTCCAGCCGAAGGAACGGTTTTCGCCTTTTTTGGTGCAGATTTCCACTTGGTAACCCATTGTTTAGATTGTTGTTTGGTATCAGGAGTAGATTAATGTATCCATGTTTCATCCACAGTGACGAAACGACGCCCTAAGTCCTCTGTATTCTTCTGGAACAGCTACAAACCATCCTTGCAACACTTCATACGATTCCGTTTTGGGTCAAGCGTGAGCAATCGCGGCACCCATCTTACGAATAGCTTTCTCATGTACAATTTTTTATGCAAAATGTTATGTAACCGTTCAGTCGAGATGCCCACAGCACTAGCAATCTCACGCACCTTGGCTCTTCTGCCATCCATCACCATATCATGGATTTGATCAATGATTTCTGGAGAACGTTCAGCGTCACTTGTGCCCATATGGCCAGTCCAAAAATTTTGAAACCACTTATAAACTATTCTAATCCAAGGTGCAGAGTCACCATAATGTTTATCAAGCTTCTCTTTAGTCTCCTGAGGCGTTTAACTTTTCATAAAGTAATGTTTAATCACCACATGAAATTCTTTTTCGTCCATTTCCTGAAAATCACTCGACTTCCTTGATTCACACGAATGCCAAACAGAAAGAAATAGACCAATATGGCTGAAACTTGGTGTGCATTCATTCAAGAGATGCTACTAACTAAACATGACCTCGATACGCGCCAGTAGTGCCACCTCTGCAACTTTACACGGACTTTTCAAATGCTCTTCGTAGCTTGTTTCTTTCGCAATTTTGTCTCTGATGTTAAAGGCTTCTTAGTAATTCTTTGGGGCGCCAAAATATTGAAACGTTTTTGCACGTTATACGGGTGTGTAAATAATTGCAAATGATTTATTGAAGTCAATTAATATTACCACTCGTGTTTATATCTGACATTTATATCTGACACTTGTTTAATATCTCGATCCAGTCGGCACGTCGATGACGCACCCCTTCTCCCCACGCGTCTTGTGACACTGCCCCCTTTTCGGTAGGTGGCTACTAACATCTAGGTGGACTATGCTTCCGACTTTAGGATATTGAGTGCGTATTTCCTCCAACCTTCCAAATTTCTTCTTGAAGACGGTGGCAATTCCTCGTGACATCTTCAAATCCTGAGCCACACAATGGGCAAGACAAGGTACTTGGAAAAGATCTCGTTGTTCTTCTCTCATTACATCAAAACGACTCTTACGTCCATCAGAGTGCTGAACCATGAAGTCTTCAAATGCTTCTTCGGCGCTTTGTTCAACCACCGCACCAATCGCTGCGCCATCTTATTCGCCAGCATAAAGGGGTCAGACGATTGAAATGGACAACTCTTGGTTTTCCTCGGGGTGGTTTTTGAATCCTGTATACGATGTCGTTGATTTTCTCTATTATCTGGTATATCCCATGATGTTTGCAATTTTGGAGAGAGACCTCGGCGTCTTTGTGGGTTAAATAACCACACCATATCTCCATCTTTATAACTAATAATTTGTGGACACACAAATCACACATTTCTTGCACTATTCCTGACGTCTACCTTACAGTTCACCCAGTAGAATCCCTCCCGAAGTTTGTTTAAAGTCTTTGACATACCCAGGTGTCCACCAGAAGATCCACTGTGAATCTCTTTCATCACTTCAAGTATTCTACTCTTTGGAATTATAATGTGCGTTCGTTCTTCGCGGCCTTCTGAATCTTTGAATATGCGTTTAAGCAGTCCCTTGTCCAGTACAACAGAATCCCACTGAGCCCAGTATGACTTCAATTCGGGCGAATATTTTGAGACTTCATCCCATGTTGGCCTGGTTCCACTTTCCTTCCATGTCACCAGGGGCTTTAGAACAAGGTCGTCGTCTTGGTCCTGCCGGATTTCTTTTAAATTCCAGTCATCGCTTTCTACAGCTGTTCGGAGTACTTGACTTTTCTTTGATTCTGCGTTGTTACAGTGCCTGCAATTTTCTGGGCATGGGCCTTGCGACAAAGCATCTGCATTCCTGTGGATCGCTCCAGCTCTGTGTTCAGTGTCAAAGTCAAACTCCTGAAGTCTTTCCAACCATCTTGCGACTTGTCCTTCCGGATTCTTGAACTGAAGAAGCCATTTAAGAGCCGCATGACGGTTCTCAATAAGAATTTCCTTCCATATAAATATTTATAGAAGTGTTCTACTGATTTGACTACTGCAAGCAACTCTTTCCTCGTTACGCTTCGGCTTGGATAAAGTCTTGCTAAAATAGCTGATCACTTTTTCCTGTCCATCCTGTATTTGTGATAAAACAGCTCCAATTCCTAGATTGCTTGCATTGGTATCCAACAAGAACCTTCCCACTGGCAACGGATAACTTAGAACTGGTGCGCTGGTAAGTGCGTTTTTCAGTTTTTGGAACGTCTCCTGACATTCCCCGTTCTAGAAGAACCGTTTTTTTCCTTCAGTGAGGCGGGTTAATGGTTTAGCGTTGTTTGAAAATCCCGCAACGTAACGACGGTATTACGTGCATAATCCAAGAAAACTCCGGAGTTGGTGTAAATCCTTTGGAACTTGCCATTCCCTCACCGTTGAGATCTTTTGGCGGTCAACTGCAATACCTTGGCTTGAAATAATATGTCCTAGGTACTGCACCTCTTTCTTGAAAAGGTGACACTTCTTCGGGTTGAGTTTTAGTCCAGAATCCCTTAATCGTCGGAACACCTCTTCTAAGTTCTTCATGTGGTCTTCGAAGGATTTTCCCATTACGATTATATCGTCGAGGTAAACCAAACATGTTTTCCAAGATAGTCCTGTTAGTACCGTCTTCATTAGTCTCTCGAACGTTTAATATCTCGATCCAGACGGCACGTCGATGATGCACCCCTTCTCCCCACGCGTCTCGTGGCAATATGTTACCAAAACATTTAATCTATTGTTATTCCTATTCTACATAAATACGTATTTTCATTTGTTACTATCATTGAAGGATTTTTGGGGACCAGCAAGATCCTAACTGCAAGGAAATTGTGAAAAACATACTACAGAAATTTATGGAATTGGAATGTAATATGAGCATAAAAGTTGACTTTTTACACTCGCATCTTGATTACTTCCCCGAAACTCTTGTTGATGTGAGTGAGGAGCAAGATGAGAGGTTCCACCAAGACATGAAAAGAATGGAACCCAGGTATCAAGGTCGGTGGAATGTTTCAATTATGGCTGATTACTGCTGGTTAATAAAAAGGGACAAGCCAGTCCTGGGATACAGAAGAAAATCTACTAAAATCAAAGTTTTTCATATTAGAGGGATATATCTTCTGGAAAGGAAAGAACGTAAAGAATGTTTAAGTATTTTATTTTGACCAATGTTTTTAATTAATTAATTTATTTCAACATTGATAAAAAACCTAACGAGATAGGGCAAAATGACATGCATTTGAATTCAGTAGATCAAGATTATACAAAATCAGATGTCAACTCAACTTTCAAAAAGTCAAAATTTGTTGGCCTGTGTTATTTAATATTTCCAAATTGTGTTATAGGTATCCCTCTGTTTCTGCTATTGTCAAAATGTCATCTGCAAATAGAAGCTCTGTCAGTTATATTAACTTCAGTTTTCAGTATCCGATTTGTATTGCTTTTATCTTTTGCTTTGCTTCCGTTTTCATCTAATTTGTCTTTCAGCCGATTTTTCTAAAATCCTTGTTAATATTTTGCATGGTTACTTGTTATTCTGATGTGTCTGTAATTTTATCTACTTTCTTTTGTATTGGGAGAATAAATCCTCTGTTCCACTCCCTTGCTGTTTTTTTACTATTACGTTTAGGAGATATTTCATTTACTCCTGCTTTTTACCTATCACTTTGACTTCATCATTTTTTATTAGGCATGGTGATTAGTTAGCTGCTACACTAAATTCACCAAAAATCCTTGAAGTTTATTTGAAATTATATAGTTTTAAACTTTTTTTTATAATACCAGACCTAACGCAACGCGGGAACGAAATGTTATTACAATTGTAAATTCGAATCAAACAAATCGCCTTTTTTGCGTACATAGCGCAATCAACATGAATTGTGAATGCGTTTAGTGTCATCCGGACAATTGGTAATATCGTAAACGTCAACTCCGGACGTAATTGTAAACAATTTCCCTGTAAATCGGCGGAACGTGAAAAGCCGCACGAGCGTGGGAATTGGTATATTTATAAAAATGCGCTTAACCTTGGTACATATATTTATATAGTTTTTTTTTTCATCGATATTTGCATGCACATTTCTAACGCAGAAAAACAGCGACACGTGTACAATTAACTTTTATAAATAGCACCGGCACTAAACACTGTTTATGTTTCAGGTTCAAATTTATGTTTTTAACATATTTTTTTTTTTTGGTAACGTGTGTGTGTGTCTTTAATAAACTATCCTTGCTACGCTACTATCTTATTGAATATTATCTAGATATAAAAAAAGCATAAAATTTTATAATGACAAATTAATGCCTATAAAATATCCAATAAAAATATCTAAACTGACTTTAAGTGCCCAATAAATAGTTCAATAAATATCTTCAAGCTATTATTGTGTATCCCACGATAGTTACAAAAAAAGTTCCAGATTGAAAATATACAGTTTGAAATCTATATCTGGTATTTTTCGTAGATTCAATAGTAAGAAAATAAATATGCCATAACTAACTAATCCACACTTAATACTTATGGTCGATTCACGATCAAAAGAATATAGTTTAGAATCTTCATGTTTTCAATGAGTCACTAAACGAGTTTTGTCATTTCGAGGACATTTTTTGTACAGATTTCGATGTTCATTTTAAGTTAGACACGTGTGTGCAGTTTATTGTAAAATACTTTTTTTATGTATTGACCTTTTTACGTTCGCATAAATTATATCTATTTTTATCGTTTAAAGATTCAACTCAAATTGTCTACTCATGTTTTAAGAGTGATTGGTGTCGTCTCAGATGTCTCCCAAAAGATATGTGTATGCCACTAATGGCCCATACACCAATCATAAATAAAGCCCTTACCACGCTGGAGGGGCTGGTTGATTCTATACAAACGTGGTTTACTAAATTAACAAACCCCATCTTCTCATCCCATTCCCAACATAAAGATACTAGAAATAAACGTACAATTTTACTTTCCCAATCCTGCAAATACCTTAATATTAACATTTGATACAAAATTAACATTTTAAATTCACACCCAAAACCTTAAAGCAGAGATCAGAAGGAAGGTACGACATTTTAGAATTCTAACTTATCACAATCAAAAAATTTCTATATAAACAGAGGCCCACATCTATAAGAAAATCTGTCGTCCTCGTCTTGATTACTCTGCTATCCTATTTAACAATCCTCGCCTCGTCGTCTTAAAAAAATCTGCAGCTATCTGAACGAGCAGCCCTTCGTATCCTCACTAAAATTCGACAAACTCTAGATCCTATACACAATCCGTCCAATAATCTCTTATATCAATTAACAGAAATAATCCCCATTGAAGAACGGTTCGCAAAAAATCAATATAACAATGAAAACCTCATCCAAATGTGTTATTCCGAAGACAGAACACCCTGAAACCACCATTCAACAATTTATTTCATCCATGCATAATGACATTAGCGAGTACGACCTTTGAACAACAGTGGACAACAGTTAGATTCGTGATTAATAATCACGGCGTTTGGAAGATAATTATATCCAGGCTGAAAGACCGCGAGTCGATAGCTATTGGTCAGAAGTGAAGCATACTAATTTACACTGACAAGTATTATACATAAAGATATTAAAATATATTTAATTTTAATTAATAAAAGGTCAATAAATAATATATTAAACATTTTGTATAAATGCCTAACAAGCAGATACATTTAAATTTCCTTTAAATTATTAAAATAAATTACTTTTTATTGTAGAAAATATAGGATTATCGAACGGAATATACACTAGAGTCATTGACCCTCCGAATTGTTCGTGAGATAGATAGTGATGGATGTAGCAAATATGTTTCTACGGAAAGATAAGGACCCCCTATTCTATTGATTTCTTAACACTCTCTAATGCTTTCGATATCATGCAAGCTGAACGCACCGCGAAAGCATCCGACTTCGTTGTATTATTGACTTTTGTCTGTTGAGTATATATAACAATATATTGGATTGGTTTTTGATTAGATTTTAATTTGTTTTATTTCCTTACAAATTTGGGTACTATTTTTATTAGCAAGAGGCTAAACTTTACAACAACCAGTTAAAATCCGCAAAAATTCCAATAAAGTGACGAGAATCGTAGAAAACAATCTCTCAGTTATAAAAGTATAAAAATTAATTAATAAACATTTAGTAACATTAATCAACTTAACTTAATTTACTCCATACTTAATTTAATATTATTAGATTACAAAAACAATTACTGGCTAAGACAGATAATTCCCTGGCTAATGTCAGGCCCTCGAAGTAATTTATAAATAAAAACCAACCTTTAGAATTTTAACTTATTCTTTGAAGTCACGATTTGATACAAATTAATAATATTTCAAATGCTCTTGGCAGGATTTTAGATCTGGTCATTCTGTCACGTGAATATAATCATAAACTTGATTCACTTGTTTCTGAAGATACTCATCATTCTGCTTCAAAAAGATTAAAATTTTCAGCTTCTAATGTGTCGAAGTTTTAAAGTTGAATTTGAAAAATGCTGACCTTAGTAAATTATATATTGACTTTTTAAACATTAATTGGAATGATTTGTATAAATTAAATTGTGTTAATGATGCTTGAGTGATTTTTCTGTATACAAAACTATATGCCATTTTTAATAAAAATGTTTCTAATATTAATTATTAAACATAAATAAAAATTATCCACTCTGCTTTGATAGTAAGATTAAAATAGAAGATAAACTTATTTAAAATCAATTTTCTTTTTCTTTGTTTTAATTTCACTAATTTTTACCAATTTTTAATCGTTTTTAAAGTTTAAATTCCATATAATTTAAAATCGATATTTTCATAATAGTTATTTAAGGTACAAGTGTAAAAAGTGATGCTTTATTGCACGACTGGCGTTTAAAAACACGAGCGAGGAACGAGCGAGTTTTTTAAAGCCAGGAGTGCAATAAAGAAACTTTTTACACGTGTGCCTTACAAAATTTTATCTTCGATCGTAAAGGATTTCAAAGAATATATTCTTATGAGTAATATTTTAATGTCATTTCAATATTTCAATTAATGAAAACATTTTTTACCCGCAGTGCACTAATGAAAGCGTTACTTAACAACCAGTAAACAAGTTGCACAAATGTCGGCCGCCATTATTATTTATGGAAAAAATGTTCGCTTTATTGTAATCGCTTCGACTTGCATTAAATGAAATCTTCGGAGTTCCTAAATCTGACATTTCGTTTGTATTATATATTTTATTTATTGTTTATTAGTTATTTGTATCAATTAATAAAAAATTAAGTTTTTCGTCGAAAATTTGTGCTATTCATTCATATGTCAAATTTGACATATCTGTGCAATAAAAACAGTTTGACATTACCGTGCAATAAAAACGTAAAAAAGCACTAGTGCTTTAAAAAGCCACTTTTACAAGTAGACGCTTTTTGCATAATTTTTCATTGTAAAAGTGGCTTTTTAAAGCACTAGTGCTTTTTTATGTCAAACTGTTTTTATTGCACAGAATTGTCAAATTTGACAGATGAATATATTTCGACGAAAAACTTAATTTTTTATTAATTGATACAAATAACTAATAAACTAGAAATAAAATATATAATACCAACGAAATGGCAGATTTAAGAACTCTGAAGATTTCATTTAATGCAAGTCGAAGCGATTACAATCAAGCGAACATTTTTTCCGTAAATAATAATGGCGGCCGACATTTGTGTAACTTGTTTACTGGTTGCTAAGTAACGCTTTCATTAGTGCACTGCGGGTAAAATACATTTTCATTAATTGAATTATTGAAATGACATTAAAATATTACTCATAAGAATATATTCTTTGAAATCCTTTACGATCGAAGATAAAATTTTGTAAGGCACACGTGTAAAAAGTTTCTTTATTGCACTCCTGGCTTTAAAAAAACTCGCTCGTTCCTCGCTCGTGTTTTTAAACGCCAGTTCGTGCAATAAAGTATCACTTTTTACACTTGTACCTTAAATAACTATTTTATAATTTCGATGGTTTTCCGTTGCATAAAATTTAAACTGTTTTTTTTTTTCATTTGTTCTTCTTTTAGAAAGTATAATTTTGAATTAAAAAATTTAAATGTTTGAAAGCAAAATTAACTGAAACTGTTGTTTTGAGGTTTCAACTGCTTACAAGAAAAAAAATGTTATTTTTGTATTCAATTTTTTAATCTTTTGATAAAATTCAGATTTTAAAATGTTTTAAGAAAGCTTTCAGTTATTTTTAACAAACAATTTAACACAATTCTTAATTTTTTCTGTTATATTTTTACTACTTTTATTTGTTTTCCTTCGGAAATATTTAACTGTTTCTTTAGGAATCTGTACTTTCTATTATTATTTCTGTGCACAGTTTCATACTGTTTTTTGAACAAATTTAAATTACTTTTGATAATATTTCTACAGGAAATTTAAAAATATTTTAAGAAAGTTTTCAGCTGTTTTGAACACATTTTAATTGAATTTCATCTAATTTGAAATCCATTTTAAGTTTTCCATTGCGTTTTTCTTACAAATTTTCATGTGTTTTTTTTTTTTGATAATTGTATGTTTTAGGGAAAATATTTCCTTTTTTTATTAATATAAATTGTTTTCTATTTGTTAAAATTTAAACTGTTTTTAACTATTTTATTTTATAATTTGTACTTTCTGATCGAATTTCAATTATTTTTGGTAAATTTTCTACAGCAAATTTTAAAATATTAAAGAAAGTTTTTGGGCAAATTTTAATTGTCTTTTCTTTCGAAATTATTTTTTAATATTCTTATAAAAACCGCTTCTGTTTTAAAGTTTTAAACTATTTTTTCTGAGTAAATTTCAATTACTTTTTACATAAAAAAGCAATAATGAAACAATTATAAAAAACACGTTTATTTCTTATCAACTTTTCAAACCTTTAAGTCTAAAGAATAAGATATAATAATCTATTTTTTCTAATACTAATTTAATTATTTTTAAACATGTTTTATATTTTTATTTTGTTTTTCTTAGCAAATTTTAATCATACCTTGCTAAATTTTGAATTCGTGAATGCATTTTTTTTCTTTTAAACAAATCTTCAAAAAAATTTAGTTAATTAACTTGTTTTTTTTGTTAAATTTCAATTGTTTTAAGCAAATTTTGAAATGTATTTTTAAAATATTTTAAACTGTTTTAAACTATTTTCTAAACGTTTTTTGCATTTTTTACATATTATTTTTCGAATTTTTTGTTCTTAAAGAAATTTTCAACTCTTCAACATTTAATAGTAATGTTCAAAATGGTTTGTTTTCGTTTTTTGCGGCACCGATAATTTAATTTTTTACCTTTTTTTTTGACAAATATCAACTGTTTCTAATTAGGTTCCATGGGTTTTAAGATAACTCTAAACGTTTCCCCTTGAATTGCTTTTAAGTTGAAAAAAAATTAATTATATAATAATAATATAATAAATATTACAACTTTTGAAGTAATTTTAAACGGATTTTTTACTAAATTTCAGTTATTATTCTTTTTTATTTCTTCAATAATCACTTATCTCTTGTTGAAAGATTATGAACATTTTAAACCAGGTGTTTATCAATTCTTTACCTATATATAGTTGTTTGTGTTTAGTAAAAATAACAATAATTAAAAAAACTGGTTAGTTCTTATTAAATTTATATTTATATTTTACTACTAAACATCTTTATTCACAGAATGAAAATAAAATATAATACTTGTAATGTATAAAATAAAATAAATTCTAACATAATTGGTCTTCTGTTTCATGGCTATCGACCAGTGGTCTTTCAGCCCTATTTATATTTTATTTATGTAAAATTTTAAAATTCTAATTTACTTATTTTTAGACCTGTTTTTCGGCGTTAATTGTTTATTCAATCGTGTTTGGCAAACATTTAAATTGGTTAATGCACTTTTTAATTGTTGAATTGTCTTTTAAAGATTTGTTTATATTTTTATTTGCTTTTCTATGTATGTATTCTTGAGTTTTGTGAAGATTATAATAATAATAAAAAGGCGGTTGAATTCCTTTCTTCACTGTTGAATATGACCGCATTTATATTTTTACTTTTCTGTGTGAAATTACATTTATTTAATAGTTTTTCTTTGTAGAATATCAATTTTTGATTTTAAAATGTGTTTTAATAACATATTTAAATGTTTTTAAACTGATAAAAATCTATTTTTCAAGAAATTTACAACTGTAAATAAAAAAAAATACTTACTAACTTTATCCACTGTTTTCGATTCGAATTTGCGAAAGTGATATTTCGTATTGTCGTCTTTTGTTATCAGTATTAAATCATATTTAATTCAATGACGGTGTGTAAGAATTTAAAACCTAATTGATTTTATCTAAGAGCTAACTTTGATTAATGAATATTAACATCAGTCAATGCTTTGTTACGAAGGATTTAATACCCCAACTTTTATGAAAAGAAGTGAAGTCCGCTAACTCCAATTTTATGATTTTGTTAATGGCATTTCTACTCATTATAGTATTTTTATAAACATAGAGGTAATAGAAGAAATGCATTTTAGTATAAAAGTAAAAATTTATGATGGAAAGGACTTCATCAGGACATCATTTTTGTTACCTTTTCAGACCCTTACTACTTTCCATTTTCCCTTACATACAGTCAAAAAAGTCTTCTCAGAGTCTCTTCAAATCTTTTATTTCAGAAATGAAAAATTAAAAAAAAAATTCTATTCTATTCTACTTGGCATATAAAAACACTTGATTGTACTTTTCTCTTTATTTTCCTCTTCCACCGCAGTCTCGCCAAAACTTTTACACCAGCTCCATCCTCTCTCATCCATTCTGTTACTATCCTGTTTCATCCAGGAAGTATATTGTTTAGTATGGAAAAAGTTGAGGTTTATGAGATACCGACTATTTCCAAACATACTTCTTCATGAATGTTTTCAAGAGAATAATATATAGAAGTGCTCTCCACAATCACAAGGTACTGACGAATTTTATTTTAATTCTCTATAAATATAAAATGGGTTAAAATTTTTCATTGCTATTATTTATATACTTTACATACTATTAAGTTAATTATAGGCTTTCTCTAATTGAAAGTATGATTTAGATAAAATTAATTACGTTAAGGATACATAATTTAGTTATTGTTTTAAGACAACCATGTTCTCAAAATTGTACTTCTATTTAATTCTACTTTACAATTAAAATGTGACATGCTACGTTGCTCTTTTCCAAAAAATTGGGGGATTTTTATCATCCGACATCATTACGCGCCCGTTTTATTACCTCTTGTCACCCCAGTCGGTGTACGTCACCGAATGGTGAGGTTGTTTCGCGCGACGCCGTCCACCCCCCAGGAAACACAAAATATTGAATAGGGTTGTTGTAAATAAGCGCAATGATTAAACCCGAGGGTCCACGAAAAATCACCAAGCCCGTTTTCATTTTCCCGTTATGCCACAAAGGAACGCAATCTGTCGACAGATCGATTTTCCGCTCATTCTGTTGGACCTCTTAGGCCGCAATTTATGCTTCTTCGCCTCCAGTCTTTTTATATCCGCTAGTTACTCTTAGGGATTTCGGGGCTATTTATATTGGTTAATTCCGTTAATGCGTTTTTAAATATATATATCGAGTCTCGTGTGTCGCAAATGTAATTAATTATGTCGACCAATTTGATTTATACGTCGAATGTCGAAAACTTTTAAATCTATGGTTGTTTATCTTGGAATTATAACGGCTTTACGATGAAATTTTATTTTCTTTGGTATTTTTTATGGACCACATTAGAATTTTTTTAGACGCAAAAATAAATAAACTATTAATAATTAATGATTTTTATATTGTTGATGAATTTGACATTAATATTTTTATAGAGAAGGAAAGTTTGGAGTCGAAAATGAAGTCTAGGATAGAGAGGTGTTATTAATATCAAATTCGGTGTGATTCGGATTGATAACGACATTTGTTACACCAACATTGGATTACAACAATAGATGTTTGAAGAGATTGATACATGAATAATAAAATTATACAAATCGTGAGAAAGTAGGTTATATATGAGGGGTATAGGGTAGAGCCCTGTGGTATTACCAGAAACACAATGAGTGAACAATCGAAGAAAATAACTTCTTCCATTTATGATTCAAAATGTAAGGCGTAAAGCTGCGAGTGTTCCTTGAGCACCCCATCAATTGTGACACTACACACAATCAATTTGGTCAGTCTGGAAGTCGAAGGCAGCATGATGGGGAGTCTTCGGTCACTACGCAGTTCACTCTAAGCGGCCACCAACACGAATTAGCATGCTTTTGTCAAGAAATGGATTTAAAGCAAGAACCTTGCTTGATTTGGACACCTTATCTCTGGGATAAACACGGATGCTTTGTAGGTTTCTTAATAAAACTACTGTACTTTGTCTTAGTTGTGTAATTGTTGGGCCAAAGTTTTTCCTGTTCAAATTTCGGACATCAATAGTGATATGTGCAAGAGCAATCGCATCTACAAATGCGAAAAGTTGCTGAAGAAAGACACACCCTCATCATTGTTTATTTTTACTTTAAATTAAGAATACAAAATTTGTATAACAAAGCCTAGAAGACGATAACATTCATTTGCAGTTTGATTAATATGAGTGTTAAAGGTCTGTTTTTCTTATGACTTTTTCTATTTAACACACGTCTGTGACGCATGTAATCAAAAACAATGTTACTTGACTTTCTGCAAAAAGGTCAATACTGACTTATTGATATTTAAATACAGTGTATTTGCGTTACACTATTCTCTTAGTTTGTAAATTAATGCAGTCATTTAAATTGTTGATAATGCTATATATCTTTAATCATATGGATACAGCAGGGTTAAAGAACTATTTTTTTGGGTTATATTATTTAAAAAGAGAATGAGCAATAAAGGAAACAAACTGGACCCCTGAGGTATACCACTGGTGGGCAAGGGCGTTTCCAGTCAACTGGCTTTGGGGGGGTAATTTGAATAAATGAAAATATTTTTTTATACCATAAATAAATAAAATATAATTCTATTATTTTTAAATATAAACAAAATAATATCACACCCGAAATAAATATAGCACATATAAAATCATAATAATATATTTTGTAAAATTTGAAACAGATTTTTGTAACTAAATTTATTAAAAAAACGATTTTCTTTGCTTTTTAATAATATTGTCAATATTAATATCCATATATCAATGAATATGTAATACAGCTAACTCGGTTAGACTTTTTTGAGACATAGTGGCTCGCAGCCACCATTTGAATCTTTTCAGTGCAGAAAAACTTCTTTTTGCAGAAGCAACTCTAACAGGAAGAGTACATAATATTTGTAAAATTATTTTTATGTTCAGTAAATATTCGGGTCATATTTTCTGTATACATCTAAAGCATTTTCTGGTAATTGTTCTTTGATTTTCTTTTTCTTTTGCCATTGTAATTTCCAAAATGCCAATTCAGACTTAATTGCTATTGCACATGTTACGTTTTCAGGTAAAATTTTATTTAAATATGTTGCAACAGATTTTGAAGTGACATCTAAATCGTCGCCAGTTTGTTATCAATAAAACACTAGGTATTGTTGTGTTAAATTTGAACAAATTCATCGTGTCTTTATTAAATCTGTATTGCAGATCTGTAATAATATTATTCAGGAGAGGTAAATATATATTAATTCGATAATAATCCTCTGTTCAGTTCAGAGGAACTTAAAACAGCGAACAACGTACATGCAAAAGTCCATAAAAAATAAATAAGTAGTGTTAAAATATATAAAACTAAAAGGAAGTGGGAAATAAAGAAACAAATGAGTACAAAAAGAGAAAGACATATCGACAGCCCTAATTATGGATTCCAAGGATTCCAAATGAGCAATGGAGAATAGAAAAAGATAGAAAAACGAAGCAGTGAAACAAAACGTTGTCATAACAACAGGATACAAAAATAAAACAAAGGAAGATGAAAACAGAAAAAAAAACTCACGGAGAAGGAAAATCTAAATATATCTAAGAACGATGTGATAATGGAGGAATTAAAGAGCATGTTTAAAGACTCCATGAGAGAAATGGCAAAAGAGGAAGAACTAAAAGAAGAGAGAGCAAAAAAGATACAGGGGAAAGTATGGATATGAGAACAGAAACGAAAATGGAAAAATAATTATAGAATTATGTATAGCAAACAACTTCATTGAGACAAACACAAAATTCAAATACATACATAAACACACTAGAGAAGTTAGACTAAGAAAAGAGAAATAAAAGACTACTCCTTAATAGACGCAGAAGAATGGAAAAGGTGAAAGATGTTAAAGTAATAAGACAAGCTGAAATAGGGAGCGACCACTACTTGGTAAAAATATAAATTAACACAGAAGCTGAAAACTTGAAGTATACGAAGTCGAAAACAATAATAAAAAAACACATAAAGCCAAAAATTGAAAAGAAAGAAACTAGGAATGAATACCAATCAAAAATAGAGAAAAAGACAAAATAGAAGGAGAAAAGAAAAAGATCAAAGAAATCATAAGTGAAGCAGCCCAAGAAAGATGTGAAACAATCACTATGTCAAACAAACAGAGGAAGAAAAACAGGTGATAGTCAGAAGAGGTAAAACAATTTGTAAAAACAAAAGAAGAGAATTGGAAAACTTAAACAAGGAAACAAGGAAAGAATAAGATTATAGAAGATATATAATAGCAAATAAAAATGTGGAACAAAAATTCAAGATAGCAAAAAAGCAATCCTGGGAGCAGTTCGTTAAGAAACTGAAAGAAACGTTCACAGAAAACAAAATGATGTTTAACAGCACTATTAAACAAATGAGCAATTAAAATACATTAACCCAGCCAAGTATAAAAGATAAAAACGTAAATATAATAACAAAAGAAAAGAAGATATTAGAAAGATGGAAAGAATTCTTTAATGAAATAACCAAAACAGACCAGCACGGAGATATAGAAGGTGAAACAAATGGAGGAATCAACGAAATAAGAATCGAAGAACTGGTGGCAGCAATCAAAAAAATAAAACTAGGAAAATCTCCAGGTATAGATGACATCACAGCCGAAATAATGAAATATATGGGGAAAGGGGAAGGAAGAATTCTTGGAAATAGTAAATGACATTATCAAAAATCACAAGATACCCGAGGAATGGAACAAGGGAATTATAATATCCATACACAAAAAGGAGACACAAAAATATATGATAACTACAGAGGTATTACACTCACAATCAAACCAGGGAAAATTTTTACTAGGTTAATAGAAGCAAGAATAAGAGGAAAATTAGATCAACAGCTGGGAGAAGAACAACACGGATTCGGAAAAATAGAAGCAAACAAGATTTAATATACATAATGAGACAATTAACAGAAAAGATGATTAAAAAAGGAAAAGATTTACACATATGCTTCATCAACCTAAAAAAGCTTATTACAGGGTAGGAAGAGAGGACATATGGCATATACTCGAGACAAGAAGGATAAAAAAAGCATTATAAATATAATAAAGAAATAACAAAAATAAAGTAAGAATAGGAAATAAATAATCAGAGGAGTTCAAGACCAAAACAGGACTGAGACAAGGATGTATATTAACCCCGTTACTATTTATTCTTTATTATTATCTTTGTTTCTCCTGCTTACAAATTATAAAAAAATATATAATATACATACAATCAAATAATGCACAGATAATTTAGGACACAGGAGTCACGGGCGGAGTTCACTGAGTACCAATGTTCTTCCACTCAAACCCACATTCTTCCGTAGACAGGTAATACGCTTTCGCCATTTCCGGAGTTCTTTTTAATTATTTTTAAGCAAATATGCTCTATTTTGATCCTTTTGTAGGATATTTTAGACAAAGTCTATTATGTCATTTTGACATCATTATTATAATTATTATTATTTGCATCACTTAATGACGAAGCAATAAGAAATAGTAAACAAAGAGCCGAAAGCACAAAGATAGGGTATAGAAATATTAAAAACTATTAAAAATGCAAATATGTATTAATGTTTGCCGACGACATAACATTAATAGCAGATTCAGAAGAAAACCTGGAAATATTCAAAAAAGAGCTGGAAAAGATAAATATAATATCATCAAAACGGAGCAATCACAAAATAGGGTTAAATACCTGGGATCAACAATAGAGGAAACAGGGAAGATAGAATCAGAAAAAGATGAAAAACTAGGCAAAGCAGGAATGATCTACAACACAATAAAGAAAACATTCTTAGAGAAAAAAGAGATTGCAAAAACAATAAAAACAGAAGTATATAAAAGACATTAACTGCTATATATAGTCCATCCGTTGGATGTTCCGTCCTACGTCACAAAATATCGCTTCGAGAAACGACACAAAAACATTCAGACTGATAAAGTAAACAAAATGCGTTAGAAAAAGAACGCACTGTAAAACTTTTTTTTTTGAAGCGATAGTTTGTGACGTAGGATGGAAGATCCAACGGATGGACTATAGTAGTGAATCGTGAGTAACCACAGAAAGTAATAACAAAAAAAACAATGCAATGGAAATGAGATACCTAAGAAAGAAAGAGGGAATTAGGAAGACCAAGGGTTGGAACGAGCAAGTACATCAAGCATCAAGCAGCGGAAAGAAAAGGAATAGAATGGAAAGAAATAAGAAAATAGCACAAGCTACGCAACAGTGGTAAAGAAGTGTAAAAGAAATTAACTGAGACATATTGTAGAAAATAAGTCTGACACCCATAATGGATAAAAGGGAAAAAGATAAATAAAAATAATCTGCTATAATAGGTTTATCCAGGTTTGGTCTATTCCTCTGGCATTTGGTAATTCGCGGTTTTGTCATTTAAATTTGTAATTCGTTTAAAATATTGACTGCATCATTATAAATTGTTTAAAAGATGTGGCAGTATTTTTACCCTTGTTGGATAAAACATCAATAGTGTTATTTATAAAGTTATTAGAGCAAGATTCATTTTATTTATTCTGTTTACTCAAAGTCACTGTATTTCAAGAGACATTTGTGAAATATGTTTAATGGTTTTCCAAATGATTTTTTAAAGTTGTCACCAGATGCAATTCGAAATGTAGAATTTCACAAAAATTGCCCTCGTTTGTAATAGATTTTGTATTTAAGAGAGAACCAGCAGCACGATGATCTCGTAAGGGAATATTTTGTTTCCCCTAAATATGATACTTTTGATTATTGGTTTTAATCTATGTCTATTTTCTTCAATTTGTCGAAGTCTTTCCATATTTAATTTATTTCTTATATCTTGTGATTTTATAAAACAATTTCGCATAAACAATTGAATTTTTATGGTAATATTTTTATAACACAACATTTTTACCTGATAATTTAGAATATTGAGATACTGTCTGAGATACTTATTTTTGCAATGGCACTTGTTGGTGCAACCCACCAAATTTTGTAAAAAAGAAGCAATATTTGCAAAAGAATCTGTTTAAATGATTAGAAAAGATTAACCAATTAAATTGTCTAAAATGTTTTCCAGACAAGTAATATTTAATATCCTTCCTCCCTTTTTTTGTACAGAATAGGGTAAAACAAAAGTATCTTTTACAATTTAAAATTTGAAATTTCTCAATTTCATTAACATTACTAAATTTAACTATATGAATGTAAATTTCAACATTACTATATGTACATGTTGTATGCTTCTTTTTCTCATGATGGGAACAACCTAGTGAAGATTTCTACTGCTAAATGTCAATGAAGATGTAGATGGATGATTTAAATTGACTGTTGACATAGATCGATCTTTATTTGTTGAAAAATCGTGTTTTTTTTAATTTTCTGAACAAATGAATCCAACGTAGATTATCAATTTTCATTTACTAATTTAATTACAACAAAAATCAGGAATAAATTAATTTAAAAGAATGCATATATTATTCCTAAAATCAAAAAAATACCTTATGTATAATTGATCGAATTATAATAAATTGGTAATTTATCAGCAATCACTAAAAATTTAGGATTTACATGCGACGTGTAAACAGTTTCGGTTTCTATCTTTTACATTTAAACCAAGTAAGACAAAAAATATTATAAATTAAACTAAGAAATGTGAATCGCGCTCTTTTAATGTAAAACAATGTAACGATTTACGATACCAAAGAGGCGAATAGTATCAATATATGTCGGGTATTATTAGAAAGGGGAACCCCCCGTGCAAAGGAAGTCATCACTTTTCCAACGGTGCTTGCGCAGATAATTTTAATTTGTGTACATGGAAAAATGCAGTCATAGATCGCTGACTAGAATTACCAACAGTTAACTTGTTTGTTTGAAATATTAGTAATTTTTAAGAATAAACAAAATAAGAGAATAAATAATTCTTAGGGGGGGTAATTACCCAATTCCTTGCCTATGCTAAGAATTAGCATAGGCAAGGACTAGACAAAATAAAAAGGAAAGGTAAAGTAAAGATAAGAGGATATAAACTAAAGGAAGGCCACACATCAAAAAATTAAAAAATTTTAAAGAAGAGATAATAGAAAACATTTAAAAAATTAATTAAATACATTAAACTCGTATGGAAGTATTTTATTTTATATATGTTTAGTAATAAGTGAGCAGTAAATTAATTTCTATAGAAATATTATGTGTATAACAATAAGTTAATTCCGTAATTTTATTAACAATTATAACAAAACCAAAGCAATAAAACAAATACAATTTGTTTTAAGATTTAATCAATTCAATCACACGCCGGCATCGACAAGTTGCGTACCGGATCACCATCATCATTCAATCAAAAACTTTCCCAATTTCCAGGGTAACTCCACGACCCATCTTTTGTCCATTTTCTCTTCGTCGCATCAAAAAAAAAAAAACTTTTCTCGTCCGGCCATACATCAACACGAACCTTTTTACTGTCAAGTGATTGCCTTTAACCGTTATCCTCATCGGCACACGAATATCCCCTTTCCCTCATTATTTCTGATGCGAAAAAGAATAAAGAACGCCCGACTTTAATTTATATATATATTTTCGTTGAGTGCCATCTGCTTTCAGGTGCGCATAACATACGTGCAATCATTTTCGGAATACACAAAATGACGTTTACGAAATTTAATGTGTATAATTTGCGAGGAGATAATTGCGAAAATCACGCAGTTGTTGTGTATTTTTAATTATTTTCATATTGCATAATAATTAAGAATGTAAAAAATATTTCTTACTCACTAAAATTAGAAAAATAAAATGGCAATTTTCGGCTATTTTGAAAATGGTTTAGTTAAAATTATAATTCGAAAGCTAAAGTTTTTTTACATTATTTTTTTTACCATCAGTAAATTTTACTGATGTCATTTATGATTAATTGTGAATTAATTACTACCTGTCAAAGGTTGATTGGAATGAATTACTGGTGAGTGATGACATTGATTTATTAATTTTAAAAAAATACAATGTATTAATTTTGCAATTGCGATGTATATTCCACTTAAGAAATTAAGATCCTCCAGTTATCCGAAATGATATGACAAAAACTCTGAAGACTATAATTATTATATTATCTTTTCTGATCTTCGGAAGCTGTGTTCAGTACTAAGTAAACAACTTTATGACAGTTATTGTGATCGTGTTCAATCTAATGTAAAAAGTAATCCTTTACATGTTTGGAAATTTATTAATGAAAGGATTATTTATTAATTTATGTTGTTCTTTTTGTACTTTAATCATTATTTCCTTTTTCTAATTCACGTTTTGCGAGTACTCAAACTTTTTTGGATTTATCTTTCCTGTCTGGTCATGTCGTGATCTATGTATATATCTTGTCCTGATAGTCTCCTTCTGTTTCCTATTATGAGCTGTTTTGTCTTTCCAGTTCTGCATTTTAACCATAATTATTCCTTTTGTGACTTTGTACGCTTCTTTAACATTGCATTGTACGTTTAATTCTTTCTCGAAAAATGCTATTACTTGTTTGTCTATTTCCTCTCCATGTATATTAGAATTGTTTAAGACGACGTTGTTTCTTCTGCTTTGCTTTTCCCGGGTTTCTTCTCTATTTTCCAACGTTTGTATTTTTTTGTATAATGCTTCCATTTCTTTTGCCCATATTTATTTCTTTACTTTAATTTCAGTTTTGATTTTTGTTAATTCTCTATTTATTTTTTCTATTTCTTTTTTCAATATTTCGTTGTGCTCTCCTCTACTTTGGTCAAATCTTCCATTCATTTCGTTTCTCATTTCATTGATTGCTTTGAAAATGTCTTCCATTTTGTCGCTGGTATTTTCGTCTTTCTGTGGTGACCTGACTATTATTTTGCATTTTCTAAATATATTTTCTTCTAATTCTCGATTTTCTATGCTTGTATCGTGTAGTTTACGTTTTGAATCGTTTTTTGGCATGTGTATGTCTTTTTTATGTTTTTTATATATTGGTGCAGTTAGATGTTAATTTTACTGTACTGTTTAATTGTTATTATTTTTAAATTTAATGATTATTTACTTTAATTTATTTTATTTTATTTCTCCGTTTTGATATTATTGGATCTTGTGTGCGAAAAAGAAGAAAGAGCAAGGAAGAGTGAAAGAGAGCAAGAGAGATCAAAAGTGAGCAACGGAGAGCAAAAGAAAGTAAGCAAAGCAGAAGGAGAGAGAGAGCGCGAAAAAGAGCAAGAGAAAGCGAAAGTGATCAACAGAGAGCAAGGGGGAACGAAAAAGAGCAAGGAAGAGTGAAAGAGAGCAAGAGAGATCGAAAGCAAATGACAGAAGCAGAGGAGAGTAATGGAGGGTGAATAAGAATGAAAGTAAGCAAGAGCGAGCAAAAGAGACCGAAAAAGAGCAACATGAATAAAAGGGAGCAAGAGAGAGCAAAAGTAAGACGGAAAAAAGGAAGACGAAATAAATCAAAGCGAAAGGGAGCAAGGCAGAATGAAGAAGAGCAACATAGAGCGAAAGACAACAATGGAGAATGAAAAAGAACGAAAGTGAGCAAAAGAGAGCGAAAAAGAGCAAGAACGAACAGGAACTTATAAGAATTTAAAAAATTAAAGTAAAAAAACAATTTATTTTAACCACGGTTTAATTTGAGTTGTGTGAAGTTATCACTATTAAATTAAAACACTTTGTAATTTCCTTCCTTCACATTTATTTTTATCTGTCAGATGTACATTTCGAGTACCATTAGTCATTGATAATGAGTACATGGTACTCGAAATGTACATCTGACAGATAAAAATAAATGTGAAGGAAGGAAATTACAAAGTGTTTTAATTTATTTTAACCAATTGAATATTTGTATAAAAATCTATTGATAATTTTAATAATTTCATTTGTTCTTTACAATCTTTGTTTACTAATTAAAAATTAAACTACTTATTCGGGTCTCGAACCGTTGTTTCCCTGTTCTAATTGTTTAGAAACTAACGTATTTCTCAAAGCGTCACTCTACTTCTTATTTGTTTTTATTTTAGTTTCGTTTTATTTCTAGTTTGCAGATTTAAATAATCGTATAGATTATAATATTTTGTCAAATTGTACTTAGATAGTAAATGCACTTGATAACCTCTTCTCTGAGGCATATCGTAACGTTATTCCCAATAATGATTGTAATGAGAATTTTGCATGATAGAAGACCGTCAATCCTGCAGAATTAGTTATATCTCTACAAGATGTATATAAAGAATTGGTATTTCCCAGATATCACAAAAATTGACAATAGCAATATCATCTGCTATGAAAATAAAAGTGAAAAGAGTGACACTGATAATGACAACAATAGTGAAAATGAAAACGAAGAGATGAACGCATCCTTCACAAGTGGTTCGACAATTATTGAAAATACAGACAATGTAATAATAATAGTAATATCGAATTTAAGGATATCTTAGATAATATTTCCACAAATTGCAAAGGCGAATTACAAACTAAATTAATACATACTGAATTCTCTGATCATGATTCTATACTGCTGAACATTTCGGAACGTAACTATAATACTTTTTATAACTAACTAATTTTAGAAAATATGGAAGGGGTATATAAGGGTAAGACAGTGGATGATAAATATAACAATTTTATAAGTATTTTGATCATCATTTTGAAAACACATTCTCACTACTTTCCAAGAAAGTATAAGGGATATAATAGAAAGTGTTGGATAACGAAAGAATTATTAGAAATGTCAAAAAATATAAAAGATCTTTACTGGATCTATAAAAATACTAATTGCGTGAATTCGAAAACGATGTATATACAATTTAGAAAAGAATACATTCACAAATTGAAAATAACGAAGTAAAATAATTAACTCACATAACCTCAATGAAGCTACATGAAAAGTCATTAATAACAACTTAAAAAATCATAAAATAAGAGACAAAATAACATTAAACATTAATAACAAAGTAATTGATAGTATCCATAAAGTAGCCAATGAATTTAATATACATTTCTCTCTACCACATGCGCCACCCCTAATGATACATCTACAAAAATTCCCTTAATAAATGTAAAAGTATTAATTTTGCAAGTACTATTGTTTTATTGGATATCAATTTGCTGGAAGTGAAAATAATTATTAAATCAGAGGCAAACAAAAAAATCGAAAGGTCCTGATAAAATTCCGTATTTTATTATAAAAAATGTTGCAAAAATTCTATCAGCTTACCGCTTACTAATATTATAAACAAATCGTTTTCAACCGATATTTATCCAAGTAAACTCAAAATTGCGAAGGTAACTCCGATATATAAAAAAGGAGAAAATACAAAGAAGGAAAACTATAGGCCAGTTTCTAATCTTTCAATATGTATTTGCAAAAATAATCGATAAATGTCTTTATAATTTTTTTTGACTATATTTAAATTTTATACTTTAGGATATACATGTTTTGCTTTTATATATATATATATATATATATATATATATAACTGATTTTATAATGTTTTTAAATATGTTAATGTTAATTTATATTTCGTATGTTTTGTAGGTGGCTGTGTGTATATGTGTATGAGTGTTTAATATATGTATGTACAAACATAACTTAACTCTATTTGGTTTCTAATGTTATAGGTAAATATCGTATTGTATTAATGACGTGTGTAAACTTTCTGTTTTGGCCCGAATAAATTACTACTACTACTACTACTACATAATCGGATTAGTGATTACTTGGATAAAGGCAAAAAAAGCTCTATATGAAGCAGTAACAGAAATTGGCCATATATTACAAAAGCTGAAAGTTCCAGGTTTTTTTTTATTTAGATCACGCATTTGACTTAGTCAACCAAATATTACTGGAAAAATTGGAAAAATACGGAAATTAAGTCATCTTACAAGACAGAAAACAGTACGTGGAAATAAGAGAGGAAACCACAAGAGGTAAATGCTCGGTTCCGGTCTGAGTATGAATCTATTAAAATAGGACTTCCTCAAGGTGGAATCCTGGATGATCTGGCAATGACAATGAGTGACCGGAAAATGCAATTTAAAACGTGTCAATATGTTGACGGCACAACAATTTTAGCCCAAAGCGATACCATAGAAAATGCTGCAAAATCTTCACAATTAGCAATTAATAGAATGCAGAATTGGTGTAAACATCAACAACCTTGATTAAATCCTAGTCAATCAGTTATTCTCAAATAAAAACAAAAATATTGATACCTGTAGCGTACTGGTCAAAAGTGAACAAAAAACTATTAACACACAATTTCTGAGAATCTATATCGATAACCACATCTCGTGTGAAGACCATATCTATCACTTAATAAAAATTAAATACAGCATACTATGCTCTACTTAGTCTGAAGAAATGGTAAGAGTAGGGGTTCTTATTATACAGGGTTACTGATATGTATGGAAACGGTCGAATATCTCCTAAAGTAAGATAGCTAGCGAAAAATGTTAAGATACAAAAGTTTTAGGGTTTTTTAAAAACTATCAGAAAAGGTAACTGAATGCCTAACTATTTTTGTACAATTTACAAAAATAATGATATTCAAAGTTCGATATCTCTAAAACGGTCAAGTTTAGCCTTATGATGTGCTATACCAATTTTGTGTAGAATTTGAAGATAAATTGAAATATGCAATAATATATAGGGTGTTCCATTAAAGAAAAAGCAAATTTGTTTCGTCCTGACTTTTTGATTGATCTAAGTATACAGGATTTGTCTTTATCGCCGATCGTTTTCCATTACCGAGAATAAACGACGTACTTGACCAACTGGGAAGAGTGAAATGATTCTCAGTTCTAGAAATGTTAGCAGGGTTTCATCGAATTCCACTAGCGGAAGAGTCACGTAATATAATTAGTTTTACCACCGACAAGGGTTTAGATTCAAAATATTACCATTCGGATTATCTGTGAATCCTAACAGCTTCCAAAGCATGATGAACCTAGCGTTTATATCCATAAAAACCAAAATGGCGTTCATTTCATGTACAAGGATGACCTAATAGTAACATGCTGTTCGGAGAGACACCATTCTAAAAATTGCAGAAATGTGTTTGAAAACTGAAGGACATATTGTTTGAAACTAAATCCAGAGAAGTGTCAAGAAGTCACCAAATAACGGATAAAGGTATACTAACAGACAAGTCGAAATTCAAGTCAATTAAGCAATATCCGAAACCAAAGAAATCGGATGCAATGAAAAGATTTGTAGCATTTTGCAACTACTACAGTAGATCTATAAAAAAATTACAACAGGAAAGAGTTAGCAGCGATCCACAATTTTGCATTTTTGACCATATATTTATAGAAAGAAATTACAGATCACCGACCGTTAGTGTATTTATTCACAATGAAGAATCCATCTTCGAAATTAGCAAAGATGTGACTTGATTTTGAAGAATAGAATTTTGAGATGGAATACATAAAAGGCAAAGAAAATGTGTGAGCCAACGCTTTATTCAAAATAAAAATTGAGGATTAGAAAGACATACCAACAAGCACAATGGCAGTGCAGACTAGAAGTAAGACACTAGAGGAGATTCAGAAAATAAAGGAAACGAAGCAAGAGCATAATTCGAATCAGTGTATAGTGAACCATATACAATAATCGGAATTGATGAATATAATAATTGTAGTGTTGTGGTGTTAGGGATAAGTTAGGCAAAATACAAAAAGTGCATAAAGAAAGACTGGATAAATACAACGATTAGGTTAAAATTGTATTTGGATAGAAAAAAACATTAGGTAGCATAAAGCTAAAAATAGGAAACCTTGCAAAGAGATAATTTAAGAAATACAATTATTAAATAAAAACACAACTGTTTAGAGTTTTGCTTTATTTGTAGCAGTGTATGATACTCATCTGCCTGATGAAGCCACAGTGTGGTGAAACAATTGTAGCAGTGTATCTACAAATAAAGTAAAACTCTAAACAGTCGTGTTTTTTATTTAATAATTGCATAATGGAGTTTCGACAAGTATCAGCCTCATCAATCCAATATTTAAGAAATAGTTTAAGAATTTTGTTTAATGTAAATATAAAGAAAGAACTGTTATAATGTACAATGCCGTATACATTGTTTATATACACCATATACGTCATTTTTTTTAAAGGGTGGTGTAATGGAACTGAGGTCCGTATCTCAATATTCAAATATAATCACAATCACAATCGTAATAGTAATCAACTAATAATTCCCATGAACTCAGCAAGACGACAGCTTGTAATTATTGTAAAACAGTTTAAAGAATGTACCCAGGTGAAGGGTTACTGATCTAGTAAGTGATTTCTACAGTCCCACATCTTTCCGCATGGAACAACCCTAAGGAACTATCATATTACATGACGACCGTAAAACATTTTACACAGTTGCATAGAACAGTTTGTGTTCATTTCTAATGTGAGAAGAATTACAGCGACTTTTATACTTATTTACATAAATACTAAAAATAAACTTAAAAAATAGCTACGCGAAAAATGCTTGGATTCATTGATAAGTAGTTGAGGCATTACAATCTTGATCTATGTTGGAAAGTTTAAATAAAAACACTTACTTACTTTACACTATTTGGATACAATTAATTTATAACTAAATGTGACGCTAAAATATATTATAACCACCTCTTCAGATTTAATTCTACTGAGAGACAATTTCCAATATAATAACGTAAAAAAACCCTCACAACCAACACTTGTTAACCAAATTCTGTATCCCCCGAAATCCAAATATCCCTTCTAAATATCAATATCCTCCCCTCACAATTCATCAATTCATTTGTGCGAATCATCAAGACAGTTCAGCTAGCTAGCAAAGATACTTTTTTTCTCACCTTAAATTCAAGACAGGGCTGAAAGACCGCAGGTCTATAGCCCAGACGGACTAACACCATTTATTTGTTTTTATATCTATTGTTATTGTTATTATGTATAATGTTTTGTCCATATAAATATTATTATTATTATTATTAACGTAAAAATGATAACGATCAAATTCCTCTTTCGTACTTTCTTTTATTTTCATTCAATGCATTTGACTAGTTCTGACACTGTTGTAATAAACTGGAACTAATACAAAATTTCAAACCTAGAACCACAATGCCTTAAGTTAAAGACGTAGTTACATTTATACTGAACAGGAGTTTATCCAAATTTAATTGCTCTATTAATTTTTTCCAAAAAGTTTATTTTTGAACATTTCTAGAAATAATAATAAACGAAACGTTTAGAAGACATTTTTCTACAACGAATGTTTCTGAGATAATATGTAATGGTGAGCTATAATCATCTACTCTAATTTTATGACCCAATAAGGAACGATCTTTCTAAAAATATATTATTATAATCCTCAGAAACTAATAAGACAAGTTGGTTGATTGTTTAAAATAGAGATTTTAACTTGGCTGAAGTTTATGTTTGCATATAGATATAGATTAATTCACGGCGAACTTCTAAGGGATAACTAAAACAAATTGTTATGATTAGAAAACGGAATGTCCATAATTTTAAATCAAATGCCAGTAAGGTTGCTGTATTTATTCAAGAACCCACTGTAGAAAAGTAGATGGTGATTAGGTTAGATTAGGTTAGACGGGTTTTTTGGCTATAGACAGCTTTACAACATTACGACCTGGTTAGTTCTTTTGCCTTAAAACCATACTACTAGTATGTTCCCAGGAATTTAATTTCCTTGGTAAGGTTAATTAACATTCTAGGAGGCCATGCCCTGAACTGTTTTGGCGCTATCGTCATTTCTCCGGTTAGGTGGTAGCCAGTGCTACACACACGCATAGGATGTGCTTGGCCGTTTCGCTGCCAATCCACATAGTCTACAAGTAGTGTGGTCCACTTTACCTATCTTGTGAAGATGGTACTTCATAGAGGCAATGTCCTGCAAGAAGACCCGTGACCAGTGTTATTTCGCTTTTAGTGCTGTTTAGCTCTGCTTATCGAGAGGACAATAAACATATTTGATTGCCTTTGACCTGTTTTGTACTTTTTTTCCATTCTTGAACCATGCTCTTCCTATGTGCATATAGCCCTATAGGTTTTGGTCCGATCATGGTCGTCACAACTCCTTTTCTGGCAAGTACATCGGCATATTCGTTACCTATTATACTTGCATGGTCTGGTACTCACATTAGAGTGAGCTTATTGCCCTTGGCTAATTGATTCAGAACTTGTTTACAGTTCCAAGTAGTTTTGGAATCGAAGCTGTACGCTTTGTAGTTCTTAAGGGCAGTCCGACTGAAATCAGACAGATGTGTGCCCGTTTTTAGTACAAACTTGACTAATATTTCAGCCTGTAGTACTGATGGGCCTTCTCCGAAAGGAACTGATTCCCTGTATTTAGGCCCATATATGATGCCTATGCTGAAGCCCACTTCCGTTTTTGATGCATCTGTATACCAGATTACAGAGTTATGTTTTAGTTTATTGATTCGATTCACGCTGTGGTGGTCGTGATTAAACTCATTAAATTTTTATTTCGTTATGAAGAGCTGTTTACATTTTTGACCTTCAGTAAAGAAACTTGGTGATCCGCCATTTACAGTTATGGAAACGGAAGCGAAATAAGAAAAATATATCAAAGCATAATGAAAAGTTGAAGGATTTAGCAAAGGTGATGTATAGGCATTTTTGCGAATTATAGTTCTTAACAATTGTAACAAAAACGAATTTTACTAAGTGAACCGTAAAATGGAAAATTAGTAGTTGTAAAGAATCAATCAGTGGTTGATTACAACAAGTTCATGTCTGATCATCTTAACACTGTATACCGTATCTATCGTGAATTAGGAGAGTGATAACATAAGCTCATTACGAATGCTTGGAAATTTACCTTGAAGGAATCTAAATTGACATTTCTAATCTACTTGGCGAAGGGATTGAAGTAAACGCAAAAAACGACTATAGAAAAAAAGGGATTGAGATACTGCTGTAGCAAAATACCTTCCCAATATCGTCATTTGTAGATATAAGGACCTTTTCGTGAGAGATGCCATTAATATAGCAAGATTTTTAAATTATGTGTACCATATGTAATATACTGTAAAATCTATTCTACTCTATTCCACGCTATTCCATGTAAAATCATTGAAGAAGAAAGAAAAACGAAGAAATAAGAGTGAAATAATATTGCAAATTAAATATTTATGTAACCACTACTAACAGTTATGTAATTCAATGTCTGGCGGTGCTTCAGTACGAGGAGTAGTTGTTTTAACTGTTAGTTGGTAGCTTTTACATTATAATAATGTAATTTAAGATAATTCGTTTACAGGATTTGCAAGAAACAAAGAAGAACATTTTTAAAAAGATGTTAAAGCTACATAAAAAAGTTAATGGAAGAATTAATTTAATCTTATGTTGATTCACAAAACACATAAAAATAAAGTGAAAAGTGTATTTAATTTGTCACAAATATGTACAATATTGGAAGATCACATGACTTTTTTGGCAGTACAATACCTTCGTCAGAAAGTTTCATTTCAAGCCCATTTCACGTGTACGATCAACCACAGACGTTTCTTGACTTTGACAATTACTGCCGGGGAATTAATACGAAAACAGGTTTCCGATCCTGACTCCCTTTCATCCACTTGTCCCTACAATTACATCACGGCGTAAAGAGAAAGAGAGAGAAGGAGAGCATGAGGGCGCAGCGGTCGAGGGGTAAGGGAGAGACGTAATGATTGCGTGTCTATTTTTGGGCAGTCACTCTCGTTTTTCGGAGGGCCTCGTCCTGCCTATATAGAAGTGGTGTAGGGTAGGAAGGGGACGCCCGATCTACGCCGCGCTCTCCCTCCGCCCCACTCGGGCTTAGCGCGCGTAAGGGTAATGTAGGGCGTCTCCTGCCCTGCACGTGTTACGTAAACGTGGCGGTCGTTGAACCCGCGCCGGTCCCGCTCCCTTCTGCTCCCAGAGGAGAGAGGAGCACCGCCGAAAATTGATGCGCATCGGATCGGGGCCCTTGCGCATAAGCGGCCGAGAGAGGAATAGGGATCGTTAATCCCTACGTCGGTATTTGGGTTTTCCCTTCGCGAGACGAAAATACGCAAACAATTTTTGTTGACGCCAACGCACTTCGATCATACTATATTTAGAACAAATGAATAAATCAATATTAACCTAAAAACACATTAAACTTAATTAATTATTATAAAAAAAAGAAAATATACGAAGAGTTCATGTAAAGATTTGAACACAAAAAACATCATTCCAAAGGTACAGTGGTGATATCAAAATAAAAGATTGAAATAAAACAGCATAGTTGAGAGGGTTTCACATTTATTGTTAAACACTGCAAAATGTTGGATTGATGAGGCTGTTACATGTTGAAACTCCATATCACTTAATTTATTAAGTAAAACTGCAAAAGGTGAAAAATATTCATATAAATATGAAACTCTCTCAACTGTGTTGTTTTATACAATTCAAATTCAAAAAATTAAAAAAAAGAATTCTCGAAATATGTACTATATAGGAAAAGTAAATAAGTTAGAAGTACTAATCAGTCTAGAACACCTAAATTAGCATAAAAACTATAAAATAACAATTTTGAAGATAAAATTAATTTACTTTAAAAGTATTAATTTCCATCTAGTATAGTTATAATTAGGCCGTTTGATTAAAGTTTAAGAGTGGATTTAATAACTAGCATCAAAGTGAGACACCTGTTTGGTTGTTGGTCATTGCCCTTGTGGAGCACGTGAAGCGTGATAGGGTACTCGTTGCACCCTCCGGTCGTACAAAGCTTCTGGGAATCGAATAAATTAATGTTACGACGGGCCATTAAATAAATGCGATTGATAGCTACTTTACGTCTTGTATTTAAATGAAAAGGCTGTATATGGTACGTTAATGTACTTCTCCACAAGCAAAAAGTGAAAACTATTTTTTGCCAGTTTGATAAGGAAAATAAGGAAAAAATGGCATACCTAATAATATTTTTGCAGATGTAAGGAATGTGTGTGGTGGATATCAGGTTTAGGTTTTAACTGTGGATGAGTTTATTAATGTAAATGATGTTGCGTGCAGCGGAGGAATTTCTGAAATTCGTTGAGGTAGATCTTGGGCATAAATTTCAGAGACGGCAAAAATTATACCCTTTTGAGATACGCATCGCATTATCTCGGTGGTCTTAATTATTGTATTCGATGGTAATTTTTTGCACGAGGTGAAAGCGGCCTTTTTTGGGTGCCGATAATTACAATAATTTATTTAAACCCTGTTCTTTGTAAGTCAAAAATGAAATGGTAATATCGTAACCAACTGACTTCAACATAATATAATAATGAATATCGATGCTTTAATTGGATTTACTAAACTGAATTCGCAAGACTTTCACTAAATAGTAAAAACATGTGTCTAAAATTTATTATAAAGAATAGTATAAATATTTTTACAATTTGATTAACTTTCGAGGAATTTTTAATTAGTTTAATTTAAAACTTTGATTTTTTCAGTTTACATCGATTTACATTTCAATTTACATTCTTTATAAAAAGCAGCCACAGACCGGTTTCGATCCATTGTGGATCTCATCAGCGTAACGCAGTTACCAAAAAGGTATCATCTATAGTCTAATAAACGGTGGTTATCCACTCCTTGGAATCTAGTGCAAAGTTTAAACAATTTATTTTTTGAACGTCAAATCAAAAAAGGATTAACGATCGATAAAAAATCGTGACAAAACACCTGAAACAAGTTAAAAAAAAAACAAAAAAAAATGTTGGAATTGATCAAAGCTTTACAATAATTATTTGCAAATGCAAAAACATTTAAGATTGTTAGAAATTTATATATGGGGTATAAGGGGTGAAACGTGAGTGATCCCAAATGACTACCTCACCTGCACGTGGCACACCCTGCTGGATAACTAACGAGGCTCTATCAACCGAGTGTCTACCGGAATAAGAAGACCCATCTTGACAGCTAACAGCTTCGGGTTCATGAGCAGTCAAGAGCAAGGGTACCAACAAACTAAAGATGAAAACGCGACTGAAGATGATGGATTTCCAGCTGAATTTCTGAAGACTAGTAACGAAGAAGATCTCAACTTAATGCTAAACATTCCAAAAGATTGGCTCAAGTCTATTTTTAAAACATTTCCTTAAAAAGTAAATGCAAAAATTACAAGGAATACAGACTAATAAGCTTAATAAGCCACACCCTGAAAGTATTTCTGAGAATAATTCATTCTAGAATAAGAACTAAGTTAGAACAAAACCTACATAACGCCCAGTTCGGCTTTAGACAAGGTAATGGAACTTGAGAACCAATCTTTGCTATGCCAGTCTTAGTCCAGAAAGGTTTGGATCAACAAAAAAAACTGCCAACGGATTTTTTATGTCAAAAATAATCAACTAATAAAGCTACTAGAACTTTCTGAACTTGATGGCAAAGATATTCAAATAATCGAAAATCTATACCGAGAACAAACGGCAAAGATAAAACCATAGGAAAAAAAACATCAAAATATCCAATAGACACTAATATTGTAAAAACATTAAATTGTTGTTACCCTGTCAAAACAACTACAAACCGGATTCTTTATATTTTGAAATTCATCAGCATAGCTGGTTGAAGACTAAGGAACAGATTTTTTTTGTTATAGACACCCCGAAAATAATGGGTATTTTCGGGGTGTCTTTTGCAGTTTTCCTCTCTTCTATAACAAAAAAAATCCATTCCTTTGTCTTCAACCACGCTATGCTGATGAGATTGTGCCAGATTCACAACCTCCTGGTGTGCCTACCGCCTAATCTTCTCTCCTAGCTTCTCTAGGCGGATATGCCACTTTAACCTATAATGGTAGGATATTAATAATAAATTACTAATCACTGGGTGAAGTCGCTACCTTAGAACTGTGGTGGCCTCGCCTAAAATCCTCTGAGCTTCGTCGGGGACGTTCTCGGCGAAGTTCAGCAGGCGGATTGCGAGGTCTGGCTTATTAGATTTAGGAATTCGGTGGTGATCTTAGGAGTTTCACTATTTGGTTGTTATATTGGGAAGCTCTGGAAGTAATCCTGCTGGCTGTAAATGCGATGCGCTCTTCTATTTGCGTCAGTTTGGCGATATCGTGAAGGCCTTCTCTAGGGTATTCATAGAAGAAATAAAAGCATTTCCGAATAATTCGTTTTTCCAGAAAGACCGATGGTCGATAGCCCAAACAGACAGACAAACTCTTATTGTTAATCATTTGTATATGTTTCTTCAAATTGTATATATAACAATTGTTTGAATAAAGATGTTATTCTCTCTCCGGCTGGCGAGCTTGTCAACAAGATGCTGGGGAGCGATTATAAGCTGTACAATGAAATAGTGAAATATTCAATTAGAGGACGTAGGAAAGTTTTGTATATGTGGGTCAGCATCTTGGTCTGACAAACTCTCATGCGTGCGGTGAGCCCACAAATCAGATTTGGTCGGTTCCAAAAGGTGGTGATGATATAGTTAAAGACTGAGGTGTGCTTAAGCGTCTGCAAGAGGATAAAGCCGAGATATGTAATCTCGCTAGCTGACTTTATGTAACGTCCTCATATAGTGATCTGGCTTTGTGTGGATGGTGGGTAATGACGGCTTGAGTTTTGGAAGTGTTGATGGAAATTCTCCATTTGCTGATCCAGTTTTTTTGTTTCGAGGATGTAGTTCTGCAGGGGCTTAGCCGCGGCTTCAGGAGTTGAGTCGGTTGTTAAAAACGACGTGTCATTCGTCTACTGTTGCATTGTGACTGGATTGGCTTCAGCTAAAAGACCTGTTTGGGGAAATTCCCAGCACATAATTATATTAAATCAAGTAGGGTGAGCACGGAGCCTTGTAGATGGTTGGCTCGTAGCGTGAAGTCTCTGGAGCTGATATTTCCACAGGTAGCTGTGCATTTTCTATTGTTAAAGAAGCTGGCAATGAAACGGTGGCCTGTTTCCTGGCGTTAATGATTTTAAATTCCGGAGGAGGTTTTTTGGGCTTGCCTAGAAAATAAAAAGATATTGGAATGTGATCGCTGGTGATGGTGGTGCAGTGATAGGTGTGGTTGTGAAATTGACATAAGGGGGAGATGGTGATCGATTGTTGAGTAGGATTATCCTCTGACAGAGGTAGCGGAATCACTGGAAATCCTATCCAATTGAGATGACGTCGGAAGGTTGATAAGGTGAAGACCGCGAATGTTCATGAACGTGGAAGGTGAGTTAACGGTAGGCACAGAAGACGTCTAGGTGATGGAATGGCAAGGAAGTAACACTGCGGTACTCTCTGGAACTAAGACGCGCTGAAGACGACACAGGGGTTCCTGACGATGCTCACCAACGATTAACAGCCGCAGGCTTCTATTAAACAGACGCCACTTCATCGTATGAGCACCGGATAGCTGTGAAACAAAATAAAAGAACAGTGGAAAATCTGTAAATTAAACGTGGGACCAGAGAAGAAGAAAATATAGTACAAAAGAAAGACAGAGTTATATACAATATATACAAGAAGGTAAGAGCCTTGATTCGGTGGAACCGACCAGGCAGACGACTGGTAAAGAGCGAAGGTCTGGGCTTGGTTTTATACGGTGATCTTCAGTACGGCGGCTTTGTTTCGGTCATGTAGACACCGAAATTCCTGGAACAAGTAATGATCTTCGTTCGCCAAAAAGAACCCATTCTATTGTTTTGCACAGGCAGCTGCACATTTTGTTACGACGTTCAGGTAAACTGAAACAGGTGAAAAGCGTTGCGGTCGCTTAAGTGACAGCTCACGGGGTGTCAGCGATAAGATGAGAAACGGTCCGTATGGATGGATGTAAACCGAGTAGATGATGTAAGAAACAGGATGGTAGTGATCGTTACTATGTGGCATTTCATTTTCAAATGTAGGATGAAATAAAACACGATTTTCTAGATTTTTTACCACGGTATATATCGGCCGCACAGGCGGTGACGTTGTAGTGAATGCCGTATTGTATGACGTGTGGACGAGCAGCGATGCTGTTGTTTCGCCATGGCAATGCTATTTTGTAGACTAACCTGGAACAGAAAGATAATGACATTAATGAAGGTTAGTTTCCTCCACTGCTAGGATGACCACGTTGTTGGTATAAAGGGAATTTTTGATTAATGGGTTTTTGTTACGTCTTCTGGAGAGGTGCATCTTTTTTGTCAGGCTGACGTATAGTTGTGCGATCTCAGCCCAACGATGCGGGAAGAGATTAAGCAGAGCTGTGACAAGTAGTTCTGTCGTACTTTCGTGGACGAGTTAAATGAGCGCGCCGGGATGACCGGAGTCTGGTGAAACGGCTTCCTTCAGGCTTTTTGGGAAGGAAAATGCACTGCGTTGTCTCGGAAGTGCATTATGCGGCCGTGAGTCCTGCATCAGTATATGTGCACCATGTAGGTGGTGACGGGCAGGCGTCTTGTGTACCATAGAATTTGGCACACGTTTTGCACTGAAGCTGACTTACTTAGTTCGGTCCTAAAAATATTATTGTAAAGCTTTTAATCATTCCTTCGTCCAGAAGGCGGTCGAGGCTTCATTCGAAACTTGTCTGTTGCTTTGTTTGTTTTGAGATTGTTCTTCTTGCTTGTAGGCAGGCAAGGTCGACTTCGTTGGTGGCTTACTTCATCTTCTAGGGGGTAACATCTATCACCAGACCCGTAAGAACACTTGCTCGATGTTTCGCCGTGAATCTTGATTGCTTAACTGACGAGGGAGGGCAGTGCCGCCTTGAGGGTAGCCGTCCATTCAGTGGTGTAATATTGAATCGTGGCCGAGTTGCCGTAAATGGACAAAGAGGCGATTTCTTCTTTGCCCTTTGGAACCTGAAGTACCCTGCAATATTGGAGAGGCTGCGGTAGTGGTTTATTTATATATTTATTTATAATGTCACACTGACATAAGCAAATAAAATAAGACCGGTCCCAAAAATTGGACCTAAATATGCCAGAAATGGCAAAAATATTGCCTCAATTGCCACATTTGCCTGATGAGCATAGTCACCAGCTGCGAAATGTATGGGGTCGAGTGGAAGAACACAAGAAATCGTGAACTCCGCCTTCAGGATTTATGTTCCAAATTTTGAAGTGATTTAGTGTTTATGTATGTATTTTTATATTTTTTGTAGTAAATCCTGTAAAGTAAATAATATAATAATATAATATAATATAATACTTAGGCTAGGGCCGTTTTTTTTTTCTTTAGACGAACGGTTTGCCAGTCATCGTTGCTATCATTAGTGGTTTGTGGTGAAAGTTTTTTTGTGGGCTGTTTGGGGTGCCTTCGGGGCAGTGGGGGCTGCAGCATTATGGTCACCTTAGAGGTTTTTTGGAAACGGGCTTTGATTTTGATGTAATCGACGCCTTCTTTTTTGGAGTTAGGGAGGCTATGGCCTGTGCCCGTAGAAGGAAACTGGACGGGCAAGCCATTAGATGTTACCTAATATCTGGACACAGACAGGATATGGAGAAGGAACCAGTCGAGAAGGAATCGATGGACAGGCCGTCAGCTATTCCCAAATTCCACTAGGCTTCTTAGAAAAAAAAGTGGAGATTTTTTTCCTTCTTGGGCGCAGTGGTAGAGCAAGTCCGTCCTGTACGGTTGTTCGTCTCGAATGTTGAAGGAAACGGAGTGTTACTGGCGAGTTTTAAATTATAGAAAGGCCTTTAAGATGACATCTATTTTCTATAGTGTTGCACTAGATTTTCACGCAAGTTTTTATTTGAAAAATCTTGAAAAATGTTTGCTGCTTCTAAAGGAAAATCCGGAAAAACAAAACAGGGCTTAAGTAGAAACACGTTATCAGTGAACGAAGTTTTACCAAAAGCTCTTCAGTTCTTCCGACAAAGCAGTAATTTATAGTTTGAGTTTTTGAGTTTATTTATTTAATTTAATTATGTTGACAGTACATAGTGCAGTATAGGAATAGTTAAGTTATAAGAATTGAACAAATAAAATGCAAATACATAAAAAAGTATAAATAAAGAAGAAAACAGTTTAAAAGACCAAAATAAAACAAAAAATTACATTATCTTGTCGAAGTCATATCGTTAATTTTTAACTTTCAGAAAATGTTTAAGTTTTTTTTTAAATATCTTGTTTGTTGGAGAGTTGGTGATTTCAATTGGCAATACATTATATAATTTAATTCCCATACACATTGGGGAGTTTCCTGCTTTTACTGATTTGATTTTACTTTGTTTGGTAATCTGAATGTATCTCTAATTCTTGTATTATAGGTGTGTAGGTGTCCATTTTTTACCCACCTCTCTTTATTTAAGTGAACATATAGACATATTTCTAATATAATAGACAGCACACAGTGAGAATTCCATACTTATTAAATATTTCTCTACATGGAGACACTCCTAATATTGTTCTTATTTTATTTTCTGAGAAATAAACACGTCTGGGACCATTTTGGAACTCCATATCTGAGCCTTCAATCCACTTGAGAAAAATAAATGACAATCAATTATTCAATGTTAGTATATCTTTGAGATTTCTGAATAGTTATAATAATTAATTTATTTTTGATGTAACTATGCTACAATGGCTTCCAGTTAATATTGTCATCAAGTTTAGATGTAGTAAACCTCAAAATTTACTATCTTTTGAGTACGCATAAGAATCACCTGTTATAGCTAAATCAATGTTAATATTTGATTTTAATTGATACTGATAAAAACGTAAATACGTAGTTTTGTTTATTGTTTAGGTGTAATCAATTATTATTAAGCCATTCCGCTGTAAGATTTTCTTCAAGAAGCGTGGAATTATCGGCCGAAACGATTAGAAAACTGTCATCTGTATAAAGAATTGTATTTACAAGATTCGGGAGGTAGGATTTCAAGTCATTAATGTAATGAATAAATAAAACGAGTCCAAATATTGAGCCTTGAGTCACACCAATATTAACGGTCGTTTTGGAGGAGTTAATATATCCAATATGGTTATTAGGGTCTTGGTGCCTATCTATTTGGGTCCAGTACCTTGGCCAAATTACGGTGACTTTAAAGGATGTAAAATATGGAGGGTGTTTTTATTTAACCATGTCAGCCGGGAACTTGTTTTTAAGAAAATTTACAACATCTACTTCTTTTGTTTGTGGGTCCATCCTGGATACGAAAACGAATGTTTTCCTTGATTGTTTGATTGATTTCAGTTTGTTGTTAATATTTACATTGCGTTTGTTATTCGTAGATTTCAAATCTGTTTTTATATTATTCTCCATGTCACTCTGATTGCCTTGAGATGACGGCTTATCGTCAACTCCGATGTCGGTAGAATCCTCATTGAATTAATTATTCTGGATATGAATAATTCGATAGGCGGCGTATGAATGCCCGATTTTAGTTATAGCTATTCCAATTATTTAATACAATTTTTAGAATCATAATTGTATCTCTTAATTCAGTAATTATCTCATTTTTTAGAGTTACCACGCTTCTTAAGTATGTTACCTCATTATACTATTTTCGAGTACTAAATGGTCATCCGTTTGGCTTATTGAGTTTGAGGTTATTGTTAATCGTCGAGTGCAGCAATTAATATTGCCTTTGTCGTCGGTAAAAATTCCACTGATTTTGATTAAACAGTCTGGGTGGTAAGAGTTTCACAGTCAACACAGTTACGAAAATTTTCACTACTACAGAACATACTTTACATGATATTTTAGCGTACAACTTTACTGTCAGCGCCATTTTCTTTTTTTTACCAGTTACATCACCCACGAAAACAGGACACGAAGACAATTACAAAAATTACAAAATTATTTAAATAGTATCTAAGGTCTTCAAAAGGGATTCCTGTTGAGAAATTATTCAGAAAATTTTGCGACCACAATACATCTCAGTACTAGGTTAAAAAATAAACGACAAAGGTTTCGATGTAGTTTTGAGTAACGTGAAGATTTAAGCAGCTAACAAATCAACAAATGAAGAAATTGTGTATCATTTGTGATGATTTACGTGAAAACAATCTTTATCATTAATGTTTTAATAATTTAAAGGTGAGATTGAGATCAGCTGTTGTTCCTGCAATTAGTGAAAAACTTAGAAAGTCCTTTACTTAAGTTTTTATTTAATTCTAACTCTAGTTAATCAAAATATTTAGTTTTTAGTAGTAGTGTTTCGGCTATCGACCACGTGATCCTTCCGCCGTGTGTAATTTGGATGTGTGTAAATGAGCTTGTTACTCTAAAGGAGTTTTTATTTCTCCTTTTTTCAGCAAAAGGATAGATGGTACTGAAAATTGGAGTGTTTATAAGTAGGATGGGTAGGGGCCTCTAACCCACCCTCTAGTCAGTAAAATATGCACGAGAACATTTTTAATCTTTAGTCCTAAGTTTATTATCTTCTAAATAAAGTTCTTTTTTTGTTATTACATAAAAATATCTATTCTGTCTACTGTATTCTACCTAATATCTTTTTTCTTCTGACTATCTATTATTCTATGGTTTTCCCTTCACTTAAAGCAACTTTTATATTCAAATAATAATAATTAATGCATTTGTCTCATTATAAATTTATCAAAATTAAGCTTAACTTTATTTCTTACCATTTTTTAGAGTGTTTTATTTGAAGTCCTCTCCTTAGAGGTAAATAAGCCAAATTCGGCAAGATAATGGTAAAACCGTCATTATAGTGACCTTCTACTATCAATTATCGAAATTAAATTGATTTGATGGGATTTGCTGTGAATAAGATTGAAAGTATAAAATTGGCTAATTATTCGCAATAATTCAATAACGATTGCGACACTTGCACAATTCTTGAACCGCCGATACACTTTCTAAATAAAACCTTGGCAGTGGCGATATGCATTTTTGCGCTTTTCCATTTATCTCCGTGTTACATGACTCTCGGTTTTATAAATAGATTATTGAAATAGGAGACATTGCAAACACTACCTGTAAATATATTTAAATGTGTTACTAAGAGCGATTCGAATACAAAAACTTCAATTGTATTTTTTCTTCGTCAACAACAATTATACATTACTCAGCAAAATATACAGACAACTGGAGGGAAGTGAATATTGTTACCTGTTAGAATTTATTCAATATTAATCATGAGTACTAAATAAAGTAAAATAATATGATATAACTTACCTTACTACAGAAGAAGTCTACTTGTTGCGGTATACTCTTGATGGAACCAGATTTGTAAATTAAGTGAATATAAACACCTATTCCATAGTGGAACACAAAAAGTGTTTTTCTTCACTTAATTGAAAGTTCTGGTCGATGGCTTTATATTAAGAAGTTTCAATAAATTGTCTTATTATTATCATAAGAAATATGTTAGAATAATTTAAGACCAAAGGAGATTCTACTTGTTCATAAACTTAAGCTCTCCTTTTGTAGTATCTTTTAGCTCTTAAAACAATTTTTTTGTGTGTGCTTAGAACCAATACTTAACTCAATGATGTTTTCACTCATTTAAACAATCTTGGAGCAGTTCTTTTGTAATATCTCTTAGCTCTTTCCTCGTATTTGCATCAAACTTAAACAATTCTCGTGAAATTTAAATTAATGTTTTGATTAAATTTCTACCATTTAAATAAAATGTTTTATCTCATACTCAAACGGACAAACATTTTGGCTTTGAGGACAAGAAATAGTTTTAATGAATAAGGGTGAAAAATAATGACTTAGTGTTTGCCCAATAACTGATGAATCTGCTGAAGCGTTATCATCTAGTCCTACATGGTGATCAGGCGATGATTTGCATCAGGGTGTTGATTTTTTCGACGTGTGAAAAGACAGCTTTGGCGCATCTCAACTTTGATCAATAGTTAATCCTTCAAACGCTCATATGGTTCGTTTTATAGTAAAGTAAATGTTTTAGTCATAGTGCTTTATAGATTTTTAGATCATTCATTCCGAAATCCACTAAATCCACTTAATAAAAAATCCAATTATTGTTCAAGAAATTAAGATGTATTAAATGGGTAAAAGGTTTTTTATAACAAAATGATACGTACAAACACAGTAACATCAAGTATCTTCTGGAAACAATTGAACCCGCATAATTCGAACCATTTGTATATTCAATTCAATGCGTCCAGGCTTCCTTTAATATTTATCCGAAAGTAAATTTAGTATTCAATTTATTTATCAGAAGAGATTTTTTTTTTTTTTTTTTTTTTTTTTTTTGAGGAAGGGGGAAAATCTGCACGCTTGTCAAAGCTTCAGACATCACGCCGCCAGGTTGACGTGATAGTGTGGGGATAGTCTGATGTTCTGACCGACCCACTAAAAACCCCCTTCTGCCTGTTCATCAGCTACTCCGGGACCGCCTACTGGGCATTACTTCGGAGTAGCAGGCTGCGGCACTTTTGTTGGTGAATGCCGCTGGTGTTGTTCTGGCCTCGTCCTGCGTCGTCGTGTTCTTAGACGTTCAGCTCACGGAGCAGCGTCTCCTTCCTTAGGAGGACGGCTCTCGAGTACGCCGTGACCGCCGTCCAGTGCTCTTCGCGTTGGAGCATGCGGTCGACGATGGCTTCGGGCTCGTCCGCCACTCCAATGACCTCCCGCATCTGCGTCCTCTCTGCCTGCCACTCAGGACACTCTAGCAAAGTGTGGCGCGCAGTGTCGCTCGGGCTAGGGCACCACTTGCAGCCCCCGTCTTCCGCCTTCCCAATCCGGCACAGGTACTCCATGAAGCACCCGTGCCCGGATAGCATCTGTGTCAGATGGTAGTCCAGAGCGCCGTGTTTCCTCGTAGTCCACGATTCGACATTCGGGATGAGGGTCCGCGTCCATAACCCCTTGGCCCCGTCCCGCTCATCCCATCTGGCCTGCCATCTGGCCATGAGACGATCGCTTGCCTCCCGCTTGACCGTGCTGCGACATCGACCCTCCTTCGTCTCAGCGTGCTGTTCGGCCCTCGATCTAAGTTCCAGATCGGCGGGCGCGACTCCTGCCAGGACCTCGGCCGCGTCTGTGGAGACCGTCCTGTAAGCCCTCGCGACACGTAGGGCGCCCGATCTTAGCGCACCCCGTAGTCGATCACAGTTGCGCTTAGCGCCGACGCACTTGGCCCACGCGGGGGCGGCGTACATGAGTTTGCACTTCGCGGCACACACTAGTAGCCTGCGCTTGGCGTCCGAGGGGCCACCAATGTTTCGCATCAGTCCAGACACGGCTCTGCTGATGCGTGCCGCTTCCTCCACCTGCCTGCTGTGTCGCGGGTTGGTGTCGATGATGACCCCCAGGTATTTCAACCGGGGGGCCACGTCAACTTCCTGGCCCAGGAGTGGGATCCTTTGCCCTCTGGTCCTGCCCGCACGCCTTCTCCCCAGCCAGGTGGCGCCCGTCTTGTGCTCCGCTATCGTCAGGCCCACCGACCTCATCCATCTCTCGACTCTTCGGGTCGCTTCATTTGCTGCGGCCAATACGTCCCGCATCTCTCGCCTCCGCACTAGGATTAGGATGTCGTCGGCAAAGCCAATGACGTCCACCCCCTCCGGCATCTCGACCCGGAACACGTCGTCGTAGACGAGATTCCACAGGAGGGGTCCCAGCACTGATCCCTGGGGAACGCCGCCTTGGACCGGCCATCTGTCGACACTTCCGTCCGGGTTCTCGAACAGCACTGCTCTGTCGTGGAGGTAGTTGGCAATCAGTCGGGTGAGGTAGTGCGGAGCGCCCTTCTCTGCGAGTACCCTCATTATCGATGGCCAGGGGATTGAGTTAAAGGCATTGCTGACGTCCAGCGCTATGGCCAGGCAATGCCTTCTTCCCCTCAGTGGCCCGCTGTTGGCCTCGTCCGCCAGCCTCCTCACCTCCAGCAGTGCGTCCACCGTCGACCTGCCCTTTACGAATCCAAATTGCATTGGCGAGAGGCCGCCCACGCTCTCAAGCCAGCAGTTCAGCCGGTCGCGTATAAGACGCTCAAGGACCTTGCCCTCGGCGTCCAGCAGGCAGAGCGGCCGGTACCCGCTCGGTGATGAGGGGTCTTTGCCGTCTTTTTGTAGGAGGACCAGCTTCGCGGTCTTGTACTGCCGCGGGAATGTCCCCTCCGTGAGGCAGCGATTGTAAAGGACCGTCGCCTGGCCGGGGTCGTGCGTCACCGCCATCCTGTAGGCCTCGTTCGGTATGCCGGCTGGGCCCGCCGCCTTGCGGTTAGGGAGGGCGAGCGTGGCAGCCAGCACTTCGTCCTCAGTGAAGGGCACCAAGTCCTGGCACGGTCCAAGCCGAGCCTCGTGACCAATGTTGGGGGGGAACAACACCGAGAGGATCGTCGTCATCCCCCCAGGCACAAGTAACGCGGCGTTTGGTCGCATCGTCCCGAACCTGCGCATTACGATTTTATAGGGTCTGCCCCACGGGTCGTCCTCGACTTCAGCGAGGAGGTTGGTCCATGCGAGGGCTTTGGCCTTCCCTATGGTCGCCTTGAGTGCGCTCTTCGCCACTCTAGCTGCCTCTTCCAGCCTCTCCAGATCGGGAGCCGGAAGTCCGCGGCCCCTGGCCCTGGTTACCTGTCTCCTGGCAGTGTTGGCTCCGTCGCGGGCATGCCGGACTTCCTCACACCACCAGTAGACCCTCTTCCTCGATGGCAGGCGCCTCCTGGGCATTGCAGCGTCGCAGGCCGCCCTCAGCTTCGTTGCGGTGTCGACCGCCAGCTGATCCGGGTCGTCGGAGGCTCCGAGTCTGGCAATGTCCAGTGAATGGCGGAAGACGTCCCAATTAGCGCGCCTGATTTCCCAGCGAGGGCCCCCTTGTCCTGCTGGTGCGGGGGTTCGCTCGCGCCCGAGAACTTCGAATGTAATGTGACGGTGGTCACTGAAGCTCTCGAGCTCGGCGTCCACCTTCCATCGCTGTATCCTGTTCTGGTAGACCTGTGAGACGAGGGTCAGATCTATTATGGACGAGGCCCCCTGCCTGGCGAATGTTGGCGTGGATCCCACATTGGCGACCTCCAGGTCCAAGCCTGCAATGGCGTCCAGGAGGACAGTACCTCGCCTGTCTAGTCTGTGTTCCCCCCATTGCGGCGCTTTAGCGTTGAAGTCGCCTCCTACGATGACCGGCGTGCCAGCTCCGCGGACGGTGGCGCAGAAGCGGTCAAGCCACTCGCTCCACTGATCATCAGAGACGTTGGGGGAGCAGTAGCAGGCCACGAACGTTAATCCCGTCAGTCTGACCCAGGCTATCCCCTTGCCTCCGCTGCCGATGGCCGTTGCCAGACGTTTGGCCCTGGGGCCCAGGCCGATCGCGGTGTCCCCTCCAGGTTCGTCCTTAGCCCAGAAGCCCCCAGCCCTGGACGCGTTTGGCTCGCTGACGATGGTGATGTCCGGCTGCTGTTCCATGATGCGGACCTCCAAGACGTCATGAGCCACGTGGCACCTGTTTAGGTTGGCCTGGAGGACAGTTAGCGGGGTCCCGTCAACGCCGGGTTCTGCTGCGTCCGTGAGTTCGGCCCTGGGCAAGGGGAAGCCGTCGAGTCAGTCACTCGGGTTTATCTTTTCAGTCCTGCCGGTGGATCCAGGTGCCGTCGCGCGCGTGGCCGCCTCAGCAACCCTTAGAGACGAGCAGCCAGAAGAGCCAGTGAAGTGGGACGTAGACACACCCAATCTCTCGCAGGGCAGGCAGTTGGCGGCGTTCTGGCAGCCGGCCGCGAGGTGTCCTGTCTGACCGCAGCGGTGGCAGCGGTCCGAAACGTCGGGCCCCGTGCACTCTCTTCGCCCATGGCCGAAGCTCAGGCATCGGCCGCATTGCGGTAGTCTGGCCTGTCTCTCCGCTACGACGCAGTTCGACCACCCGATTCTAACAACTCTGCGTCGTAGTAGATCTGACATTTTGTCGACCGGGCCCTCCAGGAGTGCAACCCTGAGGGTTGGGGTATAGTCCCTCACCCAGACAATGGTTACGTCGCTGGGGCCGCCCAGGGTGTCCTCGATGGCCTCCGTGATGGCGTCGTTGGGCATAGAAGGGTCGAGGAACTTCAGTTCCAGCACCACCCTTCCCGAGCTGGCGAGGCGAGCCTTACCTGCCCCTGCCACTGCAGTTGCCATGTCGAGAACAGCGTCCAGGGTCTCCCGCGCGGTGCCGTCATGCAGCTCGAGCTGCAGCGCCCCTGTCCAGGTCCTGCGCGCAGCGGCGACAGCGTCCGGATGCGGGCCAGCCAGGACTGCTGCCCTTATTGCAGATAGAGTGCCCCAGTAGTTAGAGGTGTCGACCACGATCCTCGGTTTCTGCGCCTGAAGAGTCGGTTGGGTGGTGGGGCGAGACGAGGTCCGAGCGTTGGCGGTTGTTTTGGCGCGATTTGTTTCAGCATTGACCTGCTGACCGCGTGCAGGTTCTTGGGAGGCCGCCGTGCCGCTGCCTGCCACCGCCGCGTATTGTGGGCGAGCTGGAGTATCGGGGCCGTTTGGCGTTTGGTCTGTCGCATTGCCCGGACCGCTTCGGCCCCTTCTTCTCCTTCTCCTCTTAGCTGTGGCGCGTGACCACCCGTCGGAGGCAGCGGTCTCGATGGTCTGGGTAGAGCCGGTCGAGGGTTCCACCGAGCCTAAGTTGGGTTGAGCGACGGCAGCGGGGATGGCAATGCCGTTGCGGCAGAGGTCGTCGAGCCTGGCCTCCATGGCCTTAATTGTCCTGCAGACCTCCGTGAGGGTGATGTCGTCGCGGGGAGTTGCGTTGGAGGACGTCGATGCCGGTAGAGTAGCCTGCTCGCGGCGCGCATCCTGTAAGGCTACGATGTTGTGGCTCACTGGGGCGGATTCGCGGAGGTCGACCCGTCGTATGTCGCGCATCGTCCTCTCCGCGTCATCAGAAGAGATTAGCTAAAATAGTATGATTTATAGTTATTTAAGGTACAAGTGTAAAAAGTGATGCTTTATTGCACGAACTGGCGTTTAAAAACACGAGCACTAATGAAAGCGTTACTTAGCAACCAGTAAACAAGTTGCACAAATGTCGGCCGCCATTATTATTTATGGAAAAAATGTTCGCTTTATTGTAATCGATTCGACTTGCATTAAATGAAATCTTCAGAGTTCTTAAAACTGTTATTTCGTTTGTATTATATATTTTATTTATAGTTTATTAGTTATTTGTATCAATTTCGTCGAAAATTTGTGCTATAATATTTCATTCAAAATTGACATTTCTGTGCAATAAAAATAGTTTGACATTACCGTGCAATAAAAACGTAAAAAAGCACTAGTGCTTTAAAAAGCCACTTTTACAATGAAAAATGATGCAAAAAACGTCTACTTTCTGTACGATCGTAGATAAAAGTTTTTAAAGTTATTAATAACAACAAATAAAAATACTAGTACTTCTTATTTGACTTATTTATTTGAAACGAAATGTACATCTAACGTTACAAGTAAATAAGGGAAGTAAGGAGTAACAGGGTTTTTATTTGTTGTAAAACACAAATTTTGGTTTAAGTGGTGGAGTAGCCTCATTGGCTAAACTTCGCCCTTTATTCTGTAAATAACGAATAATAAAGTTTAGTTTAAAACATTAAATAGAAAATAGTTGATAACTAAAAAATGAAAAACTATATTGAAACTTACATATTTACAATAATTAAATGCAGTTACTACATTGTTTTATTTCAACACTAAAAATACATTTCAAATAGTTATAATTTGTTATAATAATAAATAATTGTTATAATCTCTATGTCTAACATTTCTAGATAATTGTGCGTAATTTACTAACGATTTCTAACCATACCAATTAATCTGATTAATTAAAATACAATTAATGCGTGATTGGATCCTCCTCAAAAATTTGTGGTGACGGATTGGGTAATTAAATAGTAATTATCCCCATTTATTAGATAGCGGAAAGAGAGAGAGAGGGAGAGAGAGAGTTTTGACAAGGCGTAAACGATGACTTTTGTGTTGCCTACTAATGACGACGCTAAACCGGGAATCGGGGGATGATTTATGATAAGAGTAAAAACTAGACCGAAATATTCGCGGTGACAGGATGAAAGGGAGAAGGGTGCGATATACAACGTACCCGTGGCAACTTCACCTAGCTCCTCTGATTATCCCCTCTCCATCAAATCTTTCGGTAATTGCGTCAATGATAGTGTGAAACAAAGACAATATAACAGTAGAATATATATATATATATATATATATATATATATATATATATATATATATATATATATATTTTAATAGATTATTATTTTATATAACAGTTAATTAAACCTAATTACTTAATACTAATTGATGTATTCTTAGTTTAGAAGGATAGTCTAGAATAAAATATTTTAACGCACAGATCGGTGGTGTAAGGTAGAAAAAATGGTTTAATTTATGTTTTTTGAATTCCTAAAGAATTTAAATACAGTTTTATTTCGTTCAAACAACAATTCTTTTTTAAAAATATTATTTAATTCCTTTCTTCAAGTAATTTTCTAATAGTTTTTTAAATAAATTTGCAACTGATACTTTTGTAAATATAGAAAAACCAATGCAGTGACATCTATCGTCTAAAAGGGTGCACTAGATTTCCCTTGGCTGAATTTTACAAATAATCATTTCTTTTTAATTACATTCCATCTATTATTATTAAATCAAATTATAATTAAAAACCCTAAAACAATAATAAATTAAATTCTTAAAGTTCTTTTTGGGATAGGTAGAGAGTACGCTACTTGATTAAGGTAAGGTTATTGAATATGGACGAAGTTAACGATTTCATCGAAAAACTAGATTTTTAAAGGAAACGGGAGAAATTTCAGATGATGTCGCTATCAATGGATTAAAAATGATCTTGGAAGGCCCAGCTAGCATATGGTGAACCCAGATGATCAAGGAATACTTTGCACCAATCCTACCAAGTTTAAAAATCCTCTCAATAATATTCGGGATAGCCCAAGACCCATTTGAATCGATACAATGCTTCATATCGACGAAAAGAGAGTTATTCGCCCACTTAGAGGATACACTCTCGGAAAACTCACATATCGGCATGATCTATAGCTTACTATGGTACGAGCTGCTGGAACAAGCAGAGCCACTAGAAGCTCATCTACAGGAAAAGGCCCCATAATAGAGCAGAACCCCGGCACAATCCTCACGAATCCGATGTGGCAATTGCCGTAACTGCGGACATGCCGAAAATAATCGCAGAAAGATAAAAAAAGAACTTTGCTACAATAAATCCCAAGAACTTGAATACTATGGATGCTAGAAGGTCTGAGTGATGCGACGAAATTGTATCAACTGCAATAGATGATCGCAGGACAAGGTATCCCCGCCATAGGGTTTGGCTCCATCGACTTAGGAAACAGACCTGCCGTGAGAATATCTATTAAAAACACGATAGGAACTACCTACTTCGACACAGAAGCCCATTCGTGTCTAGTTTTTCGAAGAGCTGAGAAAACAAAGCTACACGTTTCGGGAAACACACATTAAGAACACACTCGCCCACGAATCGAATAAGGTTCGAATAATAAAATTCACTACAGCACCCGTCAAACTGGAAGGTAAGTGCCCGTTATTTTTCTATACGTCTCCGACTCACCACTCGCAAAAACGTTACTAAGCGTTAACTTCATCGAGAACACAGGATTCATACTAAACATCAAAAAGAGGTCGGGTGCAGAAGGATAAAAACAAGCCAGCATTGCACGGCATTCCTCTCAATTTACTTACATGGTGCAGGATGCCATCGAGCAGATATGACATTTATATTTTTATCTATCCATTTGTAATAAATTTATTTATTGTAAGAGAAACAACGCGTTAAATACAAATACCAATACAAAAAGCCGCCTTTAATAAAATTTTACGATTTGAAGAGAGAGGACTTTCTACGACTACCGTAGAATGTTTCATTTACACAGGGTATTATCGCCTCATCTCCCAACCTACCTCCACGAAGGACAAAGGAACTAAAATCAAATGTTTACCAGCTACTAGAAGATGAAATCATCGAAGAGGTGCGAAAGCGCATGGTCATCTCTCGTAGTCATAGTACAGAAACTAGAAGGAAAAATCCGGTTATGGATTGATTACCACCGAATCAATGCCATATCCAAGACAAATACCTATCCGTTAATAGATATAAGTGAATGAGAAGAACCGAGATAAGACCACCTTCGACGCCCCCTTCGATTTATACCGGTATAAACGAATACCTTTCGGAATGCCTCCGGAATTAGCCCGCAACATTCCATAAAATGATGAACCTAGTGAAGACCGGAACCGAGCAAACCTGACTATTGTAAGGACGATTTGATAGTGCTCTTCAGCTCAGTAGAAGAACATTTCCAAAAGCTATTTCGAAATCTAAAAAAGTTTCACCTCTGAATTAATCGGAAATAGTAAAAAAGAAATACAGACAAAGCCAACGGTCAGTTTCCAAAACAATCGAACAGCTCCCAAGATTTGTACAAGCCTGCTGCTTGTTCCGAAAATTCATTCCGGACTTCGCACGAATTTCTAAACCCTTGACGGAATTGACAAGTCTGGAACTGGGGTATAATACAGCAGAAAGCTTTTGAAACGTTGAAGCAAAATTTAGTCACCACTCCAGTATTACAGCCAGACGAAATTGCAGGGGGAGAAACCCAACGAAAGACTTATCGAATACGCCAGCCGCCTCTTAAACCGAGCAGAGATATACTACAGCACAATAGAACGGAAAGCCTTGGCCGTAGTATCATCAATAGGTTACATCGATGACAGCCCCGCCATCATTCTCACAGGTAATTAAATGGCTAACGACGTTGAAGTCACCCAGCGGATGCCTCGCAAGATGAGACTTAAAATAAAATTACCACTGAATACACGCTCGGAAAAGCCAACTACCCAGCTTATTTTCTCTCCAGACTTCCAACAGATGGAGCAGGAATAAACCTAATCACAGTGGACCTCCCGCCGAAAGATCCTGGACTATATTAACCAAGAACAACTTGAGGATGAGAAATTACGAAAAATCGTCAAAACGCTTGAATTAATAACCCTGAAGAAATTCGTCAATGGAAAGGCTGGAGAGGCTACATCCTGAACCAGGAAATTCTCTACAGATACTCCAATAACGACACGAAAGAACAGCAACTCATCATCCCAAATAACAACGTAACGAAGTCCTAAAGAAATTGCACGATAATTCTATAGCTGGACGCTATGGAATGGAATGGACATTGCAGAAAATCATTCGTACTTATTACTAGCCAGGAATAAGAAAAGACATTGCCGACTAAGTCAAACACTGCAAGAGTATCAAGAGGACAAAGTAGCCAATTAAAAGCTCCCTGTATTACTATAAATTCCCGTAATGAATAGAAGTAATCGTAATGGACCTCTCTGGACCACTCCCAGAAGGCCCAAATAAAGAGACATGGATCTTCATCATAAAAGACAACGCATCCAGATGTATCAAGTTCCTTCCGCTAATTGTAACCACAGAAGCAACATGTGGTTTAACGCTGATTAATGAAGTTTTCCTGCGATATTAACTTCCACGCAAGATAATCAGGGACAATGGTACTCAATTCATCAGCGCAGTGATATAGCAAGTCACCAACTGGTTTCAAATTGACCACCGATTTAGACCTGTATACCATCCTAGTAGAAAGAAAAAAACAGAAACCAAAAAACACAACTAGGAATACAAGTTAGAATGCACCATGCCAGCTGGCCATCAAAACTTCCAGCCATTAGATTCACAATGAACTCAACTATAGACAGTTCTACTGGAGGCTTCCACTTTGTGATACCTTACCTATATGATTGAAAAAGGTACTTATATTTTTAATCGTACAATTATTATTAGGCACTTATCGATTGTAAATGCAAATTGTCACGTTTAAAAAAAATCAAACTGTTTGACGAATAAAGCACTAATAACTAATTCAAATAAAAGTATGAAGAAAAGTTATTAGTGCTTCGTCAAATTAATTTGATCTTCCGGTAACCCAATCAACCAATTCATTTGTTCTTATGGTAATTTTGAACTGTGTATTTTATATTGTTTCTTAACAAATTATCTATTTGGTTTTATTACAAGGTTTAAAATTCGTTTATCAGGTTGAGTAGTAAACATTTTTAATTTATTCTTATAAATTTTGAATTTATACATTGATTAAATTAATGTTTAATTTAAATTCTATATTATATTTTTAGAATTATTTCAACTGAGATTTTAGCTAATAATAATTGTTATTCTTTCTTATCAAAAATAATTGAAATTTAGGTAAAAACAGATGAAAATCTTATCAAATCAAAATCGTTGGAATAACGAAAATTAATGTAAAACAGTTAAAAACTTTTAAAAAAATATATTTTGTTGTAAATTAGTTGTATATATAACAAAAAAAACAATAAAACTTAGATTTGAATGAACTTTCAAAAGACGTGCAAAAAAACTTTTAATTAAAAAACATTAAATCTGATTATTAAAAAAAAAACAATTAAAAATATCAGTAACTTGCTTAAAAACCATTTTAAAATTTGCTTGAACAAGTTACTCTATTTGGTAAAAAACAGAACTGTTTTTAATTATGGAGAAAAAGATAAAAGAAATATATAGATATATTAATTAATTCTCTTCACGTAACTCACAAATAAGCCAATTGAAATAAAGAAATAATTGAAAATTTAATTTAAAAAAGTTGAAAAGCGGTTATGTTTCTTCAATATTTTTAAAATTTTAGTAAACGTCATTTGCTTTTTTTAGTGGTGGTTTGACAACCGACCACGTAGACCTTCAGCAGCGTTATTTGTGTATTTATATGAGTATAAATGAACTTATGCCAAGGATTGCCTCCGTCATTCTAAAGCGCTATTGATTGTATCCCAATGGCGAATGGTACCAGTCACCCCGGTCACCCATCAAATTGCTGACCTGACCAACTCTCTCTATAGTTTGGTACCATATGTGCCGAGCAGATTTGTTTAAATATTTTCATTGTTGCAAATAAATAAAACTTTAAACCCAATTTATCGAATCGTAATTAAATAAAATTTTACAAAACTTTTCAAATCAAAAACTAAGGTAATAATAAAAGTTGGATTTCACTTTCTTCGCAGTATACAGGGTGAATTTTCTGAGATAATCTCTATGGGGATGTGGGAAACTATAAGGGATAGAAAAACTGTTAAATAGGAAAAGAAGTGTAGTTTTACGAGACAAAGTTTTCAAAAAAGTCAAGGGTAACTTGATATTTTGAAAAAAGTAAAAAGTGTAATTTTTTTAAATCATTATATCTCGGTTATTACGACAGATAGAAAAAAAACTGTAAAAGAGTTGTAGATAATTTTATGCAGATTATTTTTCAATTTAATGGCATAGTTATTTCTAAAAATAAGTGAGTTGCAGTCATTTTCAAGTTTTATTATAAATCGCAGAAAAGTAAAACAATTGCATACTTTTTTATGTGCTATATGTACATTTCGAAACACGTTTAGTAGGCAACTAAAAAAAAAAAAACAAGGCGATAAAAAACTTAAATTACTTAATTGTTGAAATTTCCATTTAATTTGCACATTATTAAGACAGTACACAAGTTTTCATCCACAAATGTCAATAATGTTTTTTGTAAAATTAAAAGGGGTGATTAAAGAAATTAAAATGTTTTTTAACTGTTAGTTGATATCTAAAGCAAATTTTTAATAGTTTTTTGGTATATTATTTTTAAATAAATTTTTAAGAATTATTTTTCCTATCTAGTTACCTTTGATTTTTTCGCAAATGTCATTTTTTATATTCTCAAAACTACACCATTTTGTCAATTAACAGTTACTATATGTCGTATAATTATTGAAATCCTTATAAAGAAAACTAAAAAATAATCGTTTTAATAAACTTTAAAAAAATGTTATTTCATTAGGCCCAAAAGACTGTAAATATTGGGTAGTTCAGTTGAACACGATAAATATATTTTAATTGTAATCCAAGTCATAACTAGAGTAAAAAAAAATAGTGTCAAATTTAAAAGACAACAATGAAAGTGTTAAAAAATCAAACCGACGCTAATCAATTTCAACAAATCCGCACAAACAACAGGCGAACGGTGGTAAACATGTTTGGACACCGCGCCGCCATTAATTGGTTACAAGGTTCGCGAATAAAAATTGGCGATAGCGGCGCGCGTCAAATTTGGCCTAGAAAAAAAAAATTACCAGAAATCATCTCGAATCAGGAGTGTCGAGGTAAAGGACAGACGAGAGGCTAGCCGTCACGAACGTCGGGCCCATTAAAAAAAAAAAACTATGTAGGTGAGCTAGAACCTAGAAAACGCTCAAGGATACTTAATTGGCCAAGTGAAAATGCGTCTAAGTATCATTATTGTCTAATTCCCAACGAACGTGGCACAGCTAAAACAACTTACGTTGAGATTGGTCAAGGTGCAGCCGCGCTCGGGTAACCTCGGCGCGCTTCGTGCGTCAGCAGACTTTCTCTTTCGGGGCCGACAAACAACGCGGTTTCATTTCGATATTTTTTTCTCTTTCTTATGTACGACCTAATCGTTTTTCTCAAAGTGAAGAAAATATGTTGGGAAAAATGTACACGTGGATGGCATGAATTAATTGTCGGTTGATAAGGTTTGGCGTGTCGAAGGGAATACACGAGAACGGATCGATGTTTTAGTCAAGTTGGCCGTGCAGAGGGGAGAGGGAAGGGTACGTTGGCCTCCAAAGGCCTCGCGCAAGGAGGCGAACGACTGCGGTTTTTCATTCTCCACGTGGATTACAACTTTGACGTTAATTAAGCCCAATTGTATCCAAATAAACAACATTTTCCATATTCTACCCACTCGCATTCGTTACCTCATAATAGATTTATTTTAACCGTTTTTTTTTTCGCACGTCAAAATGTTATTAATATTTAAACAATGGTCACACGTGTTATTGCCTATTAATTCGGGACATTTCTTTTTTTAAATCGATGACCTTCATTTACTACAAATTATTCATAATGTATACGTTTTTTTTCAGCTAATGTTATTAAATAAATGACGCATATTGATGATGCGGACTTTGATAAAAGTTTAATACTTTGAAATTGTTTAAGTTACTTTAAAGTATTCCATTATAATTCCAATGAAGTTATAGCTCATTTAAAATATGATAAATTCCAATCACTGTATTCCACTGTTTGTTATACTTTTCGATTCAGCGTTAATATCAAATCAACTCCTGAAAATATTCCAGAATTTTTTTGACATTTCTTGTCGATGATTGATATTCATTAAGGGCCATGTTAGTAGGTTTATAATACGAATTGTCTTCTACATCAATATTTATATAATCCATTGCAATTATTTCATAATATTTCACCAAGAGATAAGTGAGAAAATTAATCAAGAAAATCATTGCATTGCAAGTCATTCCTTCTTTGTCATGAAATAATTTCGGTGTTTTTTTTATCTTACTTAAAATGCCTATATTACTTACAGATGCAAAATTTCTATCTTGTAACGAATAATTCAAAATGAAATGGATGGATTATGCGTACATATAAATCTAAATTCTTTGGAACCGTTGAACCTATATCGACCTTAATAACTTTACTCGAGATATTGTGGCCTAAAGTGACATCGTGGGGAGGTTTCTCTTTGGTACACTTCTACACAATTTTTCATGCTCTAAAGATCCTCTCATCACGATTATATCGTCAAAGTTCATTCAGGATAGTCCTTCCAGTATTGTGCTTGTCTCTTAAAGTTGTTGGCAGCAATACCTAAATCAAAGATCATGATTTCAAATGACATAATCGTGCTTCTACGGTAAATGCTTTCAATCTTTGGGAGCTACTACCACTTGATAGAAACCTTTTGCTATATCAACAATGAGAATATGGTAGCCAGTCAAAAATGATTCCATACTTAATACAAAAGTCCAGAGCTTCTTTGAAGAAAATGGAGCCCATCATCGACTTGAGATCTACTAGAGTAAAGCTTTTCACCGTGGTGATAAGGACGCAGCTGACCTATGCCACATCCATATGAATGTAGATCCTCGTTAATAGATTATTATTATTATTAGACCTGTTGCTCCTGGAGGAGAGCATCTTTTCAGATTATTCTTCAGCTGGTTTGTAAGCAAGATCGCTAGTCCCGCCCCGCGTTAATAGATTAACCTTAACGGAATACATAGATTCACCGTGACATCCGATTATCCTGGAGTACATCAAAAATATCGCTGTAAAATTCTACAGCACATTAAATGAAAATCCACATTCCCGAAATACGAGATGTCACTGTTGAAAGTAAACATCGAATTTTAATTGGTACCCAATTAGCGCCTTCAAATCCTTTCACCACAGCAATCTGCTCCGTTAATATGCTTGAGTTTCAGACCTATAGGTCCTCGATTAGTCACAACAGCGATCGCGGTGGTGTGGTTTCAGTCAGTAGGAGTCCTACACTACCCTATTACAAGGGTGTCCAAATTGATTTTCTCTCCTCTTATCAAAAAAAAAAAGCATTATGGTCTTAACGATAAAATCAATTCTGTTATCATCGTCGATTCAAAAGTCATAGTACTTTACTTTAAATCCAATTTCAACTAACAATATTCATAAGTTCCTGCTGGCACCCTTATTTCCAAAAGAAGGATTGCTTGCACCAATAATCATCGTTTCCCTGTTAATTTCTTGAAATCCAATTGAAAGACTATGATTTTCGTGCGGACTGTTAATCTTCTATTTAAATTACTTAAGGCCTGATTATGTAATAGCTGATAATTTATTGTTGAGATCATTCTGTTCACTTTAATTCCTTAAATATCTGCTGTTTTTTGTTAGTAGTTCTCTCTTCCAAATCGGCTAACAATTTTTTTAAAGACTATGATTTTCGTGCGGACTATTAATCTTCTATTTAAATTACTTAAGGCCTGATTATGTAATAGCAGATAATTTATTGTTGAGATCATTCTGTTCACTTTAATTCCTTAAATATCTGCTATTTTTTATCAATTTCACTTCCAAATCGGCTAAGAATTTTTTTTTGAAAGCTGCTAGAACTTTCCAGAAATTTCTTAGAATCACTTCTCATTTATTTTAAAGATTTTTTTCTGATATTTTATTAGGAATTCATTTTCTAGTTGTCTAGATATTTTTATTAATCGAGATCCAATATCTTAATTTACACAGAAGACAGATAACAGAAGACAGATGACAGATTACAAATAATAGCTGACAAATTATAAATAACATATGATATATGACCGAAGACAGATGACAGATAACGGACGCCAGATATTTTTTAATCATATCGATTTTTAATGACAAATAATAAATGACAGTGCCAGAGAGTGGCGGAAGATAAAAAGAGATAGAATAGGATAGTTTTGGACGCAAAATCCCTATGAGCAACGTAATACCAAAGAAAGAAAGATAAATGATAAATAAAATAATTATTTTTCATTTTTCCGTCATTTTTTGACAAAAATTATTATGTATTAATAAATAACATTTCATTGATGACAGATGACAGATGATATACAACATACGATAGACGTTAGATGACAAATGACAGATATTTCGTAATATTCTAACAAAAACACTTATATATAAGACAAATGATGACATGATAAATGCCAAATGATAAATAAGAGTCGATTATTGAAAGTGATTCTTATCATCATACAAACTTTTTAAATTTAATCTTAATATCTCATCCGTCCATTTGTTCTTATTCTTTAATAGACGACAGATAAAAATGACAAATAACAGATGACATGACAGAATACAGATGACAGATTTTCAATAATACAAACATTTTTATTTTCATTTATTTATTGGCAGATTATTAATGACAGATTACAGATTACTAATGACAAATAAAAATTGAAAAAATATTTTGTTTTATTAAACAATTCAATAAATCATTTTTTGACAGATGACAGATAGCAGATGGCAAATAACAAAAAACAGGTTATAAATAACAGATGACATATGACCTGAACACAGATGACAGATGATAGACGTCAAATATTTTTTAATAATCTAACAAAAAAATTATTGATGATTAATGACAAATGTCAGATGATGAATGACAGGCATAAGATATTTTTTCAACAATCCAACAAAATATTTTTTACGGGTGGCAAATGACATATGACAGAAGAGAAACGACAGATTTTCAATATAATAGACTCTTTTACTTCGGCAGTTTATTAATGACAGATTACAGATTACTAATGACAATTGTGATAACAAATGACAGATGACGACAACAAGATATGTTTTTAATAATACAACAAAACATTTTTTAACAGATGGCAGATGACAAAGGATAGATGATAAATTAGAGGTGACAAATTATAGATAACAGAGGAATAACAAATGGCAGATGACGGAAACATTTTTTGACAGATAGCAGATGACAGAAGATAGAATATAGATAACAGATGATATATAAGCTGAAGGCAGACGGCAGATGATAGACGTTAGATGTTTTTTTTAACAAACAAATCTTATTGATGTTTAATGAAAAATGACAAAGAATGAATAAGAATCATTTATTGAAAATTATTCTTACCATCATACGAATTTTTTTATTTTTATCTTAATCTCTCATCCATCAATTTGTTTTTATTCTTTGATAAACAACGGATGCAGATTATAGATAGAAAATGACAAATAACAGATGACTGAAGATAAAAGTCAGATTTTTAATAATGAAATACGACTTTATTTTTAATTTTGACAGATTATGAATGAAATTTTACAGATTAATAATGATGAATAACAAATTACAGATGGCGAGAAGTTATTTTTTCAACAATCCAACAAAAATATTTTTATACAGATGGCAAATGACATGTGACCGATAACAAATGGCATTAAACACATGATAGATGACAAATGACAGAAGACAAATTTTTTATACAATAGACACTTTTATTTTTAATTTTGGCGGATTATTAATAACAGATTACAGAACCTAATGATAAATAAAAATGACATAGGACGGTACAAAATATTTTATTAAACGATCCAACAAAACATTTTTTTGACAGATGACAGATAACAGATGGCAGATGACAGAAGGCGAAAATGATGACAAAGTATAGACGTGACAAATTATAGATAACAGATGACATATGACTTGAAAACTGATGACAGACGTCATATAATTTTTTTAATAATCCAACAAAAAAACCGTATTGATGTTTAATGACAAATGACATATGATGAATAAGAATCATTTAGTAAAAATTATTCTCATCATTATACAAACATTTCTATTTTTATCTTAATCTGTCAATTTGTTTTGATTCTTTGACAAACGACAGATGCATATTACATTATAAATAACAAATGACAGAAGAAAAAAGATAGATTTTCAATAATACAAACAACTTTATTCTTAATTTTGACACAATATGAATGACATATTACCAATAAATACCAATACCAATGATTAATAACAAGTGACAGATGACGTAGACAATATATTTTTTCAACAATTCAACAAAATTGTTTTTGCCGATGACAAATGGCAAGGAAAACGACAGAATTTTAATGCAAAAGACACTTTATTTTTAATTAAACTTATTATTATTAAAATGACATAGGACAGAAACAAAATACTTTTTTAACAATCCAATACATTTTTTAACAGATGACAGATAATAGATGTAGTAGATGAAGGATGCCAGATGATAGAAGACAGAAAACAGATGACAAATTAGAGGTAACAAATTATAGAAGTAGGTGATAGATGACAGATATTCTTGAATAACCCAATAAAAAAAACTTTTTATGTTTATTGACAAATAACAGATGATAAAAATTTAAAAAAATCATTTATTGAAATTTATTCTTATAATCATACAAACATTTCTATTTGTATCTTAAAAAACAACAAATGCAGATTAGAGATAAAAATTAACAAATAGGAGATGACAGAAGACAAATGACAGACTTTCAATAATACATACAACTTTATTTTTAATTTTGCAGAATATTAATGACGGTTTACAGATTACCAATGATAAATAACAAATGATTGTTGATATTTTTTCAACAATCCAACAAAACATTTTTTATGGCATTAAAGAGATGACAAATGACGTAAAACAGATGACAAATGACAAGAAAAACGACAAATTATTAATTAAATTTTTTTTTTTTAATTTTTATCTTAATCTTAATCTCTCATCGATCTATTTGTTTTTATTCTTTAATAAATGACAGATAACAGATGACAAAGGATAGTTGACAAATTAAGGGTAACAAATGATATACAACAGATGCAGATTACAGATAAAATTACAAATAACAGTTGGCAGAAGACAAAAGATAGATTTTCAGCAATACAAACAACTTTATTTTTAATTTTGGCAGAATATTGATGAAAGATTGCAGACGATAAATAACAAATGACAGATGACGGAAACAAAATATTTTTTTAAAGTCCAACAAAACATTTTTACAGATGACAAATGACACAGATAACAGATGGTATAAAACAGATGGCAGATGTCAAATGACAGAAGACAAAAGACGGATTTGTTAATACAATAGCCACTTTTTTTTTAATTTTGGTAGATTACTAATGACAAATAACAAATGACGAAAACAAAATATTTTTTAACAATCAAACAAAACATTTTTTTGCCAGATAATACATGGCAAATGACAGATGGGAGATGACGAAGGATAGATGACAAAATAGAGGTGACAAATTATAGATAACAGATGACATATGACCTGAAAACAGATGACAGATATTTTTTAATAATCAAACAAAAATAAACCTTATTAACATTTAATAACAAATGACAGATGATGAATAAGAGTCATTTATTGAAAATTATTCTTATCATCATACAAAAATTTTACTTTTTATCTTAATCTCTCATCTAATAGTTTGCTTTTATTAATAGACAAATTTTCAATAATACATTTTTTTTATTTTGGCAGATAATTAATAACTGATTACGGATTACCAATGATGAATAACAAATGACAAATGTCGGACACAAGATATTTTATCAACAATCCAAGAAAACATTTTTACAGATAGCAAATGACATATGACAGATAACAGATGGCATTAAAAAGACGACAGATGACAAATGAGAGAAGAAAAGCGACAGATTTTCAATAAAATAGACACATTAATTATTAATTTTGGCAGTTTATTAATGACAGATTACAGATCACTAATGACAAATGACGTAAACAAAATATTGTTTTAACAATCCAACAAAACATTTTTATGACAGATGGCAGATGACAGATGGCAAATGACAGATGACAGAAGATAGAAGGCAGAAGACAAATGACAGATTAAGGATTGATGACAAGTTAGAGGTGACAGATTATTAATAACAGATGACATATGACCTGAAAACAGATAACAGACGCCAGATGTTTAAAGACAAATGACAGATGATGAAAAAGAATCGTTTATTGAAAATTATTCTCATCATCATACAAACATTTTTATTTTATCTTAATCTCTCATCTATCAAAAAGTTTTTATTCTCTGACAAACGACATATGCAGATTACAGATAAAAAATGACAAACAAAAGATGACAAAAAACAAAAGACAGATTTTAAATAATAAAAATCATTTTTATTTTTTAATTTTGGCAGATTATTAATGACAGATTACAGATTACCAATGATTAATAACAAATGATAGAGCACAAGATATTTTATCAACAATCCAACAAAACATTTTTTACAGATGGCAACTCACATATGACAGATAACAGATGGCAAATGACAGAAGACAAAAACAGATTTTTACTACAATAGTCACTTTAATTTTTAATTTTGACAGATTATTAATGACCGATTACAGCTTAACAATGATAAATAACAAATGACAGATGACGAACGCAAAATATTTTTTCAACAAACCAACATAAGATTTTTTTACAGATGACATATGACAGATATGATATATGGCATAAAACAGATGACAAATGATAGATTTTTAATATAATAGACACTTTTATTTTTGATTTTAGCAGATTAATAATGATAAATTACAGATTTTTAGTAACAAATAAAAAATGACATAGGACAAACAAAATATTTTTTAAACAATCCAACAACACATTTTTCGACAGATGGCAGATGATAGATGACAAATGGCAAATTACAGATGAAGAAGGTAGAAGGCAGAAGACAAAAGACAGAAAACAGATGACAAAGGATTGATGACAAATTAGAGGTGACAAATTATAAATAACAGGTGACATATGACCTGAAAACAGATGACAGACACCAGGTGTTTAATTACAAATTACAGATGATGAATAAGAATCGTTTATTGAAAATTATTCTTGTCATCTTATGAATATTTTTATTTTTATCTCAATCTCTCATCTCTCAATTTGTTTTAATTTTGACAAACGACAGATGCAGATTACAAGTAAAAATAAGACAAATAACAGATAGCAGAAGACAAAAGACAAATTTTCAATAATACATACAACTTTATTTTTAATTTTGGCAGAATATTAATGACAGATTACAGATTACCAATGATAAATAACAAATGACAGATGACTGATACAAGATAATTTTTCAAAAAAACATTTTTCACAGATGGCAAATGACATATGACAGATAACAAAAGACAGAAGAAAAATGACATATGACAGATAGTAGATGACAAATGACGGAAGAAAAATGACAGATTGTCAATATAATAGACACTTTCATTTTTAATTTTAGCAGAATAATAATGACAGATTACAGATTATTAATGACAGGTGGCGGAAACAAAATATTTTTTTAACAATCCAACAAAACATTTTTTGACATGACAAATGGCAGAAGACAGAAAACAGATGACAAATTAGAGGTGACAAACTATATATAACAGATGACATATGACCTGAAAACTGATGACAAGACGCCAGATATTTTTTAATAATCCAACAAAAAAAAACTTATTGATGTTTAATGCAAAATTACAGATAATGAATAAGAATCATTTATTGAAAATTATTCTTATCATCATACAATTTTTTTATTTTTATCATAATCTCTCATCCATTAATTTGGTTTTATTCTTTGACAAACGACAAATGTAGATTTCAGATAAAAAATAGCAAAAAACAGATGCCTAAAGAAAAACGACAGATTTTTCATACAATAGACACGTTTATTATTAATGTTGACTGATTAACAGATTCCTAATGAGAAATAACAAATGTCAGATGACGGAAACAAAATATTTTTTTAACAATCCAAAAAAACATTTTTTGACAGATGACAGATAGCAGATGAGAGATGATCAATGATAGAAGATAGAAGACAGAAAATAGATAACAAAGAATGGATGACGAATTAGAAGTGATAAATTATAGATAACAGATGATATATGACCTGAAAACAGATGACAGATAATGATAGGCATCAAATAATCCAACAAAAAAAACATTTAATTTTTAATAACAAATAGCAGATGGTGAATAGGAATCATTTATTGTAAATAAAAAATATCCTTATCGTCATATAAACATTTTTATTTTTATCTTAATCTCTCACCTCATGACAAATAACAAATGACAGAAGACAAATGACAGATTACAGATTATCAATGATAAGTAACAAATGACAGATGACGAACGCAAGATATTTTTTCAACAATCAAACCCTCGCAGTTTTTACAGATGACAAATGACATATGACAGATAACAGATGGCATAATAAAACAGTTGACAAATGACAGAAGAAAAAAGACAATTTTGAATACAATCAACACTTTTATATTTTATTTTTGTCAGATTGTGAATGACAGATTACAAATTACTAATGACAAATAACAAATGACAGAGGACGAAAACAAATTATTTTTTTAACAATGCAATAAAACTTTTTTTTGCTGTTAATCAATGGCAGATGACAGATGACATAATACAGAAAACAGATGACAAATTAGACATAATGACGGATAATGTAAACAAAATATTTTTTTAACAATCCAACAAAACTTTTTTGACAGATGATAGAAGATAGATGAAAAAGGATAGATGACAAATTAGTATTGACAAATTATAGATAACAGATGACGTATGACCTGAAGGCGGATGACAGATGAAATTTTTACAAATAGCAAATGACATATGACATAATATATAGCCTATAAACGGTGACAGATTAAAACAAAAAAAAACACTTGAATTTTTAATTTTGGCCGATTATTAATGAGAAATAACAAACGACAGATGACGGGAACAAAATATTTTCTTAACAATCCAACTAAACATCATCATACAGATGACAGAAGAAAGATAACAAAGGATAGATGACAAATTAGTGTTGACAAATTATAGATAACAGATGACGTATGACCTAAAGACAGATAACAGATACCAGACAATATTTACAGATAACAAATGTCATATGACAGATAACATATGGCATATAACAGGTGACAGATTTAAAAATAAAACACTTTTATTTTTAATTTTGGCAGATTATTAATGACAAATAACAAATAACGGAAATAAAATATTTTTTTCAACAATCAAACAAAACATTATTGACAGATGACAGATGACAAATTATAGGTAACAGATGGCATATGACATAAAGGCAGATGACAGATGACGGACACCAGACATTTTTTACAAATAACAAATAACATATAACAGATAATATATAGCATGTAACAGGTGACAGATTAATAAAACACTTTTATTTTCAATTTTTGCAAATTATTAATTACAAATAACAAATGACAGATGTCTGAAACAAAATATTTTTTTTAACTATCCAACCAAACATTTTTGACTGATTGCAGATGACAAATTATAAATAACAGATGGCATATGACCTGAAAACAGATGACATGATGATGGACGCCAGATATTTTTTAATAATTCAATAAAAAAATATTAATTTTTAAGGACAATTTGTTATTTTTATTATAATCTTTCTTCTCGTCATTTATGGACAAAAATTACTACTGATAAATAACAAGGCAGATGACAGACAACAGATAACAATTGACAGATGCTAAATGACAGACGATAGATGATACATAACAATTTTTTTCTAAATTACAAGATTTTGAGAATTTTCTAGAAATTGTAAGAATTATCCATACAATATTTTTCCTAACTTTCAGAAATAAATGACAGATAACAGATGACAAAGGATAGTTGACAAATTAAGGGTAACAAATGATAAACAACAGATGCAGATTACAGATAATATTACAAATAACAGTTGGCAGAAGACAAAAGATAGATTTTCAACAATACAAACAACCTTATTTTTAATTTTGGCAGAATATTTATGAAAGATTGCAGACTACCAATGATAAATAACAAAAGAGAGATGACGGAAATATTTTTTTAACAGTCCAACAAAACATTTCTTACAGATGGCAACTGACACACGACAGATAACAGATGGTATAAAACAGATGACTGATGCCAAAGGACAGAAGACAAAAGACGGATTTGTTAAACAATAGCCACTTTTATTTTTTTATTTTGGCAGATTACTAATGACAAATAACAAATGACGAAAGCAAAATATTTTTTAACAATCAAACAAAACATTTTTTGCCAGATAATAGATGGCAAATGGCAGATGGGATAGATGACAAATTAGAGGTGACAAATTATAGATAGCAGATGACATATGACCTGAAAACAGATGGCAGATGATAGACGTCAGATATTTTTTAATAATCTAACAAAAATAAGCCTTATTAACATTTAATAACAAATGATAGATGATGAATAAGAATCATTTATTGAAAATGATTCTTATCATCATACAAAAATTTTACTTTTTATCTTAATCTCTCATCTAATAGTTTGTTTTTATTTGAAGACAGATGACCGAAGATAAAAGACAAATTTTCAATAATACATTTTTTTATTTTGGCAGATAATTAATAACTGATTACGGATTACCAATGATGAATAACAAATGACAAATGACGGACACAAGATATTTTATCAACAATCCAAGAAAACATTTTTACACATGGCAAATGACAGATGACAGAAGATAGAAGGCAGAAGACAAATGACAGAGTAAGGATTGATGACAAGTTAGAGGTGACAGATTATTAATAACAGATGACATATGACCTGAAAACAGATAACAGACGCCAGATGTTTAATGACAAATGACAGATGATGAAAAAGAATCGTTTATTGAAAATTATTTTTATCATCATACAAACATTTTTATTTTATCTTAATCTCTCATCTATCAAAAAGTTTTTTATTCTCTGACAAACGACATATGCAGATTACAGATAAAAAATTACAAACAAAAGATGACAAAATACAAAAGACAGATTTTAAATAATAGAAATCATTTTAATTTTTTAATTTTGGTAGATTATTAATTACAGATTACCAATGATTAATAACAAATAACAGATAACGGACACAAGATATTTTATCAATAATCTAACAAAACATTTTTTACAGATGGCAACTGACATATGAGAGATAACAGATGGCATAAAACAGATGACAAATGGCAGAAGACAAAAAACAGATTTTTATTACAATAGTCACTTTAATTTTTAATTTTGGTAGATTATTAATGACAATTTACAGATTATCAATGATAAATAACAAATGACAGATGACGAACGCAAAATATTTTTTCAACAATTCAACATAAGATTTTTTACAGATGACATATGACAGATATGATATATGGCATAAAACAGATGACAAATGACAGATTTTTAATATAATAGACAATTTTATTTTTAATTTTAGCAGATTATTAATGATAAATTACAGATTTTTAGTGACAAATAAAAAATGATATAGGACGGAAACAAAATATTTTTTAAACAATCCAACAACACATTTTTTGACAGATGGCAGATGATAGATGACAAATGGCAAATGACAGATAAGGAAGGTAGAAGGCAGAAGACAACAGACAGAAAACAGATGACAAAGGATTGATGACAAATTAGAGGTGACAATTTATAAACAACAGGTGACTTATGACCTGAAAACAGATGACAGACACCAGGTGTTTAATTACAAATTACAGATGATGAATAAGAATCGTTTATTGAAAATTATTCTTGTCATCTTATGAATATTTTTATTTTTATCTCAATCTCTCATCTATCAATTTGTTTTAATTTTGACAAACGACAGATGCAGATTACAAGTAAAAATAAGACAAATAACAGATGGCAGAAGACAAAAAACAAATTTTCAATCATACATATAACTTTATTTTTAATTTTGGCAGAATATTAATGACAGATTACAGATTATCAATGATAAATAACAAATGACAGATGACTGACACAAGATATTTTTTCAACAAAACATTTTTCACAGATGGCAAATGACATATGACAGATAACAAAAGACAGAAGAAAAATGACATATGACAGATAGTAGATGACAAATGACGGAAGAAAAATGACAGATTGTCAATATAATAGACACTTTCATTTTTAATTTTAGCAGAATAATAATGACATATTACAGATTATTAATGACAGATGGCGGAAACAAAATATTTTTTTAACAATCCAACAAAACATTTTTTGACAGATGACAAATGGCAGAAGACAGAAAAAGATGACAAATTAGAGGTGACAATTTATATATAACAGATGGCATATGACCTGAAAATTGATGACAGATGCCAAATATTTCTTAATAATCCAACAAAAAAAACTTATTGAAGTTTAATGCAAAATGACAGATAATGAATAAGAATCATTTATTGAAAATTATTCTTATCATCATACAAACATTTTTATTTTTATCATAATCTCTCATCCATCAATTTGGTTGTATTCTTTGACAAACGAAAAATGTAGATTTCAGATCAAAAAAATAGCAAAAAACAGATGCCAGAAGGAAAACGACAGATTTTTCATACAATAGACACTTTTATTTTTAATGTTGGCTGATTATTAATAACAGATTGCTAATGACAAATAACAAATGACAGATGACGGAAACAAAATATTTTTTTTAACAATCCAACAAAACACTTTTTGACAGATGACAGATAGTAGATGAGAGATGATCAATGAAGATAGAAGACAGAAAATAGATAACAAAGAATGGATGACGAATTAGAAGTGATAAATTACAGATAATAAATGATCTGAAAACAGATGACAGATAATGATAGGCCTCAAATAATCCAACAAAAAAAACTTATTAATTTTTAATAACAAATAGCAGATGATGAATAGGAATCATTTATTGTAAATAAAAAATATCCTTATCGTCATATAAACATTTTTATTTTTATCTTAATCTCTCACCTCATGACAAATAACAGATGACAGAAGACAAATGACAGATTACAGATTATCAATGATAAGTAACAAATGACAGATGACGAAAGCAAGATATTTTTTCAACAATCAAACCCTCGCTGTTTTTACAGATGACAAATGACATATGACAGATAACAGATGGCATAAAACAGTTGACAGATGATAGAAGAAAAAAGACAAATTTTGAATACAATCGACACTTTTATATTTTATTTTTGTCAGATTGTGAATGACAGATTACAAATTACTAATGACAAAAAACAAATGATAGAGGACGAAAACGAATTATTTTTTTAACAATCCAACAAAACTTTTTTTTGCTGATAATCAATGGCAGATGACAGATGACATAACACAGAAAACAGATGACAAATTAGACATAATGACGGATAATGTAAACAAAATATTTTTTAACAATCCAACAAAACTTTTTTGACAGATGATAGAAGATAGATGAAAAAGGATAGATGACAAATTAGTATTGACACATTATAGATAATAGATGACAGATGATGAAAGCCAGACATTTTTTTACAAATAGCAAATGACATAAGATATAGCCTATAAAAGGTGACAGATTAAAACAAACAAAAAAACACTTGAATTTTTAATTTTGGCCGATTATTAATGACAAATAACAAACGACAGATGACGGGAACAAAATATTTTCTTAACAATCCAACTAAACATCATCAAACAGATGACAGAAGAAAGATAACAAATTAGTGTTGACAAATTATAGATAACAGATGACGTATGACCTGAAGACAGATAAAAGATACCAGACAATTTTTACAGATAATAAATGTTATATGACAGATAACATATGGCATATAACAGGTTTTCAAATCTGTAAAAATAAAACACTTTAATTTTTAATTTTGGCAGATTATTAATGACAAATAACAAATGACAGATAACGGAAATAAAATATTTTTTTCAACAATCAAATAAAACTTTCTTGACAGATGACAGATGAGAAATTATAGATAACAGATGACATATAACCTAAAGACAGATGATGGACACCAGACATTTTTATGATCTGAAAACTGATGATAGATTATGTACGCCAGATATTTTCTAATAATCCAACAAAAAAACTTATTAATTTTTAATGACACATGATAAATAACAAATAACATTGTTATTTTTAATTTTTATTATAATCTTTCTTCTCATCAATTTTTGATAAAAATTACTACTGATAAATAACAAGGCAGATGACAGACAACAGATAACAAATGACAGACGATAGACTATATACAGGGTGACTGACGAAAAACCTTTGGTGCTGTATCTCGTTATTTTTGATCCGATTTGAATAAATAAAACATCAAATTAAATGATTTTTAAAAGACTTTAAAATGAACTGTACTGATATTTTTTCTTGCATACAGTTTTTGACAAAAGACGATCAACTTTTTTTATCAAATTGCACTGTATATATATTTTGTACTGATCCGCAAGGAGATTGTTTTCTGAATCTAAATTTGTAAACGATTTTATCCATTCATCAAACCAAAGTCGAGAAATTGAGGATTAAAAAAAAATTAAAAATCAAATACCCATAGTAAACAATATACAGAGCCTATACCAAATGTCAAAAGTGACAGTATCAGTCATTGGTACAATACTGCAATGATTTTTAATAATTTCATAATAAAAATGTTGCAAGATTTCAAAAACTGAAAACTGATTTCTGTAGAAGCACAAAATTCTACTACAGTGTTTGAAATATTGCAACATTTTAATTATGAAATAATTAAAAATCATTGCATTGTTGTGTCAATGGCTGTCACTGTCACTTTTGACATTTAAAATAGGGTCTGTATATTGTTTACAATTTCTCGACATAAGTTTGATGTATGGATAAATTTGTCTACAATTTTATATTCAGAAATAAAATCTCCTTGCGAATCAATAAAAATATATACAGGGTCCTGCAACAGTGCGTCAGGCTTTCCTAGCGCCTTTCTCGTAAGAGATAGAAAAAATGTTAAAAATTTATTGATTTAAAAATCTCTATGCCGTAAAATTATTTTCAAATATACAGGGTGTCCCAATTTTGCGGTATAACAAAAGCAAACATTTTTTTAAATGGAACACCCTGTATATTTTTTCATTTTCTAATTTGGATAATATTTTATAACTTGAACCTTTTTCTGGTTTTTAATTTCGATATGGCATTTCCGAGTTATTGTCGTTTTTCTGAAAAAAATGTAAAAAGAGGAGGTTCACAAAAAAAATTATTCTGATGTTCTATTTAAAATTTAAGAAATTTTCTTTTTCCTATGGTTGGTCATAAGTACTATTTATGTACCGGTGTTAAATATTTTCACTATGGAGGAACCCTGCCTTTGAATCAGACACGCCATTTTCTAAAATTTCAAAATGTCGTAAATGGAATCATATATTTTTTTAAATTTTATATTATTCTGCATCTAATTTCCTACAAAAAATATTAAGCATACCCTATACCTAAAAGTGTTATTTTTCAAGATATAAAAGAATGTATATTTCAAACGGTCCTTGAATACGAATTTGTTTTTGAATATATAGCCATGACTGAAAATATGCATCTGTCAATTAAACAATTAGTTTGACATTTAAATCTCTCTGATATTTGCTGCAAAGTGATTCTCTCCGTTTCGCAAATTATCATCATGGATTTCGAAAAGGGCGAACGGAGGAGAAATGTTTTAGGAACTTACTCAATAGATTTATTGAAATGGGAAGTGTGAATTACAAAAAACAAGAAAGAAGAAAGCCTATCATCAACGAGAAAAACCAACTTTCAGTGCTATTAACAGCAACTGAGCATCCCAACGTAAACCAAAAAGACATTGGTGAAGGAACTGGCATAAGCGAGAAGTCAGTACAAAGCATTCTGAAGAAAAATCGATATTATGCATACCATATTTAGCTACATCAAGAACTGAGTAATACTGATTTTCAATTTCGTTCCGAATTTTGTATCTGGGGAAGACAGGAAATTCAGGACATCCCATAACAACGCATGTGTCAACAGGCAATTTTCACTATAATTCGCATGTTATAAGACAAGCATCGACGGTCTTTGAATGTCTGGGGCGGAATTTTTGGAAACCATGTAGTAGGTCCACATTTCTTCGAGGGCCATCTCAATAGGCCTATGTATTTGCACTTCCTGAATTGAATTACCCGGAACGTTAGCTAATATACCCTAACTAACAAGAGTATGGTTTAAACAAGACGGAGCACCTGTTCAATTTTCGCAAGTCGTGAGGGCATTTGATTTTTCCCAACCAGTGGATTGGTAGGAATGGACCCACCAAATGGCCTGCTAGATCTCCGGATCTAACAAAACCTGACGTTTTCTTGTGGCTATACTCAAAAGAGATTGTTTTTTAAGGAACCACCAACAGCACCAATGAATATGCATCAACGAATTGTGGAAAGGTCTTTTCAGCAGCGAATTAATTTGTGCCTAAATGAAAATTGAAGACATTTTGAACATTTACTGTAGTAAATAATTTTGTTATCTTTCCCGGCTTTCGAATAAAATAATGAATCGTATTATCTGTTTCTGTTTATCTCACATTGACACTTACTTGCATTTTGTTAGTTATTTTGCCTCAGCAAGATCAACTCCGTACATAGAAGTATGTATAATTAAATGGTTATTTTTATGAAAACTATTAAATATCTCAATAACTATGGGGTTTAGACATATTATTATTTGCAAAGTTTGGCATTTCTTTCTAATCTAATCGAATAATAAGAAAAACAATTGTTTTCGCCTATCTGGGTAGCGCTGAGCATAAATTCTTTAGGCTTGCAAACAATTAATTCCACCTTCTCCAGTATATATCACATGAATTAATTCTTCTCAAAAATTGCATTGTTATAATCGTAACGTATAATGCAACCATACAAACCAAACTTATTGTTTAATTGACAGATGCATTTTTTTCAGTCATAGCTATCTATTCAAAAACAAATTCGTATTCAAGAACCGTTTGAAATATAAATCCTTTTATATCTTGAAAAATATCAATTTTAGGTATAGGGTATGCTTAATATTTTGTGTAGGAAATTAGATGCAGAATAATATAAAATTTAAAAATATATATAATTCCATTTAAAAAACAAGAGTTACGACAATTTGAAATTTTAGAAAATGGCGTGTCTGATACAAAGGCAGGGTTCCTCAAAAGTGAAAATTTTTAACACTGGTACCTCAACAGTACTTATGACCAACCATAGGAAAAAGAAAATTTCTTAAATTTTAAATAGAACATCAGAATAATTTTTTTGTGAACCTTCGTTTTTTACATTTTTTTTCAGAAAAACGTCAATAACTCGGAAATGCCATATCGAAATTAAAAACCAAAATAGGTTCAAGTTATATAATATTATCCAAATTAGAAAATGAAAGAATATACAGGGTGTACCATTTAAAAAAATGTTTGCTTTTGTTATACCGCAAAATTGGGACACCCTGTATATTTGAAAATAATTTTACGGCATAGAGATTTTCAAATCAATAAATTTTTATACGAAACATTTTTTTCTATCTCTTATGAGAAAGGCGCTAGGAAAAAGCCTGACGCACTGTTGAAGGACCCTGTATACAGTGCAATCCTATTAAAGTCTTTTAAAAATGGTTTAATTTGATGTTTTATTTATTAAAATCGGATAAAAAATAAGCAAGATACAGCACCAAAGATTTTTCGTCAGTCACCCTGTATAACAAATGACTAACGATTTTTTTCTTAATTACGAGATTTTCAAAATGTTCTAGCAATTTCTTTAAGAATGTCATTACTTTAGAAAACAATTGATATTGTCATAAATTTGTTAAAAATTTACAATCGATAACTTTATCCTGAGTAAATAAAGAAAAAAAAATGTAATTACCTAACGACATAATACGTTCAGTATTATGCTTACTGATTTTTACCATTTAATTTAAACACAATCAATACTGGTTATAAAAAATAACAAATTTAAAATGTTAAATGTAATAAATTTAGGTTATAATTTTTTGACATTTAAATGCACTGTGTATTCCTATTAACTATTTTGTTTCACCAATAGATTTTACATATATGCTTAATCTAGAATCTACTTGAGAGATATGCAGAAATGCATTCAAATCAGTATTTGATAACCCGCATGCAACGAATGCACGTCGCAAAATAAAAAAAAAAAACAACTCGTGCAAGGTTTGCCCACTCGACACGAGTTTTTTTTTGTTGTTATTATTTTCAGGTGGAATACTTACCGGCAAGCAGCGGTAATGGAAATGAAAAGCCCCAGTCCTCGGCCTCCACGTGCCGTTTCAACACGGGCCACGCTAGATGGTCCACAATCGAGGAGGGGTGTGAGGCGGCGCGAGGGGGCCTCGCCGCTCGGCTCTGTTCGGAACGGCGCGCAAATGCACGAACCTGTGGGAGGTAAACATTTCAGTTTGATTTTGGAGTGGCTTTCGTATGGTACCCGATTTAAACTACAACTAGAAAAACCTTAAAAAACACCGAAAAATAAGACGTGCTTAGTGTGCTTTGACGGTATAATACATTTACGAAATATTGACAGTGCAGATTGTTTTAAGAGTGGAGAAAGTTTGAAGATTGCATCAAGTAGTCGTCGGTTTCTTCGGTTGTTTCAAGACCGGATGTTTACATGTAAGTAAATATTGTTTTCGATTGATAAGTGTCAGCATCGGTGGTGTTTTTTCGTGATTAGTTCGTTTAGTGATTGTTGGGATAGGTCTTGAAGGTTGTTGGCGTCGTGTATCAATCCCGACCTTTGCGTATGTATAATTTTAAATACGTATCCTAGATAAATCGGTATTTTGATTGGTGGTGCGTAATTTGGGTAATATCGGGGATTAAAAGTCGCCATTGAGTAAATAAAATGCAATAGTTTGTGGGCGCGGGTAGCGGGGGCCACGCTCCAACTCCGACCTACGTCGCTATGGGTTGGCGAGGTCGGTGATCGTTGTAAAAAAGGCAGCAGGAACTCCACGTGGAGGCGCAGGACTGGGGCCGGCGTGCTCGTGCTGGCACCATATACGTTTCCTACTAACTGCGCACAACGACTCGCCGGCGTGTGCGTGGGGCCACAGTCCTTCGCCTCACTGCAGCCGCGGCTCGTGTACACAGTGGATATAAGCCGATAACGATGTTTTCCAAAGGCAAATGTATAAATACACCAATCGTACAAACAAATTTTATCCAACTTATCGCCCATCAGATTACGGCTGGTCATGAGCGACGCCCGGCCAAATCGCAACCCGCGACCTACAGTAAGATCATGGAAAACACCATAAACAACAACCGCAATTGGTAATTAATTTAAAACAAAACTAAATTTGTTGTTTTACCTTCAAATATTTAATTTAATTTGAATGACAAATGCAACACATACATTTTAAAACAAACTGGTTAATAAATATTCTAAACAATTCTAGAAAGAAACAAAAGAACTTATAAAACAGCTTGTTCGATTTTCTCGGTTTCAATGTTACACATATAATTCAAGTTTAGACCTTATTAGCTTATCATTATTAAACGTTACGTGTTGAATTTTAAATAATAACAGACACAACTTGCCATTTATTATTATTGCTAATACTTTTTGTTGCTTCAAATAAATATTTAACCGTTTTGACAAGAGACCAATAAAAAATACTTTATGGTGATTTATCCATGTGATAGAAACATCAGTATTGATTTTATTATTAACGATTTTAAAGCTAAATTGTAGTATGGAAGTTAATAATAAGATTTCTAATATATCTAATAAGCAAACCTATTGAACGAACTAATATTTTGAGGAAGATATTGAGGCTAACACTAAAATGTATGAGTTATCATTAATTCATAATCCATAATTCTTTAAATTATCTAATTAGATAATCGGAATATAATTCTTTTACTTAAATATCTTAACTTAAATATCTTGACTTTAAAATCAAAATGTTTCAGTTAATTAATAATTAATTACCTAATAAAATCAAATCAAATTCATTAAATAGTTACCGTATTTACACATTTAATTAATTAGGTGAAATTTGAAAATGAAATTAATGAAACAAAAGTAAAAACCGAATTTTTCCATAAAACAAAATCGAAACGGATCGCGCGTGTATCAATTGGCTTTTTCGGAAGAGTGCGTTGCCCTCAGTTACACGCACACACACACACACACACACGCACACAATATTTCGGATGGGCCCCGGGGTCAAAAACCGACCCAAGAGAACATTTGGGCATCCCCCTCCTACGCAGTGCACACGCACGGGGCGTGGCCTGGCGGGGGAACGCACTCGCACTTGTCGCAGGACTTGCATTCATGCGTTGCACCTAAAACAGTTTACATCATCGAAAAGTGCCTTCGGGGTGGGTTGTGTGATATACGGTGAATTAAAAACGAGAGCGAGGAGAAATTTATTTGAAATAAATAAAAAAAAAAAACAGCCGCGCCATGGCCGAGGAGGACGTGAAGGTGTTCGAGGCTTCCGAAACTTTTATAACCAACCTCTTCTTCCGCTGTAAAAGCACGGACGACAACGGTGCGTTGATATAACACATTACACATACACATTTTCAAAAATATATATGTATATATACGCAACAACCAATTTCTAATTAATAAATTCAAAAACGCGTAAAATTTGTGCGGACGAGATGAATCCAATACCCAAAAATGGTGAATATAAAAACTGAATTATCATAATTTTCATTCTGTGATTAATTTTATTTTTCAAGTTGCCATTGTATTATACAAAATTTTTAAGCCTTTTTTCGGTAATCAATTTAATTTGTTAATTTGCGTTATTTTTATACAAACATTTTTTAAGTGAAATTTTCTTCATATATTTGTGGAATCTCGATGATTTTCAACGATCAAATTTAATTTTTTAATTGTGTGTGCTAATATTATGCAAAATTTTTGTATTGAAATAAGCTCGAATGAACAATAGTGAAATTTGAATAAAGTGCAAGTAAACTTAATAATTTAATTACTGTCTTTAGAAAGTTGTTCAAATTTAGTGGCCAAAACTAAATAGTGTTTTTAATTATTTTTTATTAATTTGATTTATGATTTTTTGAATTTTTAAAATATTTTTTTGACATAAACCGTTTTTATCCGCCTTAAATTTAATCATTCCTTTAAAATATGTATTCGAAATTTTTATAGTGAAAATAAAATTCAATTTTATTAAATTAAAGAATTGAATTATTACTACCTTGAAAAGTGATTTAAACAAAATAGCAATTTTATTATTTTTTTTGAAAGTTTTGAAATATTTTTGTGTATTAAAAGTAAGTGTCTTAACTTAAACTTTCTTTCTACGCCGTAAATTTAGTGTTCAACGCATTTCCTGCTAAGTATTTAATTTTACGCAGACTAAAAAATAGTTACTTAAATTTTTAGCTTCAAATGCGAATTAATTTAATCAAATTTTATAACAAGTGTTGCGGCTTTTTCTAAAATAAATTAATATTAACTAAATTACATTGAAATAAATAAGTTACTTTAAATTAAGAAGTTATATTATATGTACTTATTTTTAGAATTTGTGTAACGTATATATCGCGATTGATCATATCATTACGAGCACTGAATATTTCAAATCTATTGTACTATATTAACTAATTGGTTTAGGAAATAGATAAATGCATTATTTTTTGTTCGGAAAATTAAAAAAAAAAACACGAAATTTAAAAGAAATCAATTTTATCCTTAATGTTTAATTATTAAGTAATAACATATTTCTTCCCTTTGCATTAGTTATACATTACATAATATCTTTTGTAAATACAATTATTTTAAAATACATTAATTAAAAAATATGACATAATAGATTATTCACTAAAAATAGAATACATTTAGGATTTTAAAAAATACCCGCTAAGCGCCAATTCGTTATTAATTTAATAATACTTTTGTGTATATTTTACCGATTGAAGGGTATGCTAGAGATTATCGATCCACCGCACAAAAAATACATTTTAAATTCAACAACCAATCAATTTTATATTTGTGGCCAAATCAATTAGATGAATGCTTTATAAGCATAGTAATAATGGTTACGATAATTCTAAGTAGTAATTTTCGCTTCGTAAGTAACTTATAATAACTTAAGATAGCTTAAGTCCAATTTTTATTTAATTTAACATTTATCTGGTTCAATAAGTTAATTACTATAAGTTATTATTTCAATAAAAACTTCTCGTTTATCTTCATAACGCTTAGGTTAAATTAAAAGTATTCATTTAAGTAAAGTATGTTTTTTTTAATTGTTGCAGAAGAAAGTTGGTCAAAAAAAGTGCCCAACATGGTCGGCTACTACAGCGACACGGCCATCCCGCTGCCGATGCCCGTGCAGACGTCCGAGGAGGACCTGGTGAAGCGCGTGGTGTGCAGCCCCGACCTGCCCATACCCAGTTTCCCCGGCCCGATCAGCCTCCAGGAGAACATCCAGTGCCAGCTGTGCAACAAGATGTTCACCACGAAGTCGGCCTTCCAGGCCCACCAGCGCACCCATCAGAAGGAGAGCGACGATCCGTACCGTTGCAACATTTGCGCGAAAACGTTCGCCGTGCCGGCCCGCCTGACCAGACACTACAGAACGCACACCGGCGAGAAGCCCTTCCGATGCGAATTCTGCAACAAGTCGTTCAGTGTTAAGGAGAACTTGAGTGTGCACCGGAGGATCCACACGAAGGAGCGTCCGTACAAGTGTGACGTGTGCTCGAGGGCGTTCGAACATTCCGGGAAACTGCACCGCCACATGCGGATCCACACCGGGGAACGGCCGCACAAGTGCACGGTGTGCTCGAAGACGTTTATACAATCGGGGCAACTGGTGATCCACATGCGAACGCACACCGGGGAAAAACCGTACGTTTGCACCGTGTGCCAGAAGGGTTTCACGTGCAGCAAGCAGTTGAAGGTGCACTCGCGAACACACACCGGTGAAAAGCCGTATTCGTGCGAGATTTGCGGAAAGTCGTTTGGTTACAATCACGTGTTGAAGCTACACCAGGTGGCCCATTACGGCGAAAAAGTCTACAAATGCACCATATGTAACGATACGTTTACGTCGAAGAAGAGTATGGAAGCGCACATAAAGAGCCATTCTGACAGCCCAGTTCCAATTTCACCCCCACAATCGACCACTCCCAGCAGTGAATCATCGTGCTCTTCAACTAGTGATAAGGAAAATAAAGACACACCAATGAATTTAACCCAAATCCCTGAGCCCACACCTCTAAGTTACGATCAAGATTTCCGCTACTACCTTTACCCGCGCGAGCGCTTATCACCGACCTCGCTGTCCTACCTCCAATATTCCAACCCCTCATCCGGTGTTGAATTGCTGGCAGCCGCCGCAACGGCACAAGAAAGGGTATACGAGGAACAATACAGAGCCTCCCCCGACATGGCCGTACTCAACCTTATCTCCAGGGGATCCCCAGATATGGTAGCGGCGCTGAAACAGCATCCCGCCTACTTCACCGCCCCCACCGTCCATTATAACACGCCATTGAACGCCGGCGATGACATCAGGAAGCGCGTAGAAGCCGCGCTGGCCGTGGAAGGCACCACATCCGAGGACGAACCTATCCTGACCCCACCGAACTCTAACCCAGTTTCCCCCGCCCCGTCACCTGACCCCGAACTCAGCCTACCTCCCAGGAAACGGTCGAAGATGATCCTGAAATCGCTGGAGACGGTTGACCTCAACCCCGTCCGCTACAACACAGTTATTCAATACGCTAGGGCTTCATAGTAAACGACACCCCAACACAAAGTTCTAAATTCGTACTATTCGTTTTAAACATGTAAATTAAAAACAAATTTCGTTGCAATATATTTTTTACAGGCAAAATGTTTGATTTGAAAGAACATTCGAACACCAATTTACGGGATGGACTATTTTTTTTTCTGTGATAGACATGACGTTTTACCTCATTGCAGTGCCTCGGGCCGTCGCGCCCATGCAATATTTAGTAAATTATAAACTGCACTGTCTACATGAAAATTGCACCAGTGCTGGTGTAATTAATCAATCACCTCATCTTAGTTGTTAAGCGATGAATATGTATTACATAATTTTCTTTTTTAATCAATCAACTGTAGGTAATTTAAGAAATTGTAAAGATAAACTATTGGACAGTATAGATAGATGTGTTTTTGTATTTTAAGTAACTTTATAAATATTATTAAATAATTATTATTTTATATTTCGAAAATTGTGTACTGTAATCTAAGTCTGAGCCATTGGAATCGTTTCTGTTTCGTGGCATATGTTGTTGTATTCCCTATTATAAATGTACTATCAATAAATTATAAGATTAATTGAAGATTACATTTGACATTTATTTACACAACCTTATAAATCACCATTACCAAGGAGGACTAGGGCAATACAAAACCTAAATCCATTAGCGAATGAAAGCAAGGCCATTTAGTGTAATTTTATGAACCAAAAGTTTCAAGAGCCTAGTTTCTTATTTGGTAAGTAACTAAGTTTACTCTTTATCCAATCGATGAGTAATGGCTTTTATACAATAAAAAATGTTGAAATAGAATAGAACTTAACTAGTACAATATGATTGGCAAGATTGGTGTAATTTAAGTTTCTCGTTGCAATATAAGTACACTTTTCAAAACATTAATGTATTGAGGTACAGTTTCTTCCCTGGGAAGTACTGATAATAAAAATAAATTGTGTTTCATTAAGAAAGTTATATTTACACTCTCTGTTAACGACAGTCACATAACCATAAATCACTTTTTTTAAATCAGTCTTGCCAATAATTGTATTCCTCAAGATTTGCTTTAAATCATTGAAAATCTTATTATGTTAGTCCTAACTAAATTTAAAGCAAATCTTGAGGAATACAATTATTGGCAAGACTGATCTACTAGGGTAGAAGTAGTAGTGTTTGGCTATCGATCACGTGGTCCTTCCGCCATGTGATATGTGTGTGTGTAAATGAGCTTGTTACTTTAAAGGATCACCCCGTCACTCTAAAGCACCATTACTTGTATCCCAATGGTGAATGGTACCGGTTACCCATCCTACTGCTGGCCCGAACCAACGTTGCTGCAGCTGCACGTAGTTCGGGACCGCAACCCAATGCGCGTATTATTATATATAATATTTTTAAGAGTTTGATGTGCCGGAAAACCAATTAAGGTTCTGGTTAATTCTAAACAAAAAAATATATTGATAGAGTTGTAGATAAATTAATTATTAAATTGTGTTTCATTAAGCCCTAAAGTAATTAATAAAATTTGAGAGGAAAAGGATATGCAACTTAATATACAAATAAGCACATTTGTACGTTTCACAAGTTATTAAATGTAGTTTTAATTAGAACTAATAAGTTTTAACGGTTATGAATATTTTGGTATAGAATATATTTGACATAGTCGTTTAATTCTCTTTAAAATATGTATATACACCGTGAACTTTCAAGTAAGGGTTTTTATATAAAAAAAAGCACTAAAATCTTTTATACGCACTTTGTTTTAAATCCAGATATATATTTCAAACACAAAATAATCAATATAAATTATATCTGGATTTAAATAAAAGCGCGAAGAAAGGTTTTTATTGCTTATTTATAAATTAATATTCTCGTCGCGGAACTCATGTATATTTGGTTGCATATTTGTGTAAAAAAATTTGAACATAATTTTATTGTTAGTACTAATCACTATCAAACATATCATGTACTTGTTTCTCATTAATCACTTGGTGAAACATTATGTTAATATATAGGTTTTATAATTTAATTTTATGAAACAAACCAAGTGAATTAAATTATAAAACCTATATACTATGAAACATATTGGGAGAAGTAATCCGTAAGGATCGAAACACGTGTCAGTTACCTGATAATAAACAAATGGAACATAACAAGTGTATTACTTCTCCCAATATGAAAATTTGGTTCCATCAAGAATGTAGCAAAACAAGAATCGAATTTACTATGAAACATGTTTATATCTTATTTAAAAAATCGTCGATAAATAAAAGTTTTCAGACAGTCTAACATTTGATTGGCGTTTCTTACCTTAATTTTACCTGTCGATTATTATTTTGGCAACGACCTTCCTTACACTTATTTAATTAGCCTTGCATAAGCCCTTATTCGTTGCGGGTGGTTAGCCTCATCCAATGTTAATGAAGGCAGCTGATAAATCTACTTCCCAGTTCTGTTTAATAAATCATAAATAAATCAATAATAAAATCTAATAATACATATTAGGTTTGAAATTTTTTGAGAAGAAAAATTTCTCTATACTTACTATTGAACAATGTTGTTGAGGGTATTTTTCTTTAACCGAAAAGGAACCTCGCAATCATAGCTTCTATAGACAATAAATATTTACTTGTTTTATTTATAAAATTATTTTTAAATTGAGACACGTACCGCTATCTATACAGGAACGATCAAATTAAAATTAAATTACATTACAGGAACCTCTAAATTAGTTAAGTTATATAGTTAACTATTATTTACCTAGCATAAACAAGATTTGCAACTTCTGGCAATTTAAAATAGATGGCGCGAGTTTCTTCATAATTAAAAAAGAGAACTATAAATTGTTTAATTATTATAAGCACCAATTACCAAAACCCAATGTATATCATAAGTAGTCTCTAAATACCTGCCTAATATAATGTTTATTCATCATATTAATGACAAACGATGCTAAGCATTTAATTTACAAAAAGATATTAGCGTTTTACTCTTTGAATTCTAATTCATATTAATGAGCACTTGTAAAATGGTCTTTTTTTCGTTCAGAGTTATAAATATTTAAATCAGTCCTCCTATTTTCTAAACTGTCTATATGTTTGTAAATCTATATTATCAAGAACTGAAAATTGGATTATCTCTACTTTACTTATTAATTTGTACATGCGCAGTGGCAACCAGAAATCATGATAGTGGATTTAAAACTGAATTTGCTGTATCGGTAAAATGAATAGAAAACTTAATCGTAAGGCATAAACCTGTTTCATTTTTATGATAGAAGAGGAAATCTGCCGTCACCCTTATTTTAGGGTAGTGAAGGTCTCCTGCCGATTAAAACCACTCCTTTGAGATTGCTATTGTGATTAATGCAGGACCATCGTTTTTTCTAGTCGGAAACTCGGTAGAAATAATCATTAACATTTTGGGAATCTACCATAAACCATAAATTAATATTGTGTTTATAATACATAATCAAAACAGAAGCAATTCGAAATTGGTATTTGTTTAATAGTGATTATTATTGCATTTAATTCAATCCACTGGTTTATTTGAATATGTAATTAATTGCTCACTCAGCTCGTGGTGAAACATTTTTTAACTATCTTAGTTTAAACTAAAAATCGCTTAATTAACTTGGAATAAAAACACTAACTCTTCGAAATGTTCATCTAGCTCAAACAAAAATTATTTGTGAAGAAAGTGTTAGTATTTTTATTCCAAGTTAATTAATAAAAATCTTCAACTCAAGAACGAATTTCAATAAAAATCACTTGTTTTCTTTGAGACAAACCAATAGATTTTTAGTTAAAACCAAAATGGCTTATTTTAAATTAAAATCAAACAACTTTTTATAGAAAATCAAATCAGATAAAGCCACTTACTAAATACATAACTTACCCATGAATATTAAACAATAAAATACTGTCCCAAATAGAATAATGAAGAGCCGTTTAAAAAATTACGTTAAATTTTATTTAAAACAGATATAAATATGACAATTATTTCATCTATTAATACTCTCTTTATATCACTCTAAAAATAATTTTGATTTAATCAACGCACGTAATGATTCCGAATTAATAGTTAGTTCCTCTTGTGTTCCCTAATTCGATTCCATAAAGTCGTTTATAAAATTAATCATTAACATAATGAAAACCTTCACATAAATGTATAATTGAGACTATATTATAATGTAGAATAGATTTACAAATATATTACATATACAAACTTAATGTATAATATATAAAATAATCATATAGATCTATAGGTTCTATGTATATAAATAAAATATTTTCAGAAATTTTAAAATAAAAATAAAACATTTGTTTTTACAAAATTTACAATTTGTCAGATATGGCGTATTTACAAAGGGTTAAAGATATAAATAAAATTGTTGGTGTAGATAATTTTTTTTTAGTTGCACATTTGTCCCACAACATCGGATAAAATATTTTCTCGTCAGGTACACTTTTCTATAAAATGGTGATGTAGTAGTCGATTGAAATGAACGGAGCGGAGAAGGTTTCTCAATGGATGAGTACTTCTTTCGTATCGGTGGTCGAGCCCTGCCTGGTTGGACTCAGCAGCTCTTGCCTGTCGCGTTCGCGTTCTCGTCCCGGCCGGAACGCCTCCAGCAGAGCTTCGACCCGTTCCTCGGTCGGCCCCCACTTCTGGTACCCGGTCGAATTTTGCAGCCACACTATGACGGTACCGTGTCCTATCCGTACATTCAGCTCCGACCTTAAATATTTACAAACGACCTTACCAAAATATACTACAAACCAATGTGTATTAAAACTTACCAATACTTAATGCATTAAAATATGACATTGTGTAATAAAATGAACAAGTCTTCAAATAAAATACCTCAATACCTTAGATAATGAAATACAATAATATTCCTTATAAAGAAATTATCTATTCAAGTGCAGAATTTTGTGTAATATTTTTGTAGAATGATTTTTTTTCTCACCATTGCTTTTTTGAAAACATGTGATGAAATTCAGCATGAAAAACTCCTGGAAATGCGTGTAGAACATTATATGCCGAAAAGATAACATGAGAAAATGGGTCTATAATGTGAAAAGAATTCAGATTTGGATAAAAAAGAAACAGTATATGTGGGCCCTAGTATGAACCCATTATACTCCAGTTATACTACCTTTATGATGAAGTTAGAAAATATACTTCCTAGGTCGACGGTCTTGACCATGATGTTTCCAGCAGAATTTTCCTTATATCTGCTCTCTCCTTCCTCATAATATGCTAGATAATATTTAGCATATTATTATCTTGAAACATAGCAGCATACCATTATCCTGGATACTTAACCTTAAATAATTCAGCTATTTCCACTACACACACTCCATCTTGGGAAAAGAAAATCGACGTGACTTTGTGAAGAAAACTTTTTACCGGCGATATTTTTATGATGTAAAGTATTGCTTACAACATTTAGATTTTTTTTTTTTCATTCAAATCTAATATAGTAGATCTATAATTTGCAGTTATGAAACACATATTCTTTTTGGATGTTGTAAAATATTAACTAAACCAAGCAAGCCATCAAAGAGGAAAACATATGATAATGGTAATGCATTGCATCAACTATACTTACTTGGTTAGTACATGTTGGAAGCCGTGACGGAACTCGTGTTCGTACGCCGGTATCGTCACTTGTTTGCGCTTGAATTGACTCGATTCCAACCGCTCCAAGGCGGTGGGTGTTGGTTCTCTGTAATCCGGCATGAGTACAATAAAACTTAATGGCTCGGGACTTTCGCTCAACAGCCTCTCCATGTGATCTACTGAAGCTTCCATTAATTCCTCGCAGTACGGCGGATGCGCTTCGAACGATCCAGAAACTGCTTTCAATTGTAAAAATGGCCTAAAATTAATAGACACAATTGATTACACTAATAACCGAATATCTGAGATTTTATTATATTATTTATTTTAATTATTGAACCTACCCCCGACTTCCAAAATAAGCATCACAGTCGGAAAATGCTGAACAATACTGTTTATAGTAGCAGTTCAGTGGAGACGCAAAGCATTCGAACGTAACACCGAACATCCTGTGAAGGCATTCGAACACGGTGACGGGGAGCGAGGCCTGTGTGTCCTGCACGTCAGCGTTAGACGTGGTTTGTGATGGATTCACTCCGAGAAACGTTGCGTAACGTTTCAGCAGGACCCAGACCCGTGGGATGAAGAGCTCAAATTTTCGATCGTCGAAGCAGCTATGTCTATATAAATGCTCCTGCAACATTAAAATCAGTTAGGTTTCACTTTTACAAAGACTATAACAATTTATATTGTTAATAAATGAAATAGATGCAACTTACCAATTTTTGCAAATGTGTACTGTTAATGGCAAGCGTGTCTCCTTGGAACCGAAGCAGAGCTTGATCCCTATCGGGGAGATATTCGACGACCGGTAACCTAGGACAGGCGACCGCAAACTGGACCGGATAGCACCAAACTTTTCTAGTGTTGTTGTTGGGTAGCTGCACCGAGGGTGGCTCTATACCGTTTTCCTTCAAAAGGGTATTTGATTTTTCGCGGACTTTCCTTGCGTATTCCGCAGAGAGGTTGTAAATCTTTAAGCATATGCCCTCCACAGACGATTTTACCTGACAAAAACAATTTAGGGTTACAGCCCGTTTAACATATTTTCAATTTAGGGACGTTGACAAGATTTATTGTATTAATAACGTGCACGTTTACATTATAAAGTTTTTTTAAGGCGAATTGTAACCATACCTGTTGTAAAATGTTACTGTAATAATTAAAGCGCAAAATTACTTATTACCAATGAGAGCCAATCTTCAATAAAGTAATAATAAAGGAAATGCGATACTAGCGCCATCTATCGCGTTAAAAAGTTCAGCAGAATTAACTGAGACCCCAAATAAGGATTTTAAACTCGACCAATAAATAACAAGGGATGGTTTATCAATGAAATACGTATTATTGTTGTGAGGGTTGATTCACTCATAAATAGCTTGATTAAAATAACTAGACAATTTATACTTAATATTTATTTAAAAAGTAAAAACTATTACTGTTGACTAAGCTATAGGATTTAATGCACACTTAAATAACTAACCTTTAAATAGATGTCCAATATAAATGAGAGGAGAGGATAAGAAATAAGAATTGGTTATATCCTCGAAAGGGTTTACCTGACCTGTTTTGATTTGTGGAAAATATCATAAAAAGATCTATGGAACAATAATTGTTAACTAAATTACAAATTGTATATTACAATCAAGAAAAAAAAAGACTAACAATGAGGAAAAATCTACTTTCTGATAAGATGCTTAAAAAAGTAAGCAAATATATCTCTTATTGAAATACATAGTAATTACCTTTAATATTATAACTCTAAATAAACTTTAACCAGTGAGTGCAGATTCCAATTCATTTTACTGCACTTCTTTTTTACATAAAATAATAATCTAATTTTAATTTATGATTTACATCTATATTCGAGATAATTGCATGAACTCTTTAAAAATCAAGCTGTTGAAGGACAAACTAATTATACCACAGGTGGGAAAGTATTATTAATATTATTGGTATATTAGTAAACTATATTGTTATCTTATTATATCCCTTCACTATATGCATACGATAGATTGAATCTTTTTATTTAAAGTGTTGTTTATTGTCGAAACAATAAAAAAAATAATCAAATTAAATTAATATAAATAGAAACTTAAATAGTGCAGAAAAAAAATATTTTATTTATTTTGAATACTGAATATTAATAAAAACACATTAAACTTATGTTTGTATAACACTACATTAAAAACTTTAGTCACAAAAATAGTGTTACACGAAAGTGTAAAGTATTTTTATTAAAACATTATCCACTTGCTCATTTAAAATGTTATCATAAAATTAAAATGTTTATATTTTTTCCAGACTCATTAAATTTCAACCTTAAATAAAAAACATAATTCTTTATAAAAGTATTATTGATTAAGAATAATTTATGATATTCTTCTGTATTTAAATATTGATCGATTATAAAGAATGTTCATTCATATTAACCTTTTTTTTATATTCTGTATTAAAAAATATTTATTTTTACTTCACAATGATCTTTCATAAACAGTTTTTATTAAATTTAAATTATTTTGCTTACAATTTCATAACTAATACTTACAGTTTCCGTGAGATGCGGCTGGCACTGCTGCTTCAAGTGTCCCAAGCGATCCTGAAAATCATCATAGGTAGCTCCAACCGTCCTCCTCAGCCACTGAAAAGTTTCGTCTACATTCCACTTCACCACCTTCCGGCTCTCCCCTTCGGCGTTTCGAGATTCCATAATTTTCTTGGCGGCCTCGGCATATCGTGACAGCTGCTTTCTGGCATCACCCGTAAACTTGGGCCTCACCAACTTAATCGGTATATCATTCATAATCTCCTTGTACATACACATCGAGATTTCTGGATAGCAATTGCTTGGCAAGAGTGGATCGCAACCGGTATCGATAACCTTTCTCTCCATCAACCACCGGTTGAACGAATCCTTTGGGGCGTCAATGGATTCCCTAGAATGGCACAATTCTTGATAGCACTGTCTCAATTTCGAGAGGAGACTGCAACGTGAAATTTCTACCTCCGGGTGCGAGTGCATGTACGTGGAGAGGGGCCGTTCGATTATTATCACGTTTGTGGGTACATCGAGGTCCCACGGACCTGCTAAAATAAACTTCTTGGCCTGTGGCCCTACCAGTTCATCGGAAGGTCGGCGTTTGGCCACGGGGGCGACCGGTGCTGGAGGTCCGGGGATGTGTTGGATTCCTAATGGGTCTGTTATCGGATCGAAGTGGGGTTTTACATTTGGCATCTCCCATAAGCTCTCTCCTGAGAGTTTATTCCAAAAGTACGGTCTGTTCTCTCTTTTTGACCAAAACTTCCTCCATCCTAGCTGTGTAAGTTCAATTGGCATATCGTATTCGATTGAATTTATGTTAACTGGTGCACCCTGCGGCGTCGTGGGGATGGCCATGTGTCCGTGGGGGCTGGGCATCGTGGATAAGTTCACTTGGTCCATAGGAGGCCACAGTCTACCGTCGGGGCCCTTCAAATCGCTCTCGTCGTTCATTGTTTACTTTTTATTGAAGAAGCTTTGTCTGGGGCTTGATTTTTATTTCTGGCTGTGCTGGTAGCAGCGTTCCGACGCATTTAGTCACGTTTAATACACATAGTACGGAAACTAATACGTAAAAAATGTTTTTGGCGGTGTTTTAAATACGTACGGACATTTCATTCATGATTTACGCCGAAAATTCACGTACACCTCCGCCTAGACGCCATTTGCTGACTGAACAAAATCTAGACAAGCGCAGATTCTCGGCTCGTTTCGATCACGTGACCATTATTATTGTTTGGGTTTATTCTTTACAACCAACGTTACCAACCTTTGAATTTAATTTTTAAACTGAAAATACGTTTTTATCAAGCATTTAACTTTCAAACGCAATTAACAGCTATTAAAAAATTACATGATTAAATAACTATATAAGAATACACTGCAGTAAATTGAGTATTAATGATTTTGAAGAATATAAAAAACAAATATATGTTGCCGGCATTGTTTCTAATGATACAATTTTCATATGTTATTAGATTGTTCACCTGAGAGGACACAATGGCCGACATGAAACAAGAAATCGAGCAAAACGGTGATGATTCCCAAACTCTAACTTTGGGACAACCTCTCAGTGATTTCCTTTTACAATTGGAAGATTACGTGCCCACCGTAAGTTGTATTATACATTTTTTTAGCATAAATAACTAGAAAGTAAATGAGTACAATTTTTTTTTAAATACAATAATTATTGCTTTTATATATAAACATCTTTATTGAGAAATAAAAACAAAATAATGACAATTATAAAGTACAATGCATTTGTCAAACACTGGTTTTCCGCCCATTTATTTTATTTACAAATAATCAAGTCATTCGTAACTTATTTAATAAGCCCGGAGTAAATATTCTAATTTGTGTTTTTAATTACCACTTAATAGTGATGATTACGTTTGTTCCAATTAAGAACAAGTAATTAATAATGCACCGGTGATTGTTATAATACACTTTGCCTTTTCTAATAAATCATTCTTTTTTTCAGATTCCGGATGCAGTCACCGCTCATTATTTGAATCTTTCTGGTTTCGAGCCCAAGGACCCACGACTCCTTAGACTGATCTCAATCGCAGCTCAAAAATTCATTTCTGATATTGCCAATGATGCTCTGCAGCATTGCAAGATGAGGTCCAGTAATTCTTCAAGTAGTCACAGCAGCTCGAAGGTATGTAGTATCCTGTTGATTTCAGTATCTTTTTCAAATAAATTTTAATGTTCTGTTTTAAATTAAAATTTAAAAGAGAACTCTATTATATGGATAAGTTACTCAAACTCATCTTTAATGATTTATCTTGATTATACAATTGGCTATTTTATAGTCAGTCAACTATAAACTACTAGGGTACAAATTTTTTAAACAACCACATCCTCTTCAGTCTGAATCTTCCTTAAAACCTAAGAAGGTTCTTCTGATAAAGATAATCAATTTGTGCCAATATCAATCACCTGTTTCTTTTTCTTTATTTATTTAAAATATAAAGTAAATTAAACCCATTTTCTGTTAGAAATATTATTAATTCTTTCATTATGCCACTATTTTTGTTTTCTTTGCTTAATTAATTTTTTGACATTGCATTATTGTTTTCAAATGTAAAATTTTGGCAGTAAACATGTTTGTTATTTTAGAATGCCAAGGGCTCGAAGGATCGCAGATACTGTTTGACCATGGAGGATCTCATACCCGCCTTGGCCGAATTTGGCATCACAGTTAAGAAACCTCAATACTATGTATAAAAATTTTGTGTTTAATTTATATTTAGAATAAAATTATTTTCACTATTTAAAACACTCTTCAAAGTTATGTTGTATATATGTAATTGATAACATTAATTACTACATGGAAATAAAATAATTAAAATCATAATTTTTTAGATCATCACTCTAAATATATGTATGTTCCAATAATCTTTACCAAATAAGACAGGCCAATAGTAATAAAAAGAATTATCTAATGCTAATTTGTCTCCATGCATTATATCAATATTTTAATTGGAAGGAACAATTAAATTATTTAAAAATAAGTACATCAGTTCTATTATTTGACTGCTGATATTCATGCTGTGCAGATAGAAATGTATCTTATTTTTAATCATTTTGTACATGAATAACCCCACAACCTGCTTCTAACATCAAATATTACTATTATGTTTTGCACAAATACTTAGAGTAGTGTAGTCAGGTATTACAAGTCGTTTACACTATTATATTGTTTTCTGTTTATAATTTGGTAAAAATGTTCAGTCATAATGATGGTTGTAACTGTTACTATGTGATAATTCATAATGAACACTGAATAAAACACTTGCTATGTTTTATTCAGTGTTCAAAAATGTTCAATGCTCATAAAAAAAAAAAAAGATGGATTCAATTAATATCACACTAATATTTATTAGTGTAAGGATCTACAAGTACAAATGTTCAGAAACCCTGTTAATAGGTAAATCATATAAATCAGGCACCGCATTCCTAATAAAATCGTCCTCCATTTTAATCCGATCGAACAGCTCCTTCTCACAATCATCACCTTCCTTGCAAATGCATTCTGACGCTTTGCCACGTAATTCCAAAAACTTAGCCGTGTTCATGGGCATACCTGCTCTTGAATCAGTTATGGTTCTCATATCACTAAATGCCGGTACCAAACACAACCCTAAACAAGGGTAAATTATAAAAGCGAATATGGCAATAATGTTCAACACGAATATTGGGACTCCAATGGCCCAGTAGCGCTGTGGTAAGTATGTGATACCCATGGACTCAAACCAGTGTTCCGGGATTATTGCCCAGAGGAGATAACCGATGAACAGGGACTTCATAGCGAGGTGCATGCAGAAGCCATAGATGCCCCGGCTCGGTGTTGGTGCTGGAGTGGATTCCGGCATTGTTTTTAAAATTTATTGGTCTCCGAAAAGGTCGATGGTTTCTGAGATTAATATTAAATTCTCGAAGAAACTATTGACTGCTCCACGGATGTGACTGTTTAATGAACCAGCAAATTTCCTTAAAAATATAATTAATAAATAACATTTACAATATTGAAAATAATAATTATTTATTTTACAACACTAGGGATTTAGGACACTATTTTTGTGATATCTGATACTACATGAATATTGAGACTCTTTTGCTATCAAACAAAATGAAAATTTAATGAAACATGACATATTTTATGGTATGTTTAAAAATAAATTGTTACTTTGATAAACAACGCTTTATATTAAAAATGTTTCACCACTTAATAAACAAGAATCAAATGCAACAAAAATTGTACTTCAACAAATATAATTTGTTTTTAATTAGTAAAACTACAATTAATCATAATAATTCATAGGGCCTAAGAAGTGAAAGGATGTATATCAAAACTTTTTGTTGATGCTAAAGTAATTGTTTATATTTAAAAAAATCATTTTTTTAAATCTGAGTTACAACACAGTTTTCTAGTACTAAAAATATTTTTATTTACTTACGCATGCAAGGTACAGTCATCTACTGATAGTTCTTTGGTAATATTTCTTTCCTTGTCGACTCGCAGAACATCATATGCAATTTTAGCCAGTTTTGGATTGGCAAAAGGAATATCTAAATTGCTAAATTATGTTGAGGATAATAGTTTGCCTAAATATAAATTATAAGTCTAATACAAAGCTAAGTATATTTTAATTTGTTTTGCTTGAAAAAAAAAAAAAAAAAACAAATAGAGGGACACACATTACTTAATTTCCCATTATTTATATTTTAAATTATACTGCTTAAAAGCATATTAGTAGTTAAAAGGATACACTTTAATTTCATTTTCCATTATTTATGATTTACACATATCCCAACATCGAATAGGGCATGTGAAAACTAAATTTTAAGGTTATGTCAATAATTACACTTGTTTCATAAATCCGTGAATTGGGTTGCCTAATTTAAAAAAACTAAAATGATAATAAGTGCTCAATTACATTTTTAAATAAAAAAGAGCTACAACTAATAGGTATAAGTAAATAAAATAAAGAAATTTCAAAATTATAATTCAAGAAGGAATTAGTAAAAATTTAATACAACATAACCTCTAAGGAGTTATTATATTCATTGCCAACATAACTTTCACAAATTAAAAACAATAATCACTTTGTTTATTATAACCGTTATTTATTTATATGGTGACCAATGGTTTCAATACATAGCGTATCTTTTTCAAACCGAACTTCCATAAAGTGATTATTGTGTTTAATTTGTGATTAAATATATATAACTAGGTTGAAGCCTCGATTGTTAATGGGAACATAACTTTCATTTAATAAAAGTACTAAAGATGAAATGTATAATTTCCTTTTTGATTATTGTTTCTATTTAAAAATAATCCTCTAATGCAATAAATAAAAAACACCCAATTTTAAACACATTAGTTATATCCCAATATTCTATTTGTTTTAATTTTATTTCCATTTCCCTCGATAATGTAAAAACTCAATTCACACATAATTTTACTTATGCAGGTACAAAAGACCTTGATGAAAAGCCAGCACTAATTAGCTCAAATTTAAAAAAAGAAGAATTAAACTATCCAAACAGGTTCTTAATAAAAAAAAATAACCACAACGGTTACTACTTAAAAGAAAAACAAAACGAAGGTTCTTGAAATTTTTTATTAAACACTTATCTCTTATCTTTTAATTATACCCATACGAGTTTATAACCTTGGTGAAGGGTGCGATTTTCTTCTCCACCTTCGCCGTGGCGGCCTTCGTGATCTTCTTCAGCTTGCCTTGCTTACGAATAGCCAGCACAGACTTGACCTTGCGCTTAGTCTCAAGAGTGCGCACCACAGACTGGTATTTCCATCCAACTTCGTGGGATAGACGTCCAACATGACAGTACTGGAACAAAGAAATTACCGAATTTATAATTGAATTTAAAAAGAGGAGCAGATTGTTTTATTAATGCCATTGCCTCATTCAAAATTTCATTTCATTTTACATCAAATAATGTAGGTAAAAATATTAATAATCATAGGTGGTATAAATCTATTTATGAACTTCAATCAATATATAATTATAGAAGTAAGTGGGATTAAGAACCACCTGGTATGTTTTACTGTTTATTTCTTCCTAGTCACTTTGTCACACTCAAGATGATATGTACAATGATTTTTAAAAAAAGTATTATACAGATTATGATCAGGTAATAAGTGTCTTTAAAATAGGTGAAGTTATGGACCTTGGTTAATAATTCATCAAATTAGTTTTTTAATCAATAATAAAGAAAAGTAATATTTTAATATAATAAATATTTTAACAATGTATCTATCTGCATCTTATGAGCAAAGCAAAACAAGTTTTCATTTTATAACTAAAAAAATTATCTACCTTCTTAATTAAGCCAATCAAAGTAAAGCCTAATGATTGGAAAATTGAACTGACTTAATTGAATTTTAGTATGATGTAGATGATTTATTTTGTTGATATTAATTAAAATTTGAAAAGGAGTAATAGAAAATATTTGCAATAAAAAGAAACTTACTTTGCGTCCTGGTTTAAGGCACACTACACGAAGGGCACCTGGTACCACAACGCGCTTCCTGCGATCGTATGGTGGTGGAATTCCTTCATATGCCTTCAACCTGCGAAGGGCTTGCTTTCCACGTTCAATCTTATGAGGTAACATACCTGCAGAAAAAATAAAATCAATATATTCCTTGTAATACGGAAAAGTATTTCTTAACAATTATTTAATTTAGAATCTGTGTAAAGATTTTTTGACATTATTTATAATAATATTCAATAGAGTAGTACATGACGAAAGTCTTGGGCAAAACTTTATATAATTATATCTGAATTATATGTATATAAGTAAATAATGTAATAAACAAACAATGTCTGGACTTTCAGTTACTAAGTCATCGTAAGAAGTTGAGCATCATTTTCTACTAATTTAAGTTTAATAAACTTAACTTAATGTTTTGTTGATTTTAGAATGTATTTTTAGTAAAGCAAAAATAGTATTCTTCAAAATTCAGTTTTTATAATTACATAAGTTATTGCATCCAGATACTTATTTTTATATTATCTTTGTTGTGTTTACATCTTGTTATAAATAATGTATTTTTTTTATTAAACTATACACACTTCTATAAGTACCAAATGAATAAAAAATAAAAACTGTAATTTTCTTAACTTAATACCCATTTCTCTTATTAAACTCGCAAATTTTTGAATGAGTAGAATTTTGTTGTAAATTTGTAGATTCAGGTGAAATCGTCTCGCATACATACCTCTAACTGTTTTCCAGAAGATCCTTGATGGAGCTCTGAAGTGGAAAGGTCCACGAGCCGGGTTAACATTGCAACGTTTGCGCAAGAAAGACAGATACTTCAATTTGTTTCTGAAACAAACAAATATAATTATCTAACAATAATTAACAGAAAATTTGATGAATGAGTTAACCACTTGCGCTACGATTTAACTTTCGACAGTCGTGCCGCGCTCTACAATGTAACATGCGATAACATTGATGCGTGTGGCATGTCTTTATAGTGCTAGTATATATATACAATCTTATTTAAAAATTATCATTTATTCTAAACTCTGAAAGGTCTGGAGTTATTATTATATTATTCAATTCTCTCTTATTCATGCAAAATCAGATCTTATGATTAGGTAAAAACAATAAATCAAAGGTTAGCTTACAGAAAAATAGGAATCAAATTAATTTTGAGGATATTCACAATTAATTTTTAATTGAACTTCTATAAACTGATCATGCATTCATTTCCAATGAAATATAACTATTAACTTAGAAATTGAGATTATTTGCTGTAGAATGTGAAACTTTTTTTATTTTAATAACTAAATAATTTATTAGCTTCCTATAACCCCCTCGCAATACTTTGTTCTACATTAAAATTTTAAGGTAACTTGAAACAATTAATATTTCAAAATTTACATTAAGTGCTTTAATTGCAAAGATGGTGAATCTTTTAAATAACAACAAAACACTGAAACAAAGATCAAAGCTAATTGCTATTTAGGCTAAGGGCATTTTATGGTTAAATTTTCACACTTATACATCTCTTTCATTTAACAACTTTTCTTTTTTAATCATTAAAAGCTTTAGTTACAACACTTTTAATGCATAAAATAAAACATTTCATTTCGGCTTTACAAACCACCTGGCCTAAACATTTGATTACCAAACAAAATTCCTTTGTTTGTTTGATGCATTGTGAAACACAATGCTCTGGATGTAAAAGTTATAAAGAAAACAACAGTTTTATTATGATGAATAAGCCTTATAATATAAATTAAGATCATACTTACTTGTAGAAGTTACCCGAAATGTTCAACTGTTCGCATCTAACAACAATAACTTTGTTTCCTTCCAAAAGAGTTTTGGCCACGATGGCGGCGAGGCGGCCGAGCAAGTGCCCCCTGCCATCAATGAGAATAGGCTAAAACAAAACATAGGGATAAACATAACCACGTTGAACGAAACACAAACCAACGGGAAAATACAATATAAACACAAATATTAACATAGATACGACGTAATTAAACAATATCCAACACTACGAGACACGAAACAGCCGAGCATATCGCTATATGTCGGGTTATAAACACGTGTATGGTAGCGTAGGTTAAGATTTCATAAATACCACTAAAAACCTGGATTAAAACGTGTACGTGAGCTTTGCTGTACTTCGGCGCACTTTAAAAGATGTTTTTAATGATATTCGTTGTTAACTAACTACAGAAAACGTATGAAATTGTTATTTACCTTCTCACTAAACCCCGTCATGTTTCAGTCGTACACGGAAAAGAAACTTGCCGGAAGCCGAGCAAGATGGCTGGGGTAAAGTGATGCCAACGGCGAAAAATGAAAATCGTAACGTGTCGAAGTGGGGAGAGTTATAACAATACCATATGTTTATTTATGAAATATCGTGTAAATTATTTTATTTTAAATTATTATTATTATCTTAAAATGTTATTATTTTAAGTTTAATTTGAGAAAATACTACACATGAAGTAAATATAGTTAAGGTGTTGAGTTTAATACCAACCTAAAAAATAATTTAGAATAATTTTTTAATTATTCAAATCTTAATGAGAGTTAGATTTATCAGTGTAATTAAATGTGTTTAAAAAAACATATTTTACTCGTAGAGTCATAGTTTTTAATTTTTAATAATTTAATTCAAAATTATGTTTTAATATAAATAGCTATTTGTTACGTTATTGATTAAAAATTAATGTAATATCTATTATTTTACAAGTCATTGAAATAAGTGAAATAGAAGCGGCAACTATATATTTCATGTATAATTTTGATATTATAAACATATAAAGTAAATAATTGATTATTAGCAATTATTGAATAATGAAGATTAATTTACACTTTTAATTACAAAATATTTACTTCCTTTTCAGTTTGTGATTTTCTAATTAATTTTTATATGAATAAATATTTTTTTTAGTTTTTTAATGCAATTTGTTATTTTGGTTGGTAACTTTGAATTCTCTTTTCGAATTTCGTTTGTTGCATAGTGCACGACGTGTTCGCGCTTTACATAAATGTTCGAATTTAAACGTGAAATACTCTTTAAAAACATAGGTACTATCAATATTTCGCTTCTTGTACGTGCCGAGGAAGAAGAGGAACCGGGTTAGAAGCTGGAAGGTGAGTAGCACTTAAGTTCCTTCGCATGTATTCTATTAAACGGCGTGGTTGATTTGACAAAAAAATGGTTTGTCGTGAATTCATTGTTTTTTCTAAGCAATCTTTTTTTATTCTAACTTTTAAATGTATCTGTATAGACATATGATTACTTGAGTAAGATATTAGATTTATTTAATTGTACACAGTTGTTGTACGCTAATATTGTAATTGAAGAGGGTTTAATTCTGATCAACTTTGTTTTTTTAAATTCCGGTATGTTATAAACCCTCTGGATTTATGATTTATTAAGGTTAACATTATTGATATATTCTTTTAATGTTTAACAGTTTTTATTGTAATTTAGGATCGATATTTTATCCTTACACTCTAAAGTACCATTGATTATATCCTAATACCAAAGGCTACGAATCATCTATGCGAATTGAATTCTGAGCAATAAAAAAGCCACAACAAATGAAAAATAAATCAATTTTTATTTATTTATTTTTGTCAGAAGAGCGATTTTAAAATTAGTAATGAAAAGTTTCAATTTTTTAGATTAAAAACTTATATTTTCAGTTGATTTATTTTAAATTATCAAAATCAGTAATAAGATATGAAAACTGTGTCGAAATTGCAATTAAATGTTTGCTAATACTGTACAGAATATATAAACCTCTGTTAATGGTTTTCAAAAGCATTTGATCTTTAAAAAATATTTTTACTAATAAAATTTTTCAACTGTTTTAAAACTATAAAAGTTTATAAAATACAAATGCTAAAACATAATAATATTTTGCACTGGGTAAGATTTTTATAGCTAATGTATTCATTTCGACGAACGCTTTTATTAATGTAATAATGTTAATATTAATTACTAATAATTTAGAAGTAAAACATGTATTATTAAACACCAATAAATATTTGTATTAATACTTCTCACGAAACGCGAAGAATAATTGTAGATTATAATCCTACCCACCATCCTGTTACACATCATACAGTATTTCCTTGTTGAATTTATTTATTATCAACGAGTTCTGTACTTTTCTAAAAGTCTATTCTGGTCATCTGGGAGTTCACATTATGATTAGAAAGATTCGAATTTTAAATGGCCAAAATGCGAACCTTGAGGTACATAAAACAGTTACCTTAATTATCATGGATTTATTTATTTATGGTTATTTTTAAACATAGTTATAATAATTCTAAACTAAAAATACAATATTTCTGCAATAAAAACAAAATTTGTGTTTTAATAAAAATAACTAGAGATACTCTGATAAGCCAATGGCGTATGTAATACAATTATTATAGAATTTCATAACTCACAGGCAATGCACGATTGAATTATCACTTTGTTATAGTTTATGTTTTTATTATTAGTTTCAAAATATGAGTGAAGAACATAACAATTAGAAATCAAATTTTAGTGTTTATTAAGACATGAGCTTTTGATATTAAAATATGCGCATAATTATATTGAATAAACGCCTCTTAAGTTTTGAGACAATTATCGACCTCAAATCCCACCACTTGAAAGTTTGTGGCACGAGTTTAACAAAATAGGCGTCGGACGATCTTTTATTTGTATGTTCTTATAGTATTTGTTTAACAAAAGTTCGATCAATCCTTAAATAGTTAACCTGGGTATCATTTAGTAACAAATACATAAAATTTCATTAATTAGTAAATTAAGAAATTTATGCTTTAGAAAGATATTCATAGAGTTAATTTATTTAAAATTAAAACCTTTAAAAACCCTCCCAAATACCATCATCCACTTCAGGTGGAGTATCCTTATCCTCGCTGAATTTATCGAAATACCTAGAATCACAAGGGCCATCCAAGCGCGGCACGAAGGTCGGTTTAATCTGTCGGTTCTTCAGCTTATTCCAATTGAAACCTACAAACCACTTGTGGTTCCTGATATCCTGAGCGCCGTTCCTCTGACAACCTAAACGTTCGTTAGGCGTCGACTTGCACAATTTCTTAATGATGTGCTGAGCGACTTTCGGTACTTTACTGGGAAACACGACGTTCTCTATCCCTTTCAAGATCAAATTGTACGTCTTCATGTGACTAGGATCGCTGGTTCTGAACGGCGTCTTACCGACCAGCAATTCGAAAATGAAGATCCCGAACGCCCAGTAGTCGACAGCTTTATCGTGACCTCTATTGTATACGATTTCAGGTGCGACATATTCAGGAGTGCCGGCGAAGGTGAAGGTCTTCGAGCCGTCTAAAAGTCTTTTCGCAAAACCGAAATCTGTTAACTTCACGTAGCCGTGTTTATCGATTAACATATTTTCCGGTTTTAAATCTCTGTAAACGTATTCCTTACTGTGGAGGTAGTCTAGAGCTTCGAGTACGCATGCAGCTAAAAATCTCGCTGTGTTTTCATCAAAACACCGGGTCTTCTGTCTCTGAAGTAAGCTCCACAAATCACCACCCATACAACTCTCCATTAGATAGTATAAGTAACGCTTGTCTTGGTACGTTTTGTACAGACGTACAATAAACGGACTGTTGCAGGAAATCTGCACCTTTTTCTCATTAAACGCGTGTTCTCGTTGATCTTTATCCAGCATGTATTGTTTTTTTAAATATTTCAAAGCGAACACTAGTTTTGATTTTTCTTGGTGCTTCACCAATTCAACCCGACCGAATCCACCGATTCCTATAGTGACGACCCTCTTTAATTGATTTAGTTGTACATGGTCATATTCGCTAACGACTGCTTCTATAGACGGACGCTGCGGCTCAGGTTTATTAACGAAAATTTCAAGATCCCCTAAATTGCTAATAAAATCTTGGCGAGAAAGTATCAAACACTCAACGCCTGGAGCATTGGCTGTTACCGTCGCTTGACGGAAATCTTCTTGTAACAGCGCCCTTTCCCCGAAGAACTGACCTCTTCCTAAAGTAGCCACCACACCTTTATCCTCTACCGTGACTGTTGTCGTTCCAGCTTTAATGATATAAAACTTATCGCCTTTATCGCCCTGTTTGACGATAACGGTATCGGGTTTGAAAAATTCGGTCTTGAGTAAATTCGCAATCTTCGACAGTTTCAATTCGCTGGCCTTGTTGATGGCAGACACTCGCCGCAGGAACGAGACGATCTCTTGACTCTCGGCGAGCGCGTTCTTCACCATCACCTGCTGGTAGGTCTTGCGGTGCAGTATCCACACGCGGCCCTTCGTCACGGCCTTGATACTGGCCAGACGCGGAGTCTTGTAGAGGATGGCCAGCTCGCCGAAAATGCGTTTGTCGGTGAACGTATCGAACAATTTCCCGTCGATGATGATCTCGTAACGGCCTACATCGGAGACGAAGAAGTGATCGCCGTCGTCGCCCTGTGTTATGATCATCTCGTCCGGTTCGACTTCACGCGGATACATGGCCTCGATGAGGGTTTGCATCTGGAAACCCTCGCGGAACAGGTTGCCCAAAAAGCCGTTGGCCATTATCGCGTTTTTTATTTGTTCTTCTTCCCTGTAACAATATTATATTAATAACTGATAATAAAATTGTAAGTAATTAAATGTTTGTAAGTAGCGTAACATCATAACATCCCTATAGATGTTTAGCTTGCGATGATCACAGACTGTTTTTTTTAAATATTATTTCTGTCATCAATTCTTTTCATTATTTAATATCTTTTATAATCTTGATAGAACTTTATTTCGCATATTGATTAACCCAACCATTGGAGTTTTCTTGTACATGCTTGCGGTCTTAATTCAAGGTATTTTGAAAACATGATTGGCTTTTATTCAACATAAGCATTATTTTTTAATTTTTGATTTCTACTTCGGCAGAAAAAAAGCAAGAGGGAAAACGATGGAGGTGATGAAAATAATAACTAGAAAAGATGGGTGAATGAAAACCCATAGATCCCAAATCCGACGCTCGAAAGGGCAAATGGAAGAGGGGATAGAAAGATTTCTGCTTCTCAAGTATTCCCATTGATATCTTTTAAGCAGTTTTTTTTTTATTTTATAGATCTATAAGAACATGAAACTTTAAAGAAATTTAAGTATGTAGAATGTAATTGCACGCTTGGCGAAGATTTAAAGATGTTTTTTAGTCAGTAATTAGGATTCATAAAATTCTTCCGATTTATATATATAAAGCAGCTTCGCGTCTGTTACCATACTATGAAATATTTCGCACATTACATATATTATTATGAATAAAAATAAATTCCACTATCCTTATCTGAATGGTAAAATAAAACAAGTGTTAACAATGGAATTTCTATATGTTCTTATCAGAGTTTGCGAAATTTTAAGCCTTTTCCTAATCTCTAAATCCTTTTGTCTTTTCAAATATGTGACTAATATATTGTAAATAGATTGTTATCAACAGTCTGGTTGTGTTATAAAGTATCATATTTTACTGGCACAGAAAATATGTATATAGATTCTTTTATATTCCAAACCATTTTAATTGTTTCCATTTTTAGAAAGAAGGAAAAATATTTGTTATAGATTACGTTAAATCCCTATATTCTTTATAACCAGTCACAATTCAAACGCGAATATTTGCTTTAGATAAGATCGCGATTACCTGTCAATAGTAGATAAACAATTCTATACTCACTCTTTAGTTTTCGGGTGTTTCTGCACTTCTTCGTCGATGTCGACGGTCTTGCCCATGACGCCACCCCTTCGCTTACCGCTTTCCTCCACATCTTTTGCTTCATCTTCAGGTTTTGTTTCTTCGACGGGTATCTCTTCTGGAATTTCGTTGATAATGTTTGGTTCCTCAATGACCACCTCCTGGGGTTGTTTAACGATCTCCGCGGGTTCCTCTTTCTTCACTGGCTTGGGTGGTTTCACATTCTCCGGTTTCGTACCGTTAGTGCTGATCGGTGGCGTTACAGAACCACTTTTGCCCTTGACGTCGTTCACTACGTATACCTTGCGCTTCCAAGGTAACATGATCGAAACGCAACAATTCATGTGATTTACGAAGAGTGTCACAACATACAGGTACCTTCAATCCCCCACGGCTCATTACACATTAAGCTAATTATCTTCAAGATCTTCCTTTATCTTTAAAATTTTAATAAAGATTAGATAAATACTGGATGCGAGTAATCACATGTTAGCAGGGATTGCAACATCACAGCGCGCGATTATTGATGATGAGCCGCGATCAATGTGCGCATTTCGTAAATTCAATTTTGACACTGACTGATCGAATAAATAAAAGTAATGGGCAAACATCCAGAAAATAAAAAACGTGACAGTTGCTAGTAAGAAAAGGCTGTACAGTAGCGATAAGGTTAATAATAATGGTGCACATTAACATAATATATGCAATATTTAAAAATGTTAATAGATAGCAGGTTAATACATGGTCACCATTAAAGGCTTTAAGATTGGTCGTTATTTTTATTTCAGTTTAGCCTTGATCAAGTCCCAAATGTTTATTTCTATACCTGCATATAAAACGTGATCCTGATTTAATTTTGTATAAAATATCAACCTTTTCGTATCAATGAACTTTAATTTTTAAAACACTCAATAAAAAAAACAATGCTTAAGATAGTATTATCGCTCATATAATACTAATACCTGTGTACTTAGGTTTTTTTTTTTTAATAACAACACAATTGAACAGTAGAATGTTTAAGGCAACTGTGAAGCTGCCGTTTTTATGTATTTTGTCACATTTTCGACCGTTTTATACAACTTTAATATTTTTAAACCAAAATTCCGTGTACTTTGGTGTGTTTCAAATTATTGAATACTTGATACTCAATGTTTAGTTTATTGAAATAGGTATACTAGGTCGATACCTAATTTATTAAACAATTAAATGTTTGCTCTTCCATTACTTCATGAAATATAACGATAAGGTAAATTAACTAAAAATCAAACAATGCAATGTAGGTTAAGCATTACTTTTTTTGATATCAAATAACTTCTTGATGTAGGTCAGACGTAAGCTGCTTGATTAAGGTTAAGTTTAAGGTACACTAGGCCAGATCGTAGATCATTGGGATAGGTCAAGGCAACGCTAGGCTAATGAATCGTGTTTTAAGATTGGTCATGAATACGCCTTGATAGAATAAAATATATTATGATTGGTCGAGAGTAAGCTAGATTGATTAATGACATAATAAAATTGAACGATTATTTATTGATTGATGTAGGCAAAGAATAAGAGACATATTTCAAAAAAAATAGTTTCAATTAATCTGAAGCGACGAATGTACTGGTTGAAGTTTAAAATTCTAAAAAGACACATTTACACCTTCTCGTCCTTCACACAGAAAAAGTAAGAAATATATTTTAAATTCTCGGACTTATCACCGAAATAAATATGTTATATTTTGTATACATAATTAAAATGTGTTGTTTTTGGTAAGTTTCAATGGTAAGTAACAGTCAAGAATGTTCGCAACCATAATTTCTTAATAAGTTGATGACGTCATTGCCAAGGATTTATATTTTTTTCCTTTTCGAACGCCCCTTTAAGTAAATATTATTAATTTGTATATAAATACATTAAAGTTTTGTTTTTTTACAATTTTATTAAATTTCAATAATAATGGATAATTTAAGATATTGGGAAAATTACACCATTTGTGATTTCGCAATATTTTATTTAATTACCACTTGTATAATAATGATCGCATTTGTTAGATTTTATGTTTATGATTTAAGCATTTTATATAATTCTTCTGAAATGATTGTTACATATTGTGAGATTAATTATACTTTTGTTTGTACATTAGCGATTTTTTACATGTTTTCACACAATTACTGGTAATTAGGCATATTGTTTTTAACTTTAAACATAGCAACGTGTCGAATATCATTTATTCAATAAATATCAGTAGCACATAATCCAGGAATTAAACAAAAAGCACAATCTGCAAATTGATAAGATTGCCGATTAAATTTCTCCAAAACTTGTCGCAATCAGTTGATAGATTAAAAGCCTTCCCACATTTCGTAAGCAGGTGGTTCGTCTGTATCGGGTCGGAATCTATCAAAGAATTTCGTATCACTAGGCGACGATAGATTAGGCACGAACGGCGATGGCAGCGATAAATTCCGCAATTCGCTCCAACCGAAATTCTGGTACCACTTTTCCTTCCTCACATCATCAAACCCGTTTTTCTGGCATCCCAGCCGCCTGATGTGATAAGCCTTGCACAACTTCTTAATCAGAATTTCGGCGTTTTTTGAGATTTTGCTGGGAAAGTGAATTTCGTCGATGCCCTTTAATATTAACGTGAACGTCTTCATATTAGTCGGGTCGTTCGTTCGAAACGGTGTTTTGCCCACCAACAGTTCGAAGATGAAAACACCGAAAGCCCAACAGTCTGCGGATTTATCGTGTCCACGCTCGTAGATAATTTCAGGTGCTACGTATTCAGCGGTGCCTGCAAATATAAACGTTCGCGAATTGTTGGGTAGATAAACAGCGTTTCCGAAATCCGCCAGTTTAGCGTATCCGCGTTTGTCTATCAAGACGTTTTCTGGTTTCAAATCTAAATAAGCAACATTGCGCGTGTGGAGATAATCCAGTGCTTCTAAAATACAGCCTGAGATGAATTTAGCGCCGTTTTCATCAAAACAACGAGTTGGCTGACGTAGCATTAGGCCGAAGAGATCTCCCCCTAAGCAGCATTCTAAAAGATAGTAGATATATCGTTTATCTTGAAACGTTCGGTACAAATTTACAATGAACGCGCTGTTGCATTTAATTTGTATCCAACGCTCGTTGTAAGCTTGTTCACGTTGTCCATTTTTGACTAAGTTGTGTTTCTTTAATAACTTCATGGCTAATAGTTGATCATTTTGTTTGTTTTTAACAAGGTTCACCCGTCCGAATCCTCCAACACCAATAGTGTTTAAAACTTCGAAATCTTCTAATTTCGCCTTGTCGTACTCCTTGTTTTCTATACTCGACTTGCGCTTCTCGTTATCATCCTTTTCCAAAAACGTCGGTAGGTCTCCTAAATAATTGTTGAAGTCTATACGGGAGAGCACGAGGCATTCTACACCCGGTTTATTCGCGGTCACCGTTGCCTTTCTACGGTCCTCCTCAAGTAACGCTTTTTCCCCAAAATATTGGCCCCTGCCTAACACAGCAACATCACCCTCTCCTTCAACACTTACTGTCGCCGATCCTGACTTAATGATATAAAAATGATCACCCACATCCCCCTGCTTGATTATAACACTTTCTGGTTGATAAAATTCGATGTGAAAGAGTGTGGCGATCACATTCAATTTAACATTTGACGCTTTACTCAAGATCGGTGTGCTTTTTAAAAACTCCAGACGCTCCTCCTCTTCGGCCATTGCCGTTTTTCTAATGATCTGTTTGTAGACGTTACGATTTAAAACCCACACCTTACACTTTGTTAAGGCCTTTATCGTTGCAAAACGCGGCGTATTGTACAAAATCGCTAATTCGCCAAAGACACGGTTGTCCGAAAATTTATCGTGCGGCTTTCCGTTGATGGTAATTTCAAATTCACCAGAAGCTGATACGTACATCCGATCTCCGTCCTCACCCTGCGTAATTATTACTTCCTTAGCTTTGATTTCGAGTGGTGACATTACTTCGACTATTTTGTTAATCTCGTCTTCTTTGAGTATGTTCTTAAGGAATTCGTTATTTGTGATCGCATGATTAATTAGTTGTTCTTCGCTGTGGAAAAAATAGAAATCAATGAAAAATTATGTTTAAATGATCATAATGATGGTTACGACCGTTACTACGTGGTAACTCATAATGAACACTAAATAAAACATTTACTATGTGTAAATGGCCAAAAAAACTAATAGGTGACTTATTAAAAAGTTCTAAAATCGTTAAGTCACCTTATACTGAAAAAAATGTCTTTAATGTTTGGTAACTAATGAAAATAGTATTTTAATTACGAATCGAAAACCTTCTTATTATGAGTAAAAATAATGATTTCTAATAAATAAAACGATTATAAAATTTATTTAATAATTTCAAGAATGAACATAGTTTAGAAAAACTATTATGTTATGACTTACTTTTTCGTTTTAGGATGTGTTTTATTAACTTCCTCACAAACCATAACAATATCACCTCTCAAAGCCTCCCTTCTCTTCTCCACAACATCTTCAACTTGGCCGTTGTTTCTTGTCTCAATTTGAGTCTTGATTTGATGTAACTTTTCCTGCAAAATGTGCGTTACGAAATCTTTGAATAAAAAACATCATAATTTATACCTTATGAGCTGACGCCGATTTGTTAGTTTCGTACATGACGATCCTTCCATCATTGGCGGCCCTTGGTGGTACGTCGGTGTTTACCTTGTACGACTTGTTTTTCCACTTGGAAAACATAATTTTGGCTTGTTGGTTCGTCAACGCAATATTTCGACTGCATCTCGTCTAGATAATCTTTATCGTACTTGATTTTGCTTATCTCACTTGAGAGATTATAAGTAAATTACTTCGGAAAACATTTGTTCGTTTCTTGAAATGCGGGTTTTGTTATCATAATTTGCATAACGGTTTTATGATTTGTGTGCGTTTAGTGTATTTTATTGGCAGTAAAAAATAATAGGTTACAAAAGAATAAGGCTAATTTACATTAAAATAAGTTTCTTGTTGTGAAATATGAATTATTCGTAATCTTTTAATTTTGACTTTCCTCAAAATTTAGATTAATTCTGTTATACCAGGCAGAATGTATTGGCTAGTTATTACTGCATTAAGGTAAAACTTAACCCAGGGTTGTCCTTATCTGATGAACTTAACGAATTCAATACTTGCTTTATCTGCTTTATTACTTATTTCTTGATATTAAATGTTCTTTCATTAAGCCCTCAATTTTTGTAATTCTAATTATTATTGCAAGATACAAATCTTGAGTGAGTTTTAGAATAGCTGCTATTCTTCGCATTCTACTAAGAATTAATGTTGTGTTCAAAAAATATTCTATTTCGCCTGTTCATAAAAGGTAGGAATATGCAAAAATATAATACAAAAAGTGTATGTAATAAATATGAAATTTATTTGATAATTTTCCTGATATTCATTCACAATAATCAAAAAGTTTCTCTCACGTTTACATAGGCGAAATTGCACTTATAATACATACATATACAAATAATAAAAGACGATATATGCACACGAATTAAATAAAAACTTAAAATCATATTTTAAGTGGGCTTGTATTCCGCGTTGCCGGCCAGCAGCTGCTGAGCGGAACGGGCTGCTATATCCGGGTCGAAGATCAACGGTTGGGTGTTCATATTGTAAGTCGTGGTGGTGGGAACCCATTGCGGATACGATTCGGACGTGTATAGAGGATTAATCGGGCTATTTGGGTAGTTAATTGAGGTTACCGGCGGCATGGCCGGAACGGAATACTGTGCGGGATTTTGAAAATTGGGTTGGGACATTGGTGGGGGTTGTTGGTAACCAGTTTGAGAAAATGGCGGGGTTTGGTAATCAGTAGTGGGATTTAACACTGTGTGTTGTTGATTGAATGTTGGGGGTTGGTAGTTCATTTCAGGTAAAGGTGGAGCTTGATATTGCGGCGTGGGATAAGAGAGAGCGGCTGGATTATATTGTGAGTTATCTACTCCGGGATTACTTACATAATTGTATTTATTGAAATCTACAGGTGGCGCTGGTGTCGGATATTCCGTCAATGGTGGGTTATTGTTAATTGTGGAGAGGTCAGCGTTTCCATTCTGGTTATCATTTATCGGTGCTGGAATATTCATTGGGGGTTTTTCGTTAATAGGAGGTGGATTAATAACGTTGGTATTTTCGATTATTGGAGGATCGGGATTAAGCGGCGGTGCGTTCGGAATATTCGGCATGCTATGCTTGTAATAAGGCGGAGGGGTTTCAGGAATGTTACCCCGCACAGGAATCCTGTGTAAATAACCATAGCCTATCCCACAACCGACGCTTCCCTCCCCACCCCAGTTGGAATTCGGGGTGATTGTAACTTCCCTACACGTATCGTCCTCACTGTTATACACATACAATTTCAGGCTGCGACCCTCGTGGGCCTCAATTAAGGCAAATAGATCCTCATTTTCGTGCAAGACAGATTCAGCTCCTATGATGTAGTCGGTGAATGATTGCAAACCGGCCAGTTCAGCCGGTGAGCTGGGGTGCACCTCCAGAATGTGCCACACATTTTCGTTGGCACCTTCGAAACTGCAAAATCTTATACTAACACCTAACAAACCTGCACCACCCCAACTGTCACTCGGCTCTATCACAACACTACGCACACTCTGCGTTTTGCTACTGTACACCGTCAATGGCAGTTGCTTACCTGAAATATTTAAATAATTATTAAATAAATAATACTAGTACTTAATTAATTATGTTAGTAAATCAGTTAATAAATCTGATGCCTAGATATTAGTATTGAATCTGTCATCATTCATTTTTTCAAATTTAACTATTAGTTTCAAACATTTCAATTCTAAAACAATATTTGAATTGGTAAGAAAAAATACTAATCAATGATTCAAAAAAAAAAGAACTGTTGATTTTAATCTTGAGAGCGACAAACCATATTATAAAATACTAATCTAATGTTTCCTTTACCTCTGACATAATTTATCATTGTTAATAATAGAACAAATAAGCTAGAAGGTTGTACGTATAGTATTAATAATAAATTGATAACACATTTGTAAAAATATAATCCTATAAATGTAAAGAATTAATAAAATAAGAACAGGAAGAGCTTAAAATGGAAAAATAGAAAATAAGAATATATCAATTAAGCAAAAGGTGTGAACATAACATAAAAAGAGTTGAATAGTTGATTTGAAAGTGTATAATAACATATAAAAAAAGGAACTTCATGTGTTTTTTTTTCTCTAGACAAATAATCAGTTAATTAATTAATTTATAACAAATAATGAATTTAGAGTAGATGTTTAACCTACAAAATTATCATAAACAGCTGCATGTTTTTCTATTTTAGCCAAATGAACATTTTATTATAAATAGGTGTTTATATACATGCAGCACACAATATAGAAAACATTTAGTTTGAATATTTTAAATAAAAAATACCATGTCAGATATTGACTACGTGTATTACACATTTTACAGTTTAATTAGGCATTTTGCTGATTAAGGCAAAACTACTTTCTGTTGTGATAATAAGCAAATAAATATTTTTTAACAAACGAGAATTAAATAAAAGATCTGAGGTGAGTTTACTCATTTGAATGTTCTTCTACTCTAGTGTCAAATCGTATTTTCAAGTTACACAAACTTTAATTTTTACCAATTTGATTTTTTTAAATATATATCGCTTCATTAAATTAGCTTTTAACAATTCGTTTATTTTGTTATAGATTTTTAATTTATAAATATGAATTTTTATATAGTTAATATGAATTCACCAGCCGTAAAGAAAGTAGAGTATGAACATAACCTATAAAAAGTATCATAATTGTTACTTTTCATAAATTGGTTTTATACTTAATTGAAATTTTTTTGTCACATCCTTAATAATAATATAATACTCAATGGCATTTATGTTAACATCAAAAATTTATTTATTTTTTTACCTTTCTACCATTTTTATGAAGGCACATAAAAAAATAAGCTAGAAATTGGCAAAAGAAAAAATAGTGCTCTTGTTTAACATTATAGTTTATTTATGCAAATGCTTCTTTTGATATTGGCAATCTTGTCGAGCAACTTTTGTTCATAAACGTTCTAGAGTAGTTTCAAGGTTACCATGTTTTTAGAATAAAAACTTTGATTCATACAACATTTACCAAATTGAACAATGTTATACATTGTTTCCACATAAAATATCCATAATATTTTTAAACTGATTCCAACTTATCTCCATTTCAAAACAACTATATATTAATGACATTGTGAGTGCTGTCATTCCACATGTATTGTGTCCTTTGCCTATTTACAAATACTTTTATTGCGCCAGCAAATCTTTTTATAAGTTCTAATCTCAAGTCATTTCCTTTACACACACACAACTCGTTGCAATATTCAAGCATCAAATTATCTGATCAGCACCATTACAATATTATAAATCTTACCAATTCCATTCCTTAATATTTGTTTAAAAGTATCGTTATCCTGATCTAGTCTTGTACCATTAATTGCTACTATGAAATCGAAAAAGGCCTGTAACCCCGCTTTACTGCCGGGCGAGTTTTCCTGTACCTGCAATTTTCCAACACGCATTAAACTCGCTCAGAAATTCGGCAATAGTATACCCACCCTGAGAACATGGTAACCCTCGGTGCCACCCCCTGGTATGTCCACACTGCTTGAATTCCCCATGTTTTCATTAAATTGTAAAATTACGTGGCACTCAAATCACCGACACATACCCAACACATTACAAATTGACACTCATAGAAATATTTTTATTGATAGCCCAATTTAAGCTCTAGCGCCATCTATCTATCAAATAAATTAATATTATTTAAAACCATTACTTATTAAAGTAAATTATATTGAATAAAATATATGAATTCTTTATTGTATTAAAATACTAATAATATATTAATCACTTTTACTTTTTCAATTTTGTGTATGTATTTACATGTTACGTTTTATATCTATTAATATATATTCTATGATTGTGTTTATATTATTCAATTTATTTAAATAACTTATTTTTTTTGGAATAAACTATTCATTTTATTATAATAGCAGTAAAAACGGGATTAATAATATTTAAAAAAACTAATGTCTTTATTAATTCCAATGTTGCCATCTTATTATTTGCAACATAAAACAATGTAGTCAATAGCGACATCAGTAGTCCTTCAGACTTGCTAGAAAAATTACAATTACGTCGTAATTTTGCGAATCCAAAGATGGGAAAAACATTTCAATCGCTTCCGATCGAATGCCCGTGAATAAAATCAACACACTATTCTTCGGAACAAAATCGCCGCGCAGAAGCACGATCATGACCGATGGTTCTTTGTTATTATTGTAAATTCGTCGTCTATTTATAACAGATTGTTTCGTTAATTATTTTCGTTAATTACGGGGGCCATAGAAAACTATTAGTTATGCGGGACTCGTCCATCATCAAAGGTAAGTGGTTACATATTTATTTACCACTCGACACACTTAAATATTTAGATAATCAATAATCAGCTGTTTGTTTGCATCATAAACAATGGTTTGTTTGGTGGTTTTGAAAGTCACCTCACGGGTTTTCTTAGCGACAGCTACCTCACGAATGAATCACATACTGAGTCAAATGGTTGTTAGGGGAGAATGTTGTTTTAGATTTAAAATAGGTTTAGTGAGCTATCGTGTTCTGATATGTAATATATTTATGTAAGGGAATCAGAGTGCAAAATAAATGTATAGTTTTATCGTTAAGTTTATGACTGTCCTTGTTATTGCAAGCTACTGGATCTTATCAATTTAAAAATAAGGCATTTTATACATCTGTATACATGAAACATTTTATTTATATACAAATTTTAATTCATTTTGTTATTTTGTTTAGTTTACTTTTAAACGTTTAGTATCTGATGCGTTGTGTAGATGTAGAAAGTGTAATTTTTCTAAACGACAAATATTGTTTACATCAACCTAGCTTACCAAATTATTAATTAATAATACAAATCTTCAACATATTGTGAAGACATTAAACAGCATTTGCTTTTGGAAATTGAATGTAAATAATTAAACAAAATTACTTTAGCTCTTACGGAGTTATAAGTAATAATTATTTTCACAGACAGGTAGAAAATATTAATTTAACATAACTCAATATGCTATAATTCTACAGAATTTTAAATTGGAATGTATGAAAGTAATGTGAGATTTTTTATAAATATAAACTAGATATTTAATATAACAGTAGTGTGTAGTCAGGCAGAGTAATTTAAATTCGATGGGGTATAACACTTGTTAAGTTCCATAATATTTTTTTATTTTCAGTTGCCTGACACGTGTTTCAGGAATGATCGAAAAACGTGTCAGGCAACTGAAAATAAAAAAATATGGAACTTGACAAGTGTTATACCCCATCGAATTTACATATCTCGTTCCATCAAGAGTGTAGCTCAACCAGTATCAATTATACAGAGTAATTTACTCATATGTCTGATGAAGCTATAGTGTAGTGAAACAATTGTAGCACTAACTACATAATAAAGCGAAACATCCACGTTTTATTAATTTAAATACATAATAGAGTTTTGACAAATAACAGCCTCATCAATCCAATTTGTTCTTAAAATCTGAGGACATAGGCAAAGCTCCTTTCTGATTGTAGATGTATATTTCTCAATACAAGAACTTATTGTGGAAAAAAAGCACTTTTCATCGAAAAGATAGTCTAAAAAAGTTTTTAAGTTGCACAAAATTATTCAAATTTTTAATTTTTTATTAAATATGTTTTTTATTTATTACATTATTTCCTACTAAGCACATTTATTTTCCCAGTTTATTCTAACATATAGAAAATGCATTGACGAAAAGTTGTTTTGTTTTTAAGGAAGGATGAATGGCTACATGAGTAAAGGATATTGAATTGTTGAAATGGGAGAACGAGAATATGTAATTGATATAATAACGATATAAGACACATTCTACACCTCAATGGATCCGAGTGGGACAAATGCACAACACTCAGATCACCAGGTAGGGAGAAAAGATAATAATATTTCTGTAATATGCAAAATATTATCAAAAGTTCTATTTTAAACATCCTTCCTTCGATCCTTTCTAATTATTAAATTTTACTAATAATACTTACCTCTTGGTATCCACAGGTATTCTAAATAATCAAATTTGTATATTTGATTAATAAATAAGCAAATAGCAAACATATTGTTTGTTAAGTGTATTACGTTAAAGGAATATTGTCTACTGCATCTTATTTCTCAATGGCATAGTTCATTCATCTTCACCTGTTGCTTCTCACTACCACAGACGTAGTATATTTATATAAGTAATGCTTTTCCTTCTTTCTAAAATAATGCTGTTAACATTTTAAACAAGTTGGGTACTTTTATTTTCCTTTTTTCGAATTTAACTTTATAAGTTATAGGCTTCCAAACATATTTTTTCTAGTTCAACATGATAAGTCTTTTTAAGTCAATATAATAGTACACTTACCAGTTGTATTATTAACTTCAAAAGTTGTTATATTTTTTTGCTTCAGTTCTCCAACATTCACGAACTTTTTACATCTAAAAAGTTAGAAAACATACCATGTTGCTTTTAAAATCTAAGATTAATAACCCTGAGTAATTTAAATAATGTGTATGTATTTAGATTCTTTTGTTTGTACTTTTATACATGATATTTACATACAATACAAGCAAATTTTATAAATAGCGTTTCATATAATTTTAATAAAACGCAATTAACGCAACTCCGGGCGTATACATTTTCTAGTGTTGAAATTATCAAGCTCTTCATTATACGGCCGTCCCTCTTATAGGTCAGCGTGATAATGATTTTTCCTAAAGGTCACTAGTATTTGATCAGGACTTATTCATCATTCGCTCGTGTTGGCAGAGTAAATACGGCAGTGCACAAACCATCTGTTAAATTGATTTTGATTATCTAAATATACAATCCGGTACTTGGAGTAATATTTTATATCACGCTGAATTGTTTTATAGGTGACAGTTAAAATGCACACATATTCATCGCTACAAGACGCAGAACCGGAGGAAAGTGGAGTCCTATTTCATCAGGCAGAACCGTCGCGAGCAAGATGGAATCACATCGACGACCTCGATTCGTTCTTCTCTCGGATGTATCGATACCACCAGAGGCACGGGTTCACCTGTATGAGCTTCCAGGAATTCTTGGAGTTACTGCAGTTTGGGTTCGTAGTTGGCTTCACAGTATTCCTGATGCACTGCGTCGACTACCCGGTGTTGTTCAAGGATAAGCCGCCACCGGGTAATACGAGCAAGGTGACGCTGGCGGACGTTGTATTGCCGCCCTATGAATGTGTGGAGGGTTTCGGATGGTTTACGTACATGGGGTTGTTCACGGCGTCGATAGTGTGGGCATGGAGGTTTGTGCGTGGGGTTTATCATTTAGTTCATTTTTACGATATTAAGCAATTCTATAATTTGGCCCTCGGAGTGGCAGATAGTGATTTAGATAATTTAACGTGGCACGAAGTACAAACTAGGGTTAGAGCGGTTCAGTTGGAACAGCAGATGTGTATACATAAGAGGGAGCTGACTGAGTTGGATATTTATCATCGAATCTTAAGACAGACGAATTATATGGTAGCTATGACGAATAAGCGATTGATACCGGCGAGATTGCAAGTTCCGTTTATCGGGGAAGTGGTGTATTGGACGAAGGGTTTGAGGTATAATTTGCAGCTGTTACTTTTTTGGGGACCGTGGGCGCCATTTGAAAATCCTTGGCACCTAAGAGAAGAATATCGTAAACCGAACGCACGTCATGAATTAGCTCGGAAACTAGGTAGACACATTATATGGTTAGCGGTTGCTAATTTACTATTCTCACCATTAGTTTTGTTATGGCAAATTTTATACGCGTTCTTTAGTTACGCTGATATGATAAAACGGGAGCCGGGTAGTCTTGGGGTAAGGACTTGGAGTTTGTATGGTCGGTTGTATTTGAGGCACTTCAACGAGTTGGAGCACGAATTGCAGTCGCGATTGAGTAGGGCGCATCGGGTTTCTACTAAATACCTCTCAGCATTCAGCTCCCCTCTAGCGGCCGTTATAGCTAGATCAATTGCCTTTATGGCCGGTGCTATGCTCGCCGTCTTCGTCGTTTTAACGTTGTACGATGAAGATGTTTTAAACGCCGAACATGTAGTGACTTTAATGACCGGCCTGGCTGCCGTATTAGCCCTTTGCAGAGGCTTAATCCCTGACGAAACAATGATATACTGCCCTGAAACTTTATTATCGAATGTACTAGCGCACACACACTATCTACCTAACAATTGGAAAGGCCAGGCACATACAGCCAGAGTAAGGAGCGAGTTCCAACAGCTCTTTCAATATCGAGTAGTTGGGTTACTTGAAGAACTTCTCTCGCCTGTAGTAACGCCATACGTACTGTGGAAGCATATATATCCAAAAGCACTGGATATCGTTGATTTTTATAGAAATTTTACTGTATCTGTTGTGGGGGTTGGGGATGTGTGCAGCTTTGCCCAAATGGACGTAAGACGGCACGGAAATCCAGACTGGCATGAAACAGATAATCAACAAATCCCGGATCAATATACCCAGGCTGAAGATGGAAAAACCGAGCTGTCCCTCGTCCACTTTACTCTTACAAATCCCAGTTGGAAACCGCCGCCCGAAGCTCTAAACTTCGTCGAAAGCGTGGAGCGCGGCGCCAATTCCATGATCCAGCAGCAAAACAGCGGCGACTTTATGCTGCAGGAAGATCTGAATGACAGTTCGATCCGAGGGGATGCTTGGCGATTGGAGGGTCCCCTCTCCTCCAACCCCATGGATATGAGCGCGAGTACCATGTATCTCCATGACCGGCATCACAGCAAGATCGGCCGGCGGGGCCAAAGACCGGCGGCGGTAGAAACGACGCCGCTGCTTGCTATCGCTTCGAGTCAGTAATCTAGTCTTAAGACAATGTACATTATTTTCTCAATCTCGACATAATATTAATAAATTATTGAATAATGTTAATTTATGAGTTTATTGTACATAATAAATATTTACAAAATTTTGAAAATTATACATTCACTTGTCGATTAGTGTTCCCCTCACTTTCTTCATTTCCTGTGCTTGTTGCTCCTGTTTTCTCTTGTTCATACCTTTGCGTTCCAATTGTTTTTCAATTATTCTTGCATTATTTGCGTAACTATCAGCAACTTCACGCTAAAAAAAATATATAAATTTAACTATTTTAATTCATAGAGTGTGTAAAAGTTAGTTAACAATACATTACTGTATTTATTGTTATTTTGTTAAAAGTTTAAGCACAATTTATAATAATTAAAAACAATTTGCAATTCAAATTAAAGGAATATCAAAACTGCTTATGTACCATTAAATGCAGTTTTATAACTTAAAATATAAATATAGGTTATAATTACTTAAATTTTATAGCATCATAATAATTTGAAGCCAAATTATATCTTTTAACATTTAAAAAATGCAATTTCTTGATAAATTCTTTCATTGAAAAAATATATAATTGCTTAATATCATTGCATATACTTGTGTGGTTATGATTGTTGAGAATTTAATGAATAGTAGAGGGGATGTCCATGACTTAGATAAATCACTACGTTTCACAAATTAATAAAGATTACATGAAACCAAGTAAAGTAAATATAAAACATTTCAAATAGATTTTTTGCATACTATTTAAAAAGCTATAAGTAGATGTTGTGTTAAAACAATAATGTAACTTACAGCTTCAATTTCATCTTCCTCTTCATCGATGGTCGAAACGGTAACAGAACTGAATTTGCCCATATTTTTCGTGTGTTTGGTGACCATAATCTTTTTGGGTTTCTCTATGGTGACTTGGTTGTATATATCAGTCATTGGTCCTTCATTGGTAGACTTGATAATACTGCCTTTTACAATAAAACTGACATGACTTAACGGGTCGTGCTTATAATATAGAAGCAAACCACACTTTTTGCACTTCAGTCTATACTGTCTCTCGATACCATCAGGCCTTTTTAGATGAACGGTTTCATCCTGTTCTGAAATTACTTTGTGCGCATGGTTGAGTCCGTCCAGCACTCTTGCTCCGTCTCGTTTTCTCAGAGGTAATTTTTCTAAAGTACAATCTGTATATAAAAATAAAAACTAAATAAATACTTCAAGGCTCTAGGAAACTAACAAAAGAAACATAATATGTTTAATGCTTGAAGCCATCACTTTGTGATACATCTTGAATCAGGAACTTTAAATGAAAATACACTTCGTTGATATCACACACAGGATTTATTATGTGACTATAGTTTCAACCTTTAAAAGGTCATTATCAAACGTACGTATCCTGTGTGTGATATCAACGAAGTGTATTTTCATTTAAAGTTCCTGAAAAGAAACATAAGCACATAAGCATACAAAATAAAAATTAAAAAAACAATTAATACAAGAAAAAAAAGGAAAATTAAAGTAATCTTTACAAAGGAAATGGTAAAAGGAGTTTTAAAAAGATTTATATTAAGTATTGATTAGTGTCTATGATTGAGTGTTAATGATGTTTTGGCAAATCACAACACAATTAATTTAATAATGCAAAAAATAACTGAAATTAAAATAAACTTACCTAAAATAAGAGTCATTTGACCACACAAGCAATAATAACAATGCAGAGGCTTCTCATCGCTGTATTCTTCTTGGTCCTTTGTATCGGAACATGCAATACTTTTTGAAACTACTTTGGGCATTTTTATTGCTATTAGATTTTATTGCCTTGTTAGTGGATTTATTATGGATATATACAATAGCACGAAACAAAACTATACGTTGCTGATTTGAGGTTATCTGTTGTGAGCTTAATGGCCTTGGGGGCTAAGCTTACTAATATTTTCTATTCTACCAGGCTCTATTGACCAGATTTGAGGTTATAAATAATTCTCAGAACTTCAAGTAAATAGCTTTGAAGTTCGTTCTCATAATGACAGACATACCACTCTAAGAAAAATAAAATAACTATGACGAATGTACGAATTTTAACCTGTTATGGTTATAATAACAAAAGTGTGGATTTGCAGTTATGTATTTAAAAATATTAAGTTTAAAATCAATTTACAACTAACTGTAAGTTGTAATCCAAATAAAGAAAATATATTCAGTAAAATAGACAATGTACAAATGTTGAAGTTATGCAACCCAACATGCATTATAGATATACATTTTAGATTTACTTTTAATTACTAAATCACAGAGTATTAAAGAAAGTTAAGTAATAACAAACGTGTTTGTTTCAAATTGAAATAAGTTGATTATATATTTTAAAACTTAATATTGATATCTTGTGTTTGCATGTGTGAATTAGAATATACTGTAATAAATTGTATTTTAATTTTTTTTAAATTTATAACTAAAATATAAAAATAACAGCAACAAGCTCATTTGCACACACACAAATCACACGGCAGTAGGACCACGTTGTCGATAGCCAAACAATACTACTAGTACTATAAAAAATTTGTGCTGTGGTGAGTACAAGAAAGAGAAAATATTTCGACAACTACCTAACCAGTAATTATTATCTTGATATAATATTAATTGATATCTAAACATGACAATTTTCTTTATTATATAGTAATTTAAGTAATTTAAATAAATCAAAAAAATAATAAATGATTTGTTGCTAACTTCTCGCAATTATGACATAACAGCCAACGTATTACCGGCAAAATTTCCTAAAATTCGCCCTGATGGGCGAGGTCATTCACACACACGCGCATCTAGTTTGTAAACAAACTCGTTTCCATGTAAGTAAAAGATGGCCCTCCAAAAGAAGGCTGAAGAATATTTCAGCAGCATAAATTCGATGGCCAACAGAATGTGCGTCGACATGAGAGAAACCAAACTATCATATGAAAATCTTTGGCACACCATCACCTACGAAGAGCAACAGCAGATTCTCAACCAAAGCATCATCAAACCAGAAGTCTCACTCAAATACCCAGCAGAGGAGACTCGAGATCAATCCAGGCAATATGCAGTTAAGATGATTGTAGACGACAACTACACCTACCGTGATGAACATTCAGCTCCGTTCACCTTCAGGACGAGCAGCCAGCGAGATCTGACACTGGTCCACAAAAACCCCTCTCCCAAAAAGACTGGAATTAAAGTTTTGCCACCGAAGGCAGTGATACAATTAGTACCCATTAAGAAAGAAATTGTAGTGCAACCGGAATGCATTATCAACGATGTTGATGATGACGACGACGATGTGGAAGATGAGGGTGATACTGATTCGCTAACGCACATACTACCAAAAACTGGCTTGGATTTGTTGGACAACTGGTGATCTAGCAAACAACCGACTGATACTTATTTATTATTTATGTTTAGGGAAAGTATTTATATCCAAAGACTTGTGTAGTCGTATTGTTTTACATAGTGATGTGAACAAATAATTCATTTTAGTGGAATCTCTGCAATTTGTACAATTTTTTAAAATAAATTTGTGTTTACCAATTTCTACTGTTTTAATATAAACATGTGAACATGTCTTACTTATTTTATTTTATTTGAATTGTTTTAATAAAAAATATAGTTTGCATATAATTAAAGTAATAATTAATTATATTGTTATGTATCAATTGAAACAATTTACTAATCATGTATTATTTAAATATTTATTGAAACTTTTCTTGCAACGATTAACTAAAATTTTATTTTATACTTATTTGTAATTAGTAAATATAATGTTAATAATCTAAACAAAATTTTCAAATACATTTATAATCAATTAAAAACAAAACTTGAAATGATTCTATAATTAGTGCTTATTGTATTATCCAATCAATAGAGTTAAATGCATCGATTTAAAAATAGTGGATAGAACAAGTGGGTTGGAGAAGAATCCGAAATTCTTTATAATTATAAATAAATATAAATCGTATATATACGAGTGAGCAATTAAGTTAAAGAATGGTTTATGTCTATAACATAATTTTCAGGAAGTTGGGTATATTCGGTTGCCTATATTAAAGTCAATTTCTCTTAAAAATATATGTCCTTTACGTTGTAGAAAATTCAGTAATAATTAGAAAAAACACGAAAATATTTTCGTAATATCTACAACAAATGAATTCAATCAAATCAAATCAATTTTATAATAAAGCTGTACTCAAGAGATTGAAAGATCGAAACACGTGTCTGCAGATGGTTATAAAATTGAGTATTGAATTATTTAATTGCTTTTGAATAATCAATTTCTCTTATTATTGTTTTATTTTTTAAAGTGATGAATTATTTAAAAATATGTTAATTTTTGGAATAGAATACTTGATTATTTATATTATTATTTTTGCTCTAAAAAAGACGTAAATGTTCTCTCAAAAGAAAAACTATTAAATAATTAATATTTATAGATTGTTATAATAAATACACGCATGCGTTAATTATAATAACACAACGATATGAATGTTAACGCTTCTTGTAACTGTAAATGCCTCATGACGTGAGAAATTCACACGAGAATATTCTGCGGAAAGAAATACATCCGAACTATAAATTATATTTGTATATGCAAGATGTTTATGTGCGTATTATACGATCTGTTTAAGTAAATTTAACTATTTTAGAATGATATCATAAATAAATTATTCATTACTAATGAGTGAATTAATTTTGATATATTATTTTGCATGATTACAAAATATAATGAATAGAAAAAGTTCCTTAAATAGAAATACATTAAATAACAGTGTTAAATAATAATAATTAATAGTGAGAAAAATAAATTTTCTTTATGAGCATGTCTGCACTTTGTTTTACATTTTACTGTAAAAACTCCAGCTAACAGTTAAAACAACTACTCCCCGTACTAAAGCACCGTCAGGCATTGAATGACATAAGTCATAGAGTTTTTACAGTAAAATGTAAAACATAAGTGTAGAAATGCTCATAAAGAAAATTTATTTTCTCACTATTAATTATTACTATTAAAACTGCACTAAAATTTCAATATTTAATTTGTGTTAATTAATATTACGTATTAATAGTAAATACAAATAAACACATTTAAGACTTTTCCATCTTACCTGGCTTTATAAATATTATTTAATGAATAAAAACAAGATATAAACATCCAAATGTGTTTTATATAAGAAAATAAGGGACGTACACATTAAATTATAAAGCAACAAACTTATTTTTAGTTAGGCAAATGATTGGAAAAGTTATTTGATATGTAGCTAGTAAATAAATTTATTTTTTTTTCTATTTATACGAGTTATTATTAAATTCGTACGTCTAACATTTAGTAAGAAATCACTTCTTTATAGAAGATTTATAACAATAAAAGACGAAAGGAGAGGAAATTTATCATCCCTTGTAGTATAGTAGTATCGAACTCCTGCAGACTAAAACGACTCCTCCTAAGAGATAAAAATAAAGAGTTTGGTGCAATTTATTTTACACCAAACTGATGGCTAATGTTCTTCAATAATTCAAACGAAAGTTATTCCATGTGCAAAGATATTAGCCTTATATATATTCAGTTTTTTATATTGGTATTTACAAAATATGAATTTTAAAAATAAATCATACAGTTGGTAAGCGCGTCGGAGGGGTCCTAGGTTCGAGTCCGAGCTCGGGCATGGATGTTGTTATCGTTCACATTTCAAATATAATTTGAAAATAATACAAATCCGCCCTAAGCTGACTAGTTATTATATAATAATAAATCATTTGTCATGCGAGTTTCAAATACAAAAATAGTTATTACTTTTGTAATTTATTGAAAAGATTATGATTATTATTGATGAAATGTGTAATAGATTCCATGTTAAGAAGAGAAGGGCGGTTTCTGTAGTGATTTAATAAGGATTCTTCGCGTGCAGATCGTATGTCATGGACATGTGTTCGCTGGATTGCTTTCGTTTTAACGAGAACGAATTACAACTAAGAATAAATCGAAATTACGGGCGAGTTTTATGTTGTGTAGTAGAGGCCATCGGCTTTGGAGTATAAGATATACGTCTCACCTACCGGCCTTGCTTCCTTTTCTTGGATTTCCATTCCATTCAGGTACCAACGCCAACGACACGCAAGTCTAGGGTGGATCTTTTAATACTTTCAATGCCAAAACGTAGACATTGTAATGTTTATTCATTCTTTATTTTCATTGGCGTAAAAATGTATTGCAACAAATTTTGAGAAAATAATGTAATTATTGATTAACTTCGTAAATACATAATTGATAAGTCCTCTGCGGATACGAATTACTTCCTTGTATCTATTTGTGATACTTCGCACTAGATTGTGAAGGTACTGTTATTCCTTGATAGAGTTTGTGTTAATTTAGTTTAATTTGCTGTATGAAGGTTTAATTAGGTAACAAGTTTTAATCTAAAAATATAATGCTTTTTTATAAATTACTATAAGCTCTGCATTAGTGACATTGCTTGTAATTAATCACAACCAAGAACTCGTTAATTTTACTTTTATTTGAAGCAGTTCTGAGAAGGGTTTTCTCTATTTTTTGGTATTAATTACAGTGGTATAAAACATCATTAAAATCTTCACTTGAATCTGATTTTACGCCCCTGTGAAGCGAGAGAGCTTTTTACAATTACCGTTATTAGCATTTTTTGAGGCTCGATGTTACAGGCTTCTACTTTCAGAAGTCCTTAAACATCTTCTCCAGTTTTTTTCTTAAGTTTTTGTACTTTCTATTAGTTTTATCCTCTTATTACTGTTTTGCTATTATAGGGTCACTTCAATTTATAAAACATACAGATTTCTTTTCGTATATCTAACTTAAGAAGAAACTGTTTGGTGAATTTACTGTCGTAGATAAATGACTTAGGTTTATTGTGACCATCCACATTACGAATATTAACAAAGATAACAATTAGCCCTTCTTATCTACGTCTACATACATGGTAAACAAATAAAATAGATTTTAATAAACCTGATGTAATTTAATAATTTTTATAGTGAAAATATAATGCATAAAATGCAAAAGCAGCGCTCATCTATTAAACAGAACGGGAAAATAAGGAACCGACGAAATGGAACACCTTTACGACAAACAGGAAAACGTGACCTATATAGACGCCTATTTTGCAGTACGGAGTAAATATTTATAGATGTTTATCCTCGGGAAAATGTGCATCTCTTGTTCGAAGGAAAAAAATATATACCGATACGTAATAATAATTCTGCGTCGTACGTCCACGACGGAAATTTTTGTGTAAAATCCTTCCCTTGTAACTCTGCCATCGATTTGCCTTTGAAGATGAATCCACATCGAACGCAATACGATATAAATAACTTATTGACGTCTCGGATTCGCCCAATGTTACTAAGGTTTTACCTCCTATATAATATCCATATCTGTTTTGTCATCGGGTAAAATATTTATTGTGTAGTTTTCACTCTTAATATAAAGCCATAAATTGATATTTGAATTATTTATTACGATCAACATGAAATAAAATTTCAAAACGTAAACACTCGAGACGAGCAGAAATGTTTATTATTTTTATTAAGAAAATATTGTTTTCGCTACAGTACTGTACAGAAAGTAGTTCTTTCAATTAATATTTATACCTAGTTTATGAAATATTCAAATATTTTATAAAATTTGTCAACACCACAATTGTATAATTATAATATAGATTTATAATTATATTGGCCCTACTAAAACGAGGAAAGTGATATTCCTAAATAACGAAGAAAATTATATAAATTATAGTTAAATAACTTATACAGGGTGACTGACGAAAAACCTTTGGTGCTGTATCTCGCTTATTTTTTATCCGATTTTAATAAATAAAACATCAAATTAAACCATTTTTAAAAGACTTTAATAGGATCTGAACTGTTATTTTTTCTCGCACCCAGTTTTTGACAAAATACGATCAACATTTTTTTTTAATTGCACTGTATATATATTTTTATTGATTCGCAAGGAGATTTTTTTTCTGAATATAAAATTGTAGACAAATTTATCCATACATCAAACTTAAGTCGAGAAATTGAGGATTAAAAAAATAAATAAAAAGTCAAGTATCCATTGTAAACAATATACAGTCCCTATTTTAAATGTCAAAAGTGACAGTGACAGCCATTGATACAATACTGCAACGATTTTTAATTATTTCATAATTAAAATGTTGCAATATTTCAAACACTGTACTAGAATTTTGTGCTTCTACAGAAATCGTTTTTCAGTTTTTGAAATCTTGCAACATTTTTATTATGAAATTATTAAAAATCATTGCAGTATTGTACCAATGACTGACACTGTCACTTTTGACATTTGTAATAGACTCTGTATATTGTTTACTATGGGTATTTGATTTTTAATTTTTTTTAATCCTCAATTTCTCGACTTTGGTTTGATGAATGGATAAAATCGTTTACAAATTTAGATTCAGAAAAAAATCTCCTTGCGGATCAGTACAAAATATATATACAGTGCAATTTGAAAAAAAAAGTTGATCGTCTTTTGTCAAAAACTGGATGCAAGAAAAAATATCAGTACAGTTCATATTAAAGTCTTTTAAAAATCATTTAATTTGATGCTTTAATTATTCAAATCGGATCAAAAATAAGCGAGATACAGCACCAAAGGTTTTTCGTCAGTCACCATGTATACTACGTAATAAAGCTAGTCTTACGAGAAGAAGAAAGTAAATTTGGTAAGTACATCAAGTGCGTGGAGATGATACAGGATAAAGGATTATGAATTTAACAGTTTTCTCAAAAACTCTACTTTCTACCTTGAAATATTTCAATCAACGCTTAAACATTATTATCTGCACTTATTTTTATATGATTTTGGGGTTTATATCATTAATCACTTAAAAAAATAAAATATAAGACACTGAATTGAAAAATTTACTATGTTTAAACATATTATGTAACGTGTAGACACAGTTATATAAATCTAAATAACTCAGCACGATTCGTTATGTAATATTTTTACAAAAATTATTTATGGTTAAACCATAGTTAATTTTTCAATTCAGTGAATGTATGGATTACCACGTAGTAACAACGGTCGCAAACATTCTTTTCATAGAATATTTGATGACATTTGATTTCTTAAAAATAAAGACATTTATGAAAAATTTATATTCTTGAGTTTTTTTTAATTATCTGTAACTTTTTATTTGATAGGTTCTGCAAATTTTTCCGTATTTATAAATGAAAATCCAAAAATTTTAATAAAAAGACACCCATTTCTGGTGGATAAAATATTAAAAGTATCGGAACTTCCGGTATTATAAAAATTATATTTTTTTAATTTATAAACAAATAGTCGTGTAAATAAATATACAAAAAAGTTGAAACTTGTAAGGAAAAATGTGCTTAAATAAAAAGGTCCTTCAGGAAATCATTTGGTGCCATCTGTCTGTTACCAAATATGAGCTGATCTTCTGTTTTCCATCGCATTACAACTACACAGAATGTGCATTGCTGTTTCCGGTTCCATATCACATAACCGACAGCTGGTGTCGCCGTTGTGTAGACCGATTTTAGTTTACTTAGGTGTTCTTACCAGTCATGTAGCCTGTTAGCAGTCCTATAATTGTCTTCAGCTGTGCCGTACTTGGTGCCAGTAGTCCTGCAGCTTGTTTAGAATTGGGCCTTCTTATGATGGCCTTGTCTGCTAATCCAGTATTCCTTGTGTTTGTTGCAAGTTCCGTAAGGTGGCTCTCTGTCTTGCTAATTCGTCAGCTTTTTCATTTCGTCCAGACAAGTCTTACCTTGTTCTGTCTGGACAGATCATTCAGAATGTCGAAGCAGACTGAAACCAGTTTGGATGAAGTCTTTTGGCTGCTTTGGAGAACCTTCAGTACCGCCTGGCTGGCAGACATGATATAAATACGCCTGCCTCAACAGTTCCTCTCTATATTGCTTCTCGTGCAGTCAATGATCGCAAATATTTCAGCTCGAAAAACTGATGCCAGGTGATTGGGCGTGACCTGTCTTCATATTCTCGTTGTAGATTACTGATCCTGTACCTGTATGTGATTTGGAACCATTTGTTTGTGGCTATTCCATTCATTGCGGTCTGGAATAGTGACCTAGAAGAGTGCCTTTTCAAGGTGCCTGGCTATCATTTGGTCCGACCTCATATGCAGGAGAGGTTCCCCTATGCCTGTCAAGAGTTTTCTGTATGGGATGTCAACTTTTACTTTAACAGTTGCTAGCTGCAGTTTATAGTGCCAGTTTTGCCTCCCCTACTATCAGAATATGAAGTGGTGTGAGGTCTAATGGCGTCTTCATTGCTGCAGTGGGCGTGGTTCTTATAGCCCCTATTATGATGCAGGCTAGTCTTTGGATCTTGCTGAGGATTTGTATGGTTGTGGCTTTGGGCCACCACATCAAAGCAGCAAACATGATTGCGGGTCTAACCACTCTGGTGTACAGCCAGTATACCATCTCTGATCTGAGCCCATTGTCTGTCGTACATATGTCGTAATTTCCGATTTACGTTAAATGTTGTTACCTTTACCTGAAATATATTTAAACAATAAATTAAGATGATTATAAAATGGTGAACACGAGAGATTGATGCAAAGAAAGATAGAAAACAATGCAGAAGTACAGATAAAACCAATATTGGAACGCTAAGGTGGCATTCTTTGTTTCTCAGTGTAAGGAGATTGTGGTCGAATATTCACCAACCTATAGGAATAACAACAAGAAAAAATTAGTGTATACAGTTTGTTTGCTACCAAATCTTTTAATTATGATTGCTTATTATATTTAATAATCTAATTCATTTTGACTTTTCGAAAATATAGTGAAAAAATGAAGTTATCGAGATCAATTTCATTATGTTCAAGATGTACTACACAAAGTAAACGCCTTCATATTCAAATATTCATAATTATTATTTTCTTATCTCTAATCTTTTAAATTTGTATGTCTAAAAAGTTGTATTTATTATTTGACGTCCGGAGACACCACAGTGATATACTGTAGTACCATTTGCATTTTGTTGATGATCTGTTGTGTTCAATAAGTTTAAGAATAAATTACACACGTCAGCATGTTTTTTGTTTTTTTATGTATATCCAAAAAATGAAAGTGAAACAGAAACAAGTAATCTGAATTAGTGCTACCGGCGCCAAGCGAAGAAATTTTTACGAGACGTGCGGACGACAAAGGGTTAATATTGACTCCTTGTATAAAATGCAGGTAAGAAATGTTTTCGCAAACATTTCTAAAAATAAAATATTAAAGGGTACATATGTTTTAAGGTCCTCTTGACGATTTCAGTGAAGAATATTATTTGTACCTCTGTGTCCATTATAAATGTAACGCACATCATCTGGGAAAAATATATTTATTGATCGTGCCAATACAAATGTTTAAAATTCTTAAAAATACTCTCCCACAGCATCAATACACTTATGGAAACTTGTCTACCATGCCTGGAAGGCAACCTGAAACTCCTCGACGAAAATGTCTTTTCAGAACGTTGTAACGTGTCACAATAACATCATGCGCATTACTTTTATAATAGACTCTGTATATCTCTAAGGTTATTAGCTTATGTATCTCTAGAATTTGTCCTCGGACGTTGTATCTCAAAAACCGTTAAGAATTTTGAACTGAGACTTAACTCATTGTTGTATTCTAAATGTAATTCAGACCTTTACATGAAGAATACAACTATAAGTTTAGCTTCTGGTCAAATTGATAGACCCGAAATAAATGTTTATTTGATTTTTTCTGTTTTCTTTTTTAATTCTTCTGAATTGCACATACCATTATATCATAACAATTTCTGCCTGTCTCAAAAATCTGTAGATATTTTGAGCAAAAACTTGAAACTCCAAATTTTATTCTTTATTGAAGTTAAACTGTGTCTGATAAAATTATGTCCACACCGGAAATAAAAACCTTCTTCATTTCTCGAGTTTTCTTTTATAAATACAGAAATTTTTACAAACTTTTTAAATAAAGGTTAAAGACGTTAAAAACTAAACAAAATTGATCAAAACAAAAATTTTATAAACTAACAAGAAAAATAAAAATTTGTTTTTTGTACTTTATCCAAGAACTATTAAAATATTTTGAAAATTATACTAATAAAATGTATACAGGTAGTTCAATTTAAGTGAAGACATTGAAATATCTCGAAAACTACACATCGAATAAAAAAAATTATAATTAAAATACGAAATCTAATGATACGAAACTCGACCCACTACCCTCAACCTCTTAGGGGGTAGGGGGTGAGAAATAGAAAAGTTAAATAGGAACCCTCATTTTTTTTGTACGGATTTGAATACTCCGGGAAAAAATAAGAAAGTTTTATCTGATTTTTTTTTTGTATTTGTTACAGACGATAATCGACAAAATTCAAAATCGTTGAAAAATGTGATATATAGTTTTCGAGATATTCACTTAAATTGAACACCCTGTATATTACAAGTAATTTAATTGTTAAATGGGAAATATAAAAAAAGTCGAAGGATTAAAAAAAACCTGTTGCGTCAGCGAAATTCAGAGAGATTATTGTCCGATTTCTTTTTAATTAGTCAACAGTTTGTCTATAATAAAATAGATTGACAGTCTTAGATCTAAAGCAAAGTAGGCAAGGCAATCCCCCTGTCCCTTTTTGATCGTAGGTATTGTTTAAAATAAAAGATGTTTTCAAATTAAATTATGGAGAATAATTTAATTTAAATTTAACAAAAGTTCTGAAAAAAAGGCGAGGTATAATATTTGACTGATTAACTTTAATTATTATAAAATGTTTAAACTGGTTTAATACTAACCCACAAAAATGTAAACTTAGATACTATTATTATTATATAAAGTTGAGAACAGAAAACGTTTTAAAGAATTTAAAAATAATATTGAGTGTACTAAGATGACCATTTCACCATTTTTGTTCTCTCTTTATGAAATACTCTTAGTTCTATACTTGGACTGTGTATTTTATTATTGTCTATAATTATTTGATATATAAATGTTGTTTTAAAAAATGGACCAAGTTTTGGAAAAAACTAATTCATTGATGAAGCCACTGTGTGTTAAAACAAATGTTGTAGTGTTTTCAACAATAAATCTGTGTAACTGAATAATAAAATTTGTATTTTCAAATGAACTGTTTTATATAAAACAAACAAAACAAATGAAATTTTATTTATAAATAGCTGAGATTCAACAAAATATGTAAAGAAAACTGGCGAAAGCAAATAAACACTTTTTCGATTTAATTTTTTTAATTTAAAAAATTTAAAAACATATTTGTTAAAAAACTCTTTAAAATCTAAATTAGAAACAATTAAAAGTATTAGGAAAAAAGCTGGATAAAAAATACTAAAATAAACAGTTAGAAAATCAAATTACAAAAAAGTAATTCCAATTTTCGACCAAAATTTAAAAAAAAAACAATTAAGAAACAGTTGAAAATATACAAAAAATAATTGAAAATTATTAAATATTTTGAAATTTTCACTTTTTTGTAAATTTGTTAACAAATACATATTTGAAAACATTCCTTAGAGACGCTTTTAAATTTGTTAAAAAAGAGTTTACTTTCTAAAAAGAAAGCATTGATAATTTGGTTGGAAAATAGTTTAAAATCATAAGTTAAAAATCAAAAGTTAGTCAAGAGACTTTTCTTAAAATAAATTTGAAATTTTACAAAAACTAATTTAAAATTTGTTTATAAACTATTTGAAAACTTTCTTAAAAAACACTTTTAAATTTGCCTAATAATAGTTAAATTTTTGAAAAATAAAAAATAATAATTTGAAGAAAAAATAAACAGAATTAAAAAATATTTAAAGTTAAATTAAAAATCAATTCATATTTTATATATAAAGATCAACATTTATAAAAAGAACTTAAACGTAAAACATAGGAAATCATACATTTAAATTTAAATTAAAAAGTTTAATTTTGTAAAAAAAAAAACAGTTAAGAGTTTTACCAAAAAGCTATTTGTAATTTTCATTAATTTAGTTAATTAATTAGTTTAAAACGTTGTAAATAACTTTTTCAAATTTTAGTTAGAACATAAAATGAAAAAGTAAAAATTTAGAAAAACTAAAAAACTATTAAAAAAGTTCCTTTGTTAAATATCAATATAATAAACAGTTTAAATTTTTCAAGAAAAAACAATTGAAATTTTTCTTTAAAAACGCTTTAATTTTTGTAATTTTAAATTTTGTACATATAATAAATATTTGTTGAAAAGAATTTAAAATTTAAATTAAAACAGTAAATACAATACAAACTAAACCAATGAAAATTAATAAATAAATAAAAAAATAAACATTAAAAAGCAGAAAAAGAAAACTAAAATTACAATTTAATTAAAAACAGTACAATATTTCTAAATGATAAACATAAAAATTTACAACAAAAATTGAAAATTTGCTTATGAAAAGTTTGAAACTATAAAAACTAAAGAAAATTTTACGAAATGATTGAATTTAATTGAAATTAAAATACATATTTGTTAAAAGCAATGAAAAATTTGTGAGGAAAAAACAGATTAAAACTGCTAAAATAAATAGCACCCAACTTACAAAATTTAAAAAATAAATAACAGTTGATTTGATTGATTTGTTAATCTTTTGAAAATTTTCATTAAATGTTTAAAAAACAATTAAAAATTTTCTTCAGAAATTGTTTAAAAACGGTTTAATTTGTACAAAAATTAAATTGAAATTTAAAATTGGTTCATATCTTACAAAAAGAAAACTTAATTTTCAAAAACAAAATTAATTAAACATATATTTCTAGACTACTGTCGCTATTTGTAGTGTAGTTTTCAAAAAAAAATCAATACAATAATGGTATTAATAATGAAAGAAATATAAATATACTTTTAATTTAAATTTAAATGTATTTTTGGAGTGGGTGGGTGTTTATAATAAAATATGCTATTATACCCTCTAAAAATTATTAATTTTTAAATTTTTAGAGAGAAAACATCTTTATTATTATATATTACTTGACATTTCTTAAAATCAGCGGCTATAGACCCGCGGTCAGCCTGTATTTAACTGTCAGAAACGTATAATTGTCTTACGAAATCGCTAATGTCATTATGAACTGATTAGATGATTAAAGGGTTACGAGGATTACACAACTGGTTAAGGATTTCGAGGTAATGGGGATTTGTGGCAAATTTTTGGGATAGGTGTTTCAGACGCTCTTCAATAGGGATTACTTGGGTTAATTCATATAGGAGGGTATTAGATGGGTTATGAATGGGATTAAGAGGGTGTCTGATTTTAGTAAAGATGCGAAGGGCTGATCGTTCTGCTACCTGGAGGTTTTTTAAGAAGGCGGGACGGGAATTATGGAATAGGACAGCGGAGTACTCAGGAGGAGGCCTACAAATCGTTTTATAAATATGGACGGCTGTGTGTGTAGATATGCCTTGATTTTGGTACGTAAACATTCTAAAATGTCGTGCTCTCTTCTTGATACTCACCTTTAGGTTTTGGTTGTGCGATTTGAAGGTTAATTTGGGGTCAAATAATACTCCTAGGTATTTACAGGATTGAGAAGGTGTTCGTATATGGTTATTTATTGTTATTGTGTATTGATAATTGTAAGGTCGATGAAAAGGAATGAGAAGTTGGGATTTATTTGGATTTATCGATATTATCCATTTTGCGAACCACAATTGTATGGTATCAATCAGCCTTTGCAATGTGGAAAGGGCTTTGTTTAGGATGGGTGCATGGGATATGAGCGCAGTATTATCTGCGTAAAGCAGTGGATAGGCGGATGGGTTGCGATAGAGGGGGTCGGGATTATAATGGTCGTGTGCATAAATATTATAGAGGAGTGGTGATAAGGGAGAACCTTGGGGGATACCTTGTTGGGGAACAAAAGAATTAGATAACGTATTTTTGGCTTTTACTTGAACGAGTCTAAAAGAGTCTAAAGAGGAAGTTGTCAATTAAATTAAGGAGATGTGGTGGAGTTTTTTAGGGAGTGGCATTTAAACAGCAAACCTCGATGCCAAACAGAGTCAAACGCCTTGCGAATGTCTAGAAAGACTACGGCGGACTTTTGGTTTTCGAGGTGAGCTGTTTGACAGTTTGAAGTCAAGACTGTTAATGGTAAGGAAGTGGAGCGGTGTTCAAGAAAGCCAAATTGGTATATAGGGATGTGGTGGGAGAGGTGGAGCATAATTTTAGTTTTTAGTATGGATTCGAATAGTTTCCCCAGGACCGGAAGTAAGGTGATGGGGCGATAGCTTGATACTTCTAATGCGTCGTGTCCTGTTTTTAGTATGCAAGTTATTATACCGCGCTTCCACTCCTGGGGAAAAAATTGGGGCTGGTACATGTGGTTAAATATTTGTCTAATGTATACATGGATATTGTCAGGAAGGGATTTCAGGATACTTCTAGGAATGTTGTCATAATCGGGTGCTGTGTTTTTGCCTTTGTGAAGGTTTATATTTATATTTACTAAGATTGCTTGTAAGAACAAACATAAATTCTCTTATAATTTAGAATTCATTTTAAAAATCTCGTGATAATATTTTACTAATGGCAAGACTAGAGGTCATTTTTACAAGTCACTATCCATAGGGTGGCTTTTCATAAATTAAACAGTGCTTTGGTAAATAGAAGACAAAAACAAAAGCATTTATAATATAAATAATAGCAAAAACTAAAAAGGGAATATTTTGATGTAAATTTCAATGCATATGTAGAGTGGGTGGGCGTCGACTATCCCACCCTCTAATTACTACAAAATAAACGATTTTTTTGGGAAAAAATTTAAACAATGCAGAATATTTTGATGTAAATTTCAATTCATATGTAGAGTGGGTGGGCGTCGATTATCCCACCCTCAAATTACTACAAAATAAACGATTTTTTGGGAAAGAATTTAATCAAAACAGAATATTTGGATTGTAAATTAATGAATTATTTTCTTATGATGTAATATTCATTTATTAAAACTAGTTAGAATGGTTTATTGATTTGAGGGTGGGTTAGAGGCCAAACGGCCACCCTACATGCGTTTTCATATTTCTGTCACTATCTGAATTACAGTTTTAGAAAAACAAAACAATAACTGTTTTAAAAAGAGTAAAAAATAAATAATAAGAGTGTTTTAGTTTAAATTAAAATATATTTGCAGAGTGCGTAGATTTCCACTATCCTACCCTAAAATTACTATAAAATAAACGAAATAATTTTAACCAAACAGAATATTTACTTCATAAATTGAGCAAACATTTTCTTATAATTTATTATTCATTCATCACAACTCTTGAGAATGTTTTACTGATTGGAGGGTAGGTTAGAGGCCACCCACCCGCCCTAGATATATTTTTAGATCTCCGTCACTGTTTGTAGTGTGGTTTTCAAGAAAACAAATCAATAATGGTATTAATGATGAAAAAAATAAAAATATAGTTTTAGCTTGAATTTGAATGTGTTTTAGAAAGGGTGTGTTTATAATAAAATTTTCTATTATAACCTCTAAAAATTATTATTTTTTTAAATTTAAATTTAAGAAGATTCCTTGCAAAAACAAACATAAATTATCTTCTTCTTCTTCTTTAGCCGTAGTTTGTCCACTTCTGAAATTTTACCTCCCCCATCTTCCGCCAGGTTTCACGGTCTTTTGCAGCTAAGTACCATTTTGTTCCTGCGATTTTTCTGATATCGTTCTTCCATCGTTTTTGTGGTCTTCCGTCACCACGTTTATTCTGCCTTGGGCGCCACTCACTCTGTGTTCAGCGATCTGTACTTTGCCTAGCTAGATGACCTGCCCAGTTCCACTTTAGTATCGCTATGCGTTTCAAAACAACTTGGACACCACTTTTTCCTCGAACATCCTCATTTTTTATACGATCTTTCAGACTCACTCTCTTATAATTAGGAATTCATTTTAAAAATCTCGCAAAGAATTTTTTACTGATTGTAAGATAGGTTAGAGACCTTCCACATACCCTACATATACTTTTCTGTCAATCACTATTCGTAGGGTGGTGTTTGAAGAAAGAAACAGAGCTTCGGTTCATAGAAGATAAGAACAGAAAGAAGCATTTAAAATGTAAATGATAGCAAGAACTAAGAAAGTAGTATTTTGGTTTAAATTTCAATGTACATGTAGGGTGGGTGGGTGGCCACTATCCCACCCTCCAATTATTACAAAATAATCGAACATTTTTGGTAAAAAATTGAAACAAAGCAGAATATTTGGATTGTAAATTAATCAATGATTTTCTTGTGATGTGATATTCATTTATCAAAACTAGAGAGAATGTTTTTCTGATTGAAGGGTGAGTTAGATAAGAAAAACAGTTGAAAATTAGAAAGAAAAGAGAATTAAAAAAACAGACACAATTTGATCTAAAACAGTACAGTACTTCAGGTAATTCATTTCGTCGAAAAAAGACCAACATTGACTTACTAGAATACCTTGAGGTAAATAAAGCTAATCATAACATACTGATTTAGTATATTCCCATTGTTTTTTTCTGCCTAAATAAGTGTGTTTCTCGTTTTGTTAATCTACAGGTTCCTGCAACAGTGCGTCAGGCTTTCCTAGCGCCTTTCTCGTAAGAGATAGAAAAAAATGTTTCGTATAAAAATTTATTGATTTAAAAATCTCTATACCGTAAAATTATTTTCAAATATACAGTTTGTCCCAATTTTGCGGTATAACAAAAGCAAACATTTTTTTAAATGGAACACCCTGTATATTTTTTCATTTTCTAATTTGGATATTATTTTATAACTTGAACCTTTTTCTGGTTTTTGATTTCGATATGGCATTTCCGAGTTATTGACGTTTTTCTGAAAAAAATGTAAAAAGCGGAGGTTCACAAAAAAAATTATTCTGATGTTCTATTTAAAATTTAAGAAATTTTCTTTTTCCTATGGTTGGTCATAAGTACTGTTCATGTACCAGTGTTAAAAATTTTCACTTTGGAGGAACCCTGCCTTTGAATCAGACACGCCATTTTCTAAAATTTCAAAATGTCGTAAATGGAATCATATATTTTTTTAAATTTTATATTATTCTGCATCTAATTTCCTACAAAAAATATTAAGCATACCCTATACCTAAAAGTGATATTTTTCAAGATATAAAAGAATGTATATTTCAAACGGTCCTTGAATACGAATTTGTTTTTGAATAGATAGCCATGACTGAAAATATGCATCTGTCAATTAAACAATTAGTTTGACATGTAAATCTCTCTGATATTTGCTGCAAAGTGATTATCTCCGTTTCACGGAATAAGTAGACAGCAAATTATCATCATGGATTTCGAAAAGGGCGAACGGAGGAGAAATGTTTTAGGAACTTACTCAATAGATTTATTGAAATGAAAAGTGTGAATTACAAAAAACAAGAAAGAAGAAAGCCTATCATTAACGAGGAAAACCAATTTTCAATGCTATTAACAGCAACTGAGCATCCCAACGTAAACCAAAAAGACATTGGTGAAGGAACTGGCATAAGCGAGAAGTCAGTACAAAGCATTCTGAAGAAAAATCGATATCATGCATACCATATTCAGCTACATCAAGAACTGAGTAATACTGATTTTCAATTTCGTTCCGAATTTTGTATCTGGGGAAAACAGGAAATTCAGGACATCCCATAACAACGCATCTGTCAACAGGCAATTTTCACTATTATTCAACTGATAATCCGCATGTTATGAGACAAGTTGATCATCAGCATCGACGGTCTTTGAATGTCTGGGGCGGAATTTTTGGAAACCATGTAGTAGGTCCACATTTCTTCGAGGGCCATCTCAATAGGCCTATGTATTTACACTTCCTGAATTGAATTACCCGGAACGTTAGCTAATATACCCTAACTAACAAGAAACAGGGTATGGTTTTAACAAGACGGAGCACCTGTCCAATTTTTGCAAGACGTGAGGGCATTTAATTTTTCCCAACGTGCATTGGTAGGAATGGACCCACCAAATGGCCTGCTAGATCTCCGGATCTAACAAAACCTGACGTTTTCTTGTGGGGATACTTAAAAGATATTGTTTTTTAAGGAACCACCAACAGCACCAATGAATATGCATCAACGAATTGTGGAAAGGTCTTTTCAGCGGCGAATTAATTTGTGCCTAAATGAAAATTGAAGACATTTTGAACATTTACTGTAGTAAATAATTTTGTTATCTTTCCCCGCTTTGGAATAAAATAATGAATCGTATTATCTGTTTCTGTTTATCTCACATTGACACTTACTTGCATTTTGTTAGTTATTTTGCCTCAGCATGATCAACTCCGTACATAAAAGTATGTATAATTGGTTATTTTTATGAAAACTATTAAATATCTCAATAACTATGGGGTTTAGACATATTATTATTTGCAAAGTTTGGCATTTCTTTCTAATCTAATCGAATAATAAGAAAAATAATTGTTTTCGCATATCTGGGTAGCGCTGAGCATAAATTCTTTAGGCTTGCAAACAATTAATTCCACCTTCTCCAGTAGCATATATCACATCAATTAATTCTTCTCAAAAATTGCATTGTTATAATCGTAACGTACAATGCAACCATACATACCAAACTTATTGTTTAATTGACAGATGCATTTTTTTTTCAGTCATAGCTATCTATTCAAAAACAAATTCGTATTCAAGAACCGTTTGAAATATAAATCCTTTTATATCTTGAAAAATATCAATTTTAGGTATAGGGTATGCTTAATATTTTGTGTAGGAAATTAGATGCAGAATAATATAAAATTTAAAAAAATATATGATTCCATTTAAAAAACAAGAGTTACGACAATTTGAAATTTTAGAAAATGGCGTGTCTGATACAAAGGCAGGGTTCCTCAAAAGTGAAAATTTTTAACACTGGTACCTAAACAGTACTTATGACCAACCATAGGAATGAGAAAATTTCTTAAATTTTAAATAGAACATCAGAATAATTTTTTTTTGTGAACCTTCGCTTTTTACATTTTTTTCAGAAAAACGTCAATAACTCGGAAATGCCATATCGAAATTAAAAACCAAAAAAAGGTTCAAGTTATAAAATATTATCCAAATTAGAATTTGAAAGAATATACAGGGTGTTCCATTTACAAAAAATGTTTGCTTTTGTTATACCGCAAAATTGGGACACCCTGTATATTTAAAAATTATTTTACGGCATAGAGATTTTTAAATCAATAAATTTTTATACGAAACATTTTTTTTCTATCTCTTACGAGAAAGGCGCTAGGAAAGCCTGACGCACTGTTGCAGGACCCTGTATTTGTAGTTTGATAATGGTCAGATATTAATCGAAACTGTGGTCATTAAAAATAGTTCTTATATATAGTCAAATAATTAAAGATAGTTTAATAAATAATAGCTTATGACGCATTAATACAAATTAAATAAGAATAATTATTTTTATTACTTAATAAATTAATTATTAAATTAATATTTCCATTAATGCTCTACGCATTGGGAAAGCGTAACGACCAATTTTCAGAGTACGATCGTACATCACTTATCGGGCAGAGTTATTGTTGTATAGTCTTAGATAAAGTACAGCATTCAACTTGCGTTCGACGGACATAACTCGCGTCGAGTAATATTCATTATTATTTGCTAGTTGAATAATGAACCTTCATTTCATCCTTTGTTTCTTTATGATTGCGAATGCTTATATATAGGTACATAAGAACGGGGTGTGAGTGAGAAGATGAATGAGCGAATGTGCGAAAAAGGTGTACTGGCCTAGTACTCCACAATCACTCGCTGCAGTGGCTGCTGTGACCAAATGCACGTAAACAGAGCTCGCCGTTGCGGCCCGTTTTTGAATGAAACGCAGGGCGCAAACAATTTCACAATGTTGTGATGTACGCTCTCGCACTACACCGGAGCGCGCGCCCACGTGTGTAATTCCAACGTAACTGACGTAAACATATCAAATCCACACCGACAGCCAATGAACTGTCGGCATCACGGCGAGGCCCACGAATGTTTTGCTCCGTTCGCGCGCACACGATATCGCGCGAACACTGAACACTGCCCGCGATGCACTCAGTTTACTACGTTCCTCCGAACGCGACCGTGTGACCGACCCGCATACCATCTAAACACACAACAATTCGCGCCATTGCCGAACCGTTTGTTTACACCGCGATTCCGCGATAAACAAACCCCCATTTTCGTCTCGACACTCCAATGGGACTACCGTATCCTTATAAGAAACATCGGTGAACAAGTGCGAATAAAAAAAAACATTGACAGTGCGTGATTATGACTTAAACTTAGTGTTAATTAAGTGTAGTTTAAAATTTTTAAAAAACAATCAAGTTACCTAGATTAATTTTATTTTAGTGCGTAAAAATGGATTTGGGACTGTTGACTCGACACAACCGCAACAACCGTAAGTAATCGTTGCATAATGTTTATTTACAAACGTGATGTTGCGATTTTGATTGGTACCGTTCGATCGAGGGAAGAGAGTCAGTTAGTACCTGCGCTATTTGCTGATTTCATCCGGTCGGCAAGGTCAGCGAATCATGTTTGTTTCTGTTTTTTTTTCCGTCCCTCTGGTTTATTTCACGGGGCGGGTTTTGTTTGTTTACGTTGGCCGTTTATTTCCCGTTCTGGTGTTCTGACCATGTTTTCATTTCGCCGGTGGCGTCTAGCGTGAATAAATAGTCTCCGTTGTCGGCGACCGTCGTCTTGTCCACCAAACTTGAAAATTCGTGGAATTCGCTATTTATAATTGTGGTTTTAGTGCTTGAGATTTCGAGATTGACGCCCGTAAACTGTGATGGAATGTTGTTTTATTGGTGCCATCTGTTATCTGTACTGTTATTGCAACATTAGGATTAGTAATGAGCGTTTGTATTTGTTTTGACGATGAGTGGTTTAATGTGGAAATTTTGTTATTGGGACGATTGTACGGATATCCGTTTTGCAAATAAAAAATGATATTTTTGAAAATTTATGGCTGAATGTGTAGTGAAAATCGTTAATATTCGTTTAACAATATAGTTTATTATTCATTATATAGGCTAGTTTTTAGTATGTTGTTAAATAGTTGCTTAGATATTGCTCAATCAATTGTTATGTTTGAAAGTGCATGTTATTTACACTATAAAGATTATTTTCATCAATTTATATTTATTATTTCACATATAGAACATATCAATGCCTCATTGAATAAATTAAACTGATATGTCAATTAAACCGTGTTTTAGGGGTCAAAAGTATAGATAGTTTTTAAAGTAAAATATTTCAAAAAATATGAGTGTACCAATTTTGGGCTATTCCTAGAAAAAATATATATATTTGGTTCCAATTAATTGATTTAAACCAATAAACCAAATTAGGTAACCAAATTTTAGTCATTGAAAGGATTCAAACAATCGAAACATCTGCAAAAAATAAAACTTATAACTAAAGAACGAAATGATTTACTGAAATTATTAATGAAAAGTAAACAAGGATTTGATCACACCGCCTTCTTTATAGAGTATCAGATGATATAGTCTGTTCGTTGGATCTTTCGTCGTACGTCACAAACTATCGCTTCAAAAAAACGACGAAAGTTTTACAGTGCGTTCTTTTTCTAACGCATTTGGTTTACTTTATCAGACTGAATGTTTTTGCGTCGTTTCTCGAAGCGATAATTTGTGACGTACGACGAAAGATCCAACAAACAGACTATACATGTTTGTCACTTTAACTATAACTATTTTCCCAGTTTGTATTCGATTGTTCCAAAACGATTGAATCCATTTTACAACATCAGAATGAAATTTTAAGCTTCTTAATTTATTAATGATTTGAAAACACAAAATCACTTTCAAAACTCAAGTTTACAACAGTATATTTTAAAAATGGTCTTTCGAACACTGATCATTATCGAACTTAAACTACTTTGAATACAGACAAGGATTTTTTGTATAGTTTTTTCCGGTCATTAAGAATGGAAAACCCGAGGTTCAATTTGGCTTTATGAATTTCTAATGCTTCGAGAAAATCCACTTTACGGCCTTTTTCCCCATAAATGATTATTGTAATTCCTTGCCGAAAGTACGGTTGTTTGTTATGTTGAATTTGTATCTTTAAATCTCAATAATCTCTTTTGTTCTCGTTAGTGTATTGCCTTCTTCAGAATTTTAATTTATGATTTTTCATTCAAAGTAATTTAAACATATCTTGATAAACTTTGATTCAAATGGTTGAAGTGACTCCCTTGACAAGTCTTTCAGTTTTTTTTTAACAATCTTATCAGGTGTATATCTTGCGTTTGGTTTTCGCTTTTCGTCGCTTGTTTTAGAAGTGTGATTATATCTGGGGTGCACGAACGTGGAAATATCCTCTGATTAAGCGAATTTGACAGAGGTCAAATAATTTGGGCGAAAGTGTTTTTTTTTTATTAGAGAAATTGCTAATATCGCTTTAACCGAAATCAATCCACCGTCATCCGCTGCTATCAGATATGGACTAGAGGATCAGAAACATCACAGAAGAGGAAACGGGCGACAAAGAAGAACAAATAAAGTTCAAGATCGTTATCTTCGACTTATTGCAAAAGATTCTCCAATACCAGATCAATTTCCGATATATTCAAAACTCAAGTTTACAACAGTATATTTTAAAAATGGTTACTATAATTTCGAACACTGATCATTATCAAACTTAAAATATGTACTTTGAATACCGACAAGGATTATTTGTATAGTTTTTCCGGCCATTAAGAATGGAAAACCCGAGATTCAATTTGGCTTTATGAATTTCTAATGCTTCCAGAAAATCCACTTTACGGCCTTTTTACCCATAATTGATTATTGTAATTGCATCCTTGCCGAAAGTACGGTTGTTTGTTATGTTGAATTTGTATGTTAAAATTTCAATAATCTCTCTTGTTCTCGTTAGTGTATTGCCTTCTTCAGAATTTTAATTTATGATTTTTCATTCAAAGTAATTTAAACATATCTTGATTAAACTTTGATTCAAATCGTTGAAGGTGACTCCCTGGACAGGTCTTTCAGTTTTTTTTTTTAATAATCTTATCAGGTGTATATCTTGCATTTGGTTTTCGCTTTTCGCCGTTTGTTTAAAAAGTGTGATTATATCTGGAGTGCACCAACGTGGAAATATCCTCTGATTAAGCGAATTTGACAGAGGTCAAATAATTTGGGCGAAGGTGTTTTTTTAATTAGAGAAATTGCTAATATCGCTTTAACGGAAATTAATCCACCGTCATCCGCTATCAGATATGGACTAGAGAGGATCAGAAACGTCACAGAAGAGGAAACGGGCGACAAAGAAGAACAAATAAAGTCCAAGATCGTTATCTTCGACTTATTGCAAAAGATTCTCCAATACCAGATCAATTGTCGATATACGAGAGTGGGTGGGTTTTTAATTTAAGTTCGCGGAATCGAATAGAAGGAGAAAAATAATATTACAAAATTATTTTTCTTGTTCAATATATTCACCTACAATGTTAAAAAATTTCTCTGATCTATGAATTAACTTGTGAATACCTTCATAAAAAACTATTATATACTTTTCTGAAAAATATCCATCCTTCACTTCTTCATCGGTAGAATATTTCTTTTCTCGAAGCTCTTTTCTTCAGATTTGGAAAGCTATAATAGTCGTTGAGAGCCAAATCTATGATATAAGGTGGATGATCAATGATATCGAAGTTTACCTTATGCAAAGCAATAAACTTAACACGTTTCTTATGAACAGGAGCCTTGTTGTGCAAGAGCAGAACAACTTTGGTTAAATATCCTCTTGTTTTTTTTTCTAATAGCCTTTTTTAACTTCTCCGGTTATAGAAACACCTTTTTCATACTAATCAATCAACAAAATTCCTTCTGTGTCCCAGAAATCTGTCGCCAATAGCCTTCCCGCCGATTGCGACACCTTGAATTTCTTACCCTTTTTATGCCATTGCATGGAATCTTCGCGACGATTTATTTTCTGGGAGACATAGGAATACTTTTGTGATTTTTCATGTTTGTATAAATCAAAATTATATTTTATAATAGTAAATGTCGGAATAAAAACAACAAGGGGTCGAGCACATATAAGCACCATCAGTCTTTGGTACTTTTATGTACCATCAGTCCTATACAAAAACTTTTTTTGAAAAATATTAAATATTTTTATTGTATATAGTACAAAATATTATATTGCAAAACATTTGGAACATAGCGGAATGTCACATTCTTGATAAATTTGGGGTTTATTTTCCGCACACATTTTGCACCTTCTTCTCGTTGTACCTTCAAATGGAAGATGTAAAGATACGTTTTCAAGCCACTGTCTTCATCACATAGTTGGTGTATTTTTTCCTTTAGCTATCATTTCTTCCGTCAGTGGCACTAAAAATTGCAGGAAAGGAATTTTCTTCTTTCTCGTCTCTAAAAAAACCTTCTTCCACCATTTATTTGATTTACGATCTAGTTCGTATAATCCCATCATTTAGTAGGCGAAATTGACATCTCCCATAATCTCTCTATATGATGCAACCATTCCTGGACAAGAAACACTGATTTTGAAGCCATCTTTCAAAGTTTTGTTGACAAACATAACATTAGCAGTATGGCAACTGCTCAACAGAAGGACCTCTTTTGTATCTTGCCATTTCACAAACAAAAGTCCATCTTTGCTGCACTGAAACACATATTCACCTCTTTTCAATTTATCCTTGATTTTAGGTAGATTTTTTCTCTTTTGGTTACAAGTTCCTACTGCTACATAATTTATGTTCTGTAGTAGAGTGATCGAAGTAAAAAGGCGATCAAAACAGAAAGTAACATCTTTCTCTTTTACTGTAGAAATGAGTTTTTTCACTACACGTTCGCCAAGAGTTCCACCTAGACGTTCAGTTTCACGACCTGTGTAGTGTCCGAATGTGTTCACCAGATGACTCCCAAGTGGAATTTCACATTGAGGAAGGTCAAGACTTTTGATACAGAGTAATGCATGCGTCTACTTTTAAAATAATTACTGTTTCCTTTCTAAAATGGTGGTAATAAGGTACGTATATATTAAAATCGTATGTATATCCAGTGAAAGAGTCTGATCTAAGCCACAACTTGATTTCTCTCTTTGCAGGCTTTAGTGGCATACATTGCTTCAAAGACGAACGCCCCTTGAACTTAGTCATTCATTCATCTATGCTTTGAAAGCTACTGTCCTGACGGCATTTCTGGAACGTAGCTTCAAGCAATTTACTAAGTCGTCAATAAAATATGTTTTGGAGAATTCTGCAGGTTTGGTTGGTGATGCAAAATAAATTTTTGATCAAATGTTTTTGAATTGATTAACTATTGCATTTTGTATTGTTGAATTTCCCAACGAAGGATGAGTGGACCAGTAATGGCTTATTTGGGGAACATGGTTGTAACGCATTACAAGCATGCACCCAAGCACAATTTGCAGATATCCTCTATTTGTTCAAGCGAGCGTCCCTCCTTTTTTTGTTTATGTATTCGAGTTCTTTCATTTGTACACTGAGCAATGTACAAATATAAAGAATGTGGAAAAATATTTTTGAAACATTCATATGGCGTCGCAGCTTGTATATCGGAGGCTAGTGTACAAGTGAGACAAAATTTTCATTTGGTTTTGACTAAAAAGTAAAAGACCCAGAGGGCCATTTCATTTTCTTCTGAAGCTTAATTTTCTTTTTCAGCTTGCTCATCACTTTCCGGTTGGATTTCTGATTTTTCATCAGAAGTTTCGTTGTCGATCTCAGATTGATCATTGGTTTCAGATTCTTCATCAGAAGGTTTATATGAATCATCACTGTCAACAGAGTCACAAACCACATTTTCTGCCGCCTCTTCTAGCTCTTTTTCTGTGAGCGGCCTTTTCATATCCATTTCTTAAAATAATACTAATAGTACATATACAGGGTGACGAAAAACCTTTGGTGCTGTATCTCGCTTATTTTTTATCCGATTTTAATAAATAAAACATCAAATTAAACCATTTTTAAAAGACTTTAATAGGATCTGAACTGTTATTTTTTCTCACACCCAGTTTTTGACAAAATACGATCAACATTTTTTTTTAAATTGCACTGTATATATATTTTTATTGATTCGCAAGGAGATTTTTTTCTGAATATAAAATTGTAGACAAATTTATCCATACATCTAACTTAAGAAATTGAGGTTTAAAAAAATAAATAAAAAGTCAAGTATCCATTGTAAACAATATACAGACCCTATTTTAAATGTCAAAAGTGACAGTGACAGCCATTAATACAATACTGCAACGATTTTTAATTATTTCATAATTAAAATGTTGCAATATTTCAAACACTGTACTAGAATTTTGTGCTTCTACAGAAATCGTTTTTCAGTTTTTGAAATCTTGCAACATTTTTATTATGAAATTATTAAAAATCATTGCAGTATTGTACCAATGACTGACACTGTCACTTTTGACATTTGGAATAGGCTCTGTATATTGTTTACTATGGATTTTTGATTTTTAATTTTTTTTTAATCCTTAATTTCTCGACTTTGGTTTGATGAATGGATAAAATCGTTTACAAATTTAGATTTAGAAAAAAATCAAAATATATATACAGTGCAATTTGAAAAAAAAAAGTTGATCGTCTTTTGTCAAAAACTGGATGCAAGAAAAAATATCAGTACAGTTCATATTAAAGTCTTTTAAAAATCATTTAATTTGATGTTTTATTTATTCAAATCGGATCAGAAATAAGCGAGATACAGCACCAAAGGTTTTTCGTCAGTCACCCTGTATATACCACTTTATAGGATTAACGGTCCACATACATAACGTAAACAATTGTAAAGAAATCAAGATATTTTATACCGACTCAGTTTCATACACTATACTTGTGCATTAGAAAACTAAAAGATACACATATAAACCAATTTTAACAGAATTAAAAGTGTTTAGTTCTGATATAAAACTTAGTGATATATATGTGTACCAGGAGTTGCGAAGGGGTTAAACTCAGGTTCATAGTGATGAACTCAAGTTTCATTCCCAGTAACAATTTGCTCCAAAAAAACGTTCTTGCCTTTATTACACTGGTTCAAAAACGCACGCTAAATATCGATGCGCTACTGTTTTTGTGGCGGTGTGAGCAATCTAGGCACCCATCTTCCACTGACTGATGATTATGGAGGACCTTAAAAATGGTTGTTTCAGATACTGCGAGTTGCTTCTTCATCAAACGTGCATCCTTCAATATTAGTTTTTCGATTTTTTTGATGAGATCTGAAGTGGTGACCTTAACAGACCGCTGAAGAGGTTGTGCCACTTATATACCATGTTTTTTTCTAGACAAGAGTTCCCGTAAACAGATGATATCTCTTCCAATATGGTTTGAGCACTTTTTCTTTGCTTAGTAAGGAACTTTATAACGACGCATAACTCTTTTTTCTCCATACTTTACAATTTCTTCTGTATTGAGTTGCTTGATCTACGATAGTTCAAAGACTTTTTACCTCGTTATATTAATACTAGGTATATGTACTAATGATAAGTCACTGAATATCTTATAACTTGCGTGAGCGCCCCCATCACCCTCCATCCCCCCATTCCGCGAACTTAAAAACGCACCCTCGAATGTAACTTTTCAAACCAGTTACCGCAGAATCAGAACTCTCGGCTTGCAATCTTATTGGCTACATCTTGTGTTAACTCTAAAGGCTCAACATCATCGGAAATATTTGGAGTGGAGCACTGGAAACTGAAGTGATATTGGGAGGCGTTTAGAGATGAATCTCGTTTCTGTTTGAGTTGTGTCCCAAAGAAGTCAGCAGAAGACGTGAGGAACGTCGCAACATGGAATTTTTCTGTTGAGAAGGGCTGTCATCATCAAACTGTAGGGATTATGGAGACAATAGTCTCAATTGGTATTTTAGTTTAGTTTAGTTTATTTACTTTACAAGTCCTACAAAAAAAATATACAAAATAAGATAATAAGATACATTTACAATAACTTGAATTTAGATCGCAGGACTTGAAGGCGGAGTTCACAGGGCAGTGTTCTTCCACTCAAACCATTGTTTCCTGTTTTCGATGACGATCAGGAGGTCATTTTTACCATTGAGGCAATATTTTAGCCATTACTAGTGGCTATTTTTATCCAATTTATTTTATTATGTGTATGTCAATGTGACATTTAAATTTGTTCATGAACGCCCGGCGATATGTAGATGATTGAATGAAATATCATATTCTTCCATTTCTTCAGCATTTGGAAGACCCATCTTTCCAGGCAGACAATACTCGTCGCCATGAACCTATTTGCGGAAGATAAAGGAAATATTTTGGTATGGTCACCCATTTCTCCTGATCTTTCGCCCATTGAGGATGCATGGGACATTATGGGGAAAAGACTAAAAAACCTAGAGCATACTCCGCAATCACTGCAAGCTCTTCAGCACGAATTACAGGTTGCTTGGAATACAATACCTCAATAGTTTATCGACCACCTACTAGAATCGAATTATTAATCTTAATCAACTGCTATCTTTTTATAGTTTGTGTCTAGTTCTAAAATTCCTACCCTTTCTTGGTGTTGAGATTTCATTGAGTTTATTTAAAATGACATGTAATCAATTCATATTTGCTAACAAAAAATAAATAAATCTTGAACTGGACACATAATCCAATATGCTATATTTGAAATTAAGCCAAAAACCTTAAATAAAATTATTGCTTGTTGCGTACAAAAGTTGGAGGTATAATTGAATCCAAATTAGATTTTTTTAATGTACAACCTAGCCTTAACTAAAAACGAAAGGTCATATACTCTAAATTTTCTTTGGTTAAAATATAATTTTAATAGGATGGTATTGTATGTTTGTACAGTAATTATCGTTTTGCTAGGACAATATTTTCCTAGTCGTGTAATTTCGAGAAATGCTGACGTTAATTGATTTCCAAGAATTTTCTACTGTCGATGTCATGCGATTTTTTCCGCGGCGGTTTAATAAAATCAAAGGTATATATTAACAAACAACACACGTTTATTGAACTGGAAACAACATCGAATACGTTAATTTTTGGTGTTTTGTAAAAATTTTAAGTATTTTTTCCGCTTAGTTTTTGCTTTTCTTCTAGTTATTATAGGCATCATCAGTATTTTTTTAATTTTATATCTAAAATTCGTATTTCAAAAATTAATTTGATGTTACTCATAATTATGTTTACATTTATTTAGTTTACTTAATAAACATAAATACATTAAATCACTTAAAAATTTGGAGCATAACCTATATAAAAGTTTACTTAAACCTATGAGTAATTTTTAATGACACACACATTTATATTTCGTCATGATCATGACTAACCATTAAAGGATAAAGTGTAAAATCGATCTTGTTCACCTCAAACAATGTATGGCTTTTGTTTACAGTGTAACGTGAATGTTCTCAAAGTGTGCCTAAATTGTTTAAATTTAAATTCAGCACATTTAATGTACGACTCTTTAATTATCTTTTCCAGTGCAATAATTAATTGTTTTATATGTTTGGTTTATATTAGTGTATCTTATTCGCTTTATAAGGTCTATTAAAAGAAATACATAATACGTTAAATCGCGTAAAAAATTAAGCACAGAACTGATTCTAAAATGTATTTATTTTGCTACCTTCTAGAAGTACTATTTGTAATTAAGTCCCACATGGCTTTACATTTATCAAAGAATAAAACGTTAATCTCTGTTTATCTCAGTCTGGACGACAATTTATGGCTTTGTCTTCAGTATAATTTAAAATATACTTAAATTTTGCCTTACGCCAAGTTATGAACGATTCATCAGTTGTTTTTTGTCAGTGTGTCATTAATATATTGCAAAGCAAAACTTGTAATAGTACAGTTAGTTAGAACTTATCCTAAAGTTTACTAAAATATATGAGCTTTGAATACAGCAAATTTGCTATATTTTTATGTTCTTAACTCACACGATGTTAAATACGTCCTTCGTCTTGATCGTTGCTGTACCAATTAAAGATTGAAGCGTTAAAACATGTTTGTTCAAACAGTGCGCCCATTTATGGTTTTATTTCATGGTCACTTAAACTATCCCAATGTGTATTTAAATCTTTGAAATTTGATTGCAGCAAATCTGCCTTGTGCAACGTTTTGTACGACTCTTCAGTTACTTTAGTTTATTTAAATTGCTTCACAAAATCTATTGCAAGTGATATATAAAATAAAAATATATTAACCACATAGAAATTTTGAGCGTAGACCTTAAATAATTCTAAAGCTTACTTAAACCTATGAAGTAAATACCGGAAAGTTGCCTTGGGATGGCCTTTAAATAAAGTACCTTATGATGTTACGTTTGTTATATGGTTTTAGCCATTAAAGAATAAAGTGTTAAACTCCGTTAATCTCAGATAGGATAACCCAAACTATTCCAAAGTGAGTTTGTTTGATTTTTTTTGAAATGCAGCACATCTAGAGCCATGTTCTGTACGGCGTTTCAGCAATATTTTTAACCAAAATCATAGCTTTATTATGTACGAGATTACTTAAACCATACGAAGCTTTAAACTTGAAGATTGAACAAGGCATAAAACTTTGAACATGTATTCCCCATAGGTTTAACATTATCCCAAAATCAAAAAACCTAACACAACTGTTTATCAAACACTAATGAAAAGCAATCGAGCGACAAAAGCTAATAAATATTGGCTGAAAGACTGTACTGTTGCTTTATAAATACAGATATTTGTATTTATAAAACTTGTGCATATGATTTCAACAGGACGGAGTTAGCAATTAGTATTCATTAGTATTCACTTAAAATCTAGATTTTAAAACGACATATTTATTATATGCACTACCAATATGGATATCAAACATACCTTTGGATTTTATCGATTTAAAATTAAAATCCTTCTAAACAAAGAAACCAAAGCCTGTAATCTTTTATATCCATCCATCTTCAATACTACAATGTATTCCTTAGTTGGAGGCACTTATTTACGTGACAACAACGTAATCGTACTTTCCGATGAATGGATGGTAATAATAACGATGGCTAATTTTAAACTAATGGCATTTAAACGACCATCCACGTTAGTACATTCTGCATTTGCTTATTGACATTTCAAACGCCCCATTTTAATTACGAAATGTATTTTTCGATTAATTCTGGCTTAAATTACCGTCGAATGTATTTATAAACGACGTTACGATTGTGAAATGAAAATAATTAGAGAAATGTTATTAAAACGCCTTGGCAATTTTCTATAAATAGTTTAACCGTATAGATTATAACGAAAATAAACAAACGTTCGAAAGATCTCTTCAACTTTGCTTGCTCAGCACAATTAGCTAATTGATATATTGTTAATGTCAAAGATTATCGTACAGTTATTATTATTACTTAATGCTTTTAGATAAAAAATATTGATATTTATTGGAATCAACAAGTTAATTAATTACACTACCATTATTAGTAAATATTAAAGGTGAAGCTAAAAGATGACAGGTCGATAACCAATGAAATAAAAAAAATCCCAAAATAATGTACCTATATTTGGTACGATACAATAAAATAATGTTTCATTTTATTTTATTATTATAGACAGTTTGATTCTGATTCGTCATGATAAGAATATTCTAAAACTAGTGCTTACAGTTTTAGTATATTTATAATATGACGAATCAGAATCAAACTATCTATAATAATTTTAATAAACTTAAAAATTATTATTTTATAGTAGCTAATATAGATTGTTCGTATTAAAAGTATTATTCATACGAATTATCGGCTTAACTTGGTTATGCAATATTAAGTGTAATGGTATTTAAAATTTTCCAAGGAATTTGTATTTAAGTGAGGTGCTTATCGGAAAATATGTTTATAAATGGCTTATCTCGTTGATTTTTTCAATTTTTATTTTCGCACGACACAATCGGAATTATCTGGTGTTGATTTTAAACGAGAGCGATAAAATTGATTTGGCCGAATTTTGTTATCGTTGCATGTTTGGGTTATATAATCGCATTTTTTTATTGTGCGTCGCCACGCGTGAAATTTGAATTGGTTTGTTTAAAAAATATGATAGTTCGGTTTATTGATGTGATTCGACAAAATTTGCTCAAATGAAATAATAAATTCCATGATTACATTTTGTGCTAAAAAAACTGGTTTAGGTGTTTTTTGACCCCTTGCTTTGAAATAAAGGATTTATCCTCTGAAAAAAATGTTGAGGAAGTAATAAATAATAATCAGAAGGTATCAAATATAGAGAATATAATGGTTGTGGTAATGTAGGATTTTCCAAAAGAAGGTTTATATTTCTTTAGGATCCTGCGTCAACGCAACCAATCCGATGCGGGAAATATGTCAATCTGTTGTCTAGTTCTTGGGAATTTAGTCTGTAAAAAGAAATTGTGATTTGGCGATTGCAGTAAAAGTTTTCGCCACTTAAATGAGGCGGCAAGTATACCTCATTCAAAAGTGGACGAAGAAGTTTGAAGAGACCGGTACAACATTGGAATAATCAAAAACGGGTTGACCAAGATCGTCGAGAACGGCAGTGAATATGTTTTTTTTCCTTCGATATTGTGAATGTCTCGTTATTTTATTTTAATATATTGTATCCATGTTTTATAATGTTTAAATAAAGATAGTGTTAACCAGTCTCTTCCTGACGACCCGATCCTTTCAAATGAGCCTATATAGTCATCGCACTATATTATGAACAAAGACCTTCTAAAGCTGCTACAAATTTCAAATTTACAAGAATTAAATCCCCAGGATGTCGGTCATAGTGAATTTTTCTTGGCAAATTGATCTCTAGAAGAGGTGATTTGAATAGACCTCCACGCAGTCCTGATTTAACCCCTATGGACCTTTTCCTGTGGTGTTACCTGAAATCTAAAGTTTACGCTAAAAGACCAACTTCTTTGGTGTATTTGATAGATAATATCTATCACGAAATGGCAGCCATCACAGAGTCTACCTGCTAAGCACGAAAATTTGTGTTAAAATAAATGAAGGTTTATATTTGGACGATTCTATTTTTAAGAAATAAATTCCAAATTGTATAGTTTTATTTCTTTTTAATTAGTACACTAGATATATACTCTTTCTTGTATATTCCGAAAGCTTTTGGTAAGTTTTAGACATTTCATTATTTTGGCATAACTGTATTATCTTAATTACATGATGAATAAATTACCTTGCTCTTTACTTGTTTTACTACATTCTTCTATAATATAAGTAAATATAATTGTTGTGTTAGAAAAGGAATTGTAGCTTAAAATCTAACTACATTCAAGATTTTCGAACTTCTTATCTCATATATTTTATTTGTCATTGCAAATACTGTCTGTTTACAATTATAGTGTGACTATAACTTGCTTAAATGGTATTTAAGCCTTAACACTCTTGGATCATAAAACCTTCCAATAAGACATTGGATCTTAAGAACAATAAAAAATATTTTAAAGCAGCTCAAATTTTACAAAAAATAAGAGGAAAAGATTATACAAATAATAACAATGAAAATTTGCAAGAAAAAATCTGTAATTTGAAAAAAAAAACTTTAAAAATTGAATTTTATCAAAACACGGTTAAAGATATTTTTAATTGAAGGAAAATAAAATAAAAAAGAAAACAAACAAAAAAGAAAGAAAAGATCAAATGAAATGTTTAGTATTCTATAAAAAAATCCTTAGAAACTGTTAAAAAATCGTATAAATTAGATCAAATCAATGAAAATTTCAAGAATTTGAAAATTTTAAAAACAAACGAAATATTGAAAAAATTAAAACAACAAATATTTTGAAAAATCTATTAATCATAGAATTTGATACAAATTGGAAATTTACCAAAAACAATTAAACATCGGCTTAAAAATAAACTATTCAACAATTATTTAAGACCAGTTTAAAATTTGCTTAAAAAATCTTATAATAGAAAAGATAGCCAAACCAGTTGAAAATAAAGAAAATAAGAGAGAGTATGAAATTTACATGAAAGTAATTGAAATTTTACAAATAAAAACATTTTTTTTATCTCAAAAAAAATAATCGAAAAGAAATATTCTTAAAACACTTGAAAAACAATTAAAAGTTGTTTTAGTTTGAAGAGAAACTATTGGTAGACTTAAAGTCAATAAAGTCTCATTTTTAACAAAACAAATTACATTTTTGTAACAACAATAATTTGCTTTGAAAAAAAATCCAAAATTTCATGTTTTTTTGTTCTTATTTTTGCACTATTTTGTATAACATTATCAGCTGTTTCTTCTTAAAAGATCTTTAATTGTTTGCTTTAATGAAATATAAACTGATTTATTTAAAACTTTAATATTGTGTTTTTCTCTTAAAAAATAATTCATTGATTTTGAATAAAATGTAAATGGTTTAATTAAAAGTTTAATACTTTTCAAATGTTTTTTTTTATTGTTTGTCAAAAGCGGTTAAAGATATGTTTAATTTAAGGAAGATAAAGAAAATAAAATAAAATAAAAATAAAACAAATAAAAAAGAAAGAAAAGATCAAATAAAATTTTCTATAGTATTCTATAAAACACAGTTCCGTAGAAAACCACTTGAATAAAAATGTCTAAATTAGCTTAAATCAATAAAAATTTTAGTGATTGAAATTTTGAAAAACAAATGAAATATTTTAAAAATTAAGAAAAACAATTATTTAAAAAAATCTATAATCATAGGAATTTGACATAAATTGGCAATTTATCAAAAATAATTAAATATCGAGTTAAAAATAAACTATTGAACAAGACCAGTTTAAAAATCGTATTAAAACAATCGTATAATAGAAAATCTAGCCAAAATAGTTGAAAATAAAAAAAAAATAGGAGACAGTTTACACTTTTATCTCAAAAATAATCCTAAGAAAGAAATATTCTTTTAAAACACCTGAAAAACAATTAAAAGTTGCTTTAGTTTGAAAATAAACTATTTGTAGTCTTATAAATAAAGACTCATTTTTTAATGAAACTAATTAATTTTTTAAACAACAATAATTTGCTTAGAAAATAATCCAAATTTTTAACTGATTTTTGCACAATTTTGTATAACGTTTTTCAATTGTTTTATTAATTTTAAACAGATTCTTAACCGAGAGAAATTTGTAATTATTTATTTTATTACGTTTGTTTGTATCATTTTTAGTTTTTAAACATATTTTGAAATAATTTTTAATTTTTCATTTTTAGAAAGTCTTGAATCTTCAAATGATTTGATTTAAATACATTTTTAAACTACTGTTTTATAATATTATAATTTTTTTTTGATCAAATTTTAACTGGCTTAAAAAACCGAATAATTTAAGCTTATTTATTTTTTAACTGTGAGAAATTATTGATCGTTTTATCATTAATCTTTTCCATTTTGTTTCTGTTTTTGAAGACATTGTTATTAAGTTTTCAGCTGCCTTTCCATTAGAAATTTTTCAATTGTTTATTTTTTCTAATAAAATTTTAACTTTAATGATTTAAATATTATTTTGGAAAAACATGTAACTAGTTTAAAACTTTAATAATTTAAGCAAATTTTTTGATTGGTTTGTTTTTAAGCATATTCTAAACTATTGTTTTTCTACTTTTCAAGTGTTTGTGCTTAGAAACTGTTTATTTGTTTATTTAATATAATTTTAATAAATAAATTCTTAACCTTGAGAAATTTTTAATTATTGTTTTTTTGTATCTTTTTCAGTTTTTAAACATATTTTGAACTATTTCTAATTTAATTTTTATTTTTTCCTTCTTAGAAAATCTTCAATCATGAAATTTTTTGCTTCTTTGTTTTTAAACACACTTTACACTATTGTTTTTATAATGTTGTAACGTTTTTGGGCCAAATTTTAACTGCTTTAAAAAATTCTAATAATTAAAGCATATTTTTAATTGTTTCTTTTATTTTCTTAACTGTTAGAAATTATTGATCGTTTTATAATTAACTTTTTATTTTTTTTTGCTTTTTGGACTAATTTATTATTAAGTTTTCAGCTGCCTCTCCATTAGAAATTTTTCAATTGTTTTTTTTTGTAATAAAATTTTAACTTTAATAATTTTAAGATTGTTTGGAATAAAATGTAAATAAAACTTTAAAAATTTAAGCACGTTTTGCTTGTTTTTTTTAAAGCATACTTTAAACTATTGTTTTTCTACTTTTCAAGTGTTTCTGCTTAGAGATTGTTTAATTGTTTATCTAATATAATTTTAATTGATTTAAAGAACTTGTAATTATTTAAGCAATTTTTCAATTGTTTTCTTAATTTTCAACAGGTTCTTAACCATGAGAGGTTTATTATTATTTATTTTATTACGTTTTTTTGCATCTTTTTTAGTTTTTAAACATATTTTGAACTATTTTTAATAAAGTTTTCAATTTTTCCTTCTTAGAAAAACTTGTATCTTCAAATTTTTTGCTTCTTTGTTTATAAACACATTTTAAACCATTGTTTTTATAATGTTATAATTTTTTTGATCAAATTTTAATTGGCTTAAAAAAATTCAAATAATTTAAGCTTATTTATTTTTTAACTGTGAGAAATTATTGATCGTTTTATCATAAATTTTTTCCATTTTTTTGTTTTGTTTCCAGCTGCCTCTCCATTAGAAATTTTTCAATTGTTTTTTTTAAATAAAATTTTAACTTTAATAATTTTAAGATTGTTTTGGAATAAAATGTAACTGGTTTAATCAAAACTGTAATAACTTAAGCATTTTTTGCTTGTTTTGTTTTAAAGCATATTTTAAACTATTGTTTTCTATTTTTCAAGTGTTTCTGCTTAGAAATTGTTTAATGGTTTATTAAATATAATTTTAATTGATTTAAAGAACTTATAATTCTTTAAGAAATTTTTCAATTGTTTTCTTAATTTTCAACAAGTTCTTCAGCATGAGAAATTTGATATTACTTATTTTATTACGTTTTTTGCATCATTTTTAGTTTTTAAACATTTTTTGAATTATTTTTTTATAAAGTTTTCAATTTTTCCTTTTTAAGGATTTCAAGATTTCTTGAATCTTCTACTTTGTTTTTAAACAGTTGTTTTTATAATGTTATAATTTTTTGGATCAAATTTTAACTGGTTTAAATTTTTTTAAATAATTTAAGCATATTTTTAATTGTTTCTCTTATTTTCTTAACTGTGAGAAATTATTGATCGTTTTATCATTAATTTTTTCTATTTTGTTTTTGAAGACATTATTATTAAGTTTTTAGCTGCCTCTCCATTAGAAATGTTTCAATTGTTCTTTTTTTCTAATAAAATTTTAAATTTAATAATTTTAAGATTGTTTTTGAATAACATGTTTATGTTTATTAGTCTTTAGCATACATATGAATATACACAAATATATAACAAAACGGTCAAAAATGTAACTGTTGTAATTAAAACTTTAATAATTTAAGCATTTGGTTTTTAAGCATATTTTAAACAATTGTTTTTCTAACGGGTGTCCAACAATTATTGCAGTCCCGGGTGGCGTTGGAATCAAAAACGTAGGTCAATTCTTTCATGTGCCAAATAAATGAACTGACATGTTAATTGTCAAACATAACCTAAATGTGCATTATAAATGTCAGTTCATTTATTTGCAACATGTAAGAATCGACCTACGTTTTTTATTCCAACGCCACCCGGGACTGCAATAATTGTTGGACACCCGTTACTTTTCAAGTGTTTCTGCTTAGAAATTCTTAATTGTTTATTTAATATAAATTTTATTACGCTTTTCTGCATTCATTTTGGTTTTAAACATATTTTCAATAGTTTTATTGTTTTTATAATGTTATAAATTTTTTGGTTGAAATTTTAACTGCTTAATAAAAATCTATTAATTTAAGCATATGTTTAATTGTTTCTCTTATTTTCTTAACTGTGAGAAATTATTTATCGTTTTATAATTAATTTTTTCCATTTGTTTTGCTTTTGAAGACATTTTGAACTAATTTATTGTTAAGTTTTCAGCTGTTTTTCAATTGGTTTTTTACTGATAAAATTTTAACTTTGATAATAATTTCAGCATATGTTTTTTTAACTATGAGAAATTTTCTACAGATTTTTTTTAATGATGTTTTTGTTATTTTTGTTTTGTATTGAACTTTTGAATTATCTTTTTATAAAGTTATTAACTGTTATTTTGAAAGAAAATTAATAAAATAAAAAAAAAATGTTTACAAAAAAGCAGTTTTATTTTTATCATTTACAAATTTATTACAAAATAATAATGAAAGCCTACCGCAAAAATCAACCATTCTTTCTCTATCCATTTTAACCTCCAATATACAAAGCAATCATCTCGAAGGACAAGAACAAAACGCAAACAAATATATTTAATGATAATTAATACTGTACTAGAAATTTCAATATTTAATTTGCAAAAATATATTTATTTTCTTCATATACTTTCAGTTTGGCATATTGGCCTCATATAGTGTTTCGTCATTTAATTATGCTCATCCACAACTTCATCTCCTTAAGAACCTGTCAGGTTATAATTAAACATACCTATTCCAATCCCCTTCCTATCCAACAAGGGATACCACAAGGATCTCCACTTTCACCCCTTGTATATAACATCTTCTGTCGTGATTTATACTTTTATCCCTCAAGATACGCCCTACTCTTTGCCGACGATACTGCAGTGATTACTCACTCCCCAACTCGCCAAGATGCCCAAATATCCCTTCAAGCACCATTCTATACGATCCAATCCTGGTGTTTCAAATGACGTATGAAAGTAAACCATTCTTTTTAAATCCAAGCTATTTATTTCCTATCATAAAGTCATACCAAATTCCTTTTCTATCAATATTAACAACACCATTATTCACCTCTCTAATTTCTATGCTTCCAATGTTCTCATCTCCGAAACACATATACTTTCATACAAATCGAATAATTTTTAGATATCCACCAAAAACATTTCCTAATTTCAGAAAATGTATTAATAGCCGTGTTTTAAAATTCAGCAAAATGTTATTTTAAGATCCTATGATTATTGACTTCTTGATATTTAGGAATCTGCATTCTTTATAGTTTCACCTTCCTGATTTACTAGAGAAGCGTTTTTAAATACAGCAAAATGTTCTTCTAAAATTCTATGATAATTGACTTTCTGATATCTTCAACTCTGCATTCTTCGTGTGTTTTTATTTTACGTTTGTGCCAACTCAGAAACTCATGATGAAGAATAGATTAACATTAATAAGTACCAGGCAAATGTTTCTCTTATGGTTTGGCTTTCTAATATCTTGAACTTCATGATTTTTTTACATTCCTAATTTACTAGAGCAGCGTTTTGAAATTCAGCAAAATGTTCGTCTATCTTTATTTCAAAGTGTCATTTACAAACAAAATGAAAATAGCATCAATTAATTAATTAATTAATTGGCTTCTTGATATCTTGGACTCTGCATTCTTTATATTTTTCACGTTCCGGATTTACTAGAGAAGCATTTTTAAATGTAGCAAAATGTTATTCTAAGATTCTATGATAATTGACTTCCTGATATCTTCAACTCTGCATTCTTCGTGGGTTTTGATTTTTCGTTTGTGCCATCTCGGAAACTCATGCTGAAGAATGGATCAACATTAATCAGTATCAGGCAAATGTTTCTCTCTTTGGCTTTCTAATATCTTGAACTCTTGAACTCTACATTTTTCATGTTTTTTCATATTCCTAATTTACTAGAGCAGCGTTTTGAAATTCAGCACAATGTTCTTCTAAGATCCTACGATAATTGGCTTCTTGATATTTTGGAATATGCATTCTTCATATTTTCACGTTTCTGTATTACTAGAGAAGCGTTTTTAAATGCAACAAAATGTTCTTTTAAGATTCTATGATAATTGACTTCCTGATATCTTCAACTCTGCATAATTCACGTTTTTTTACGTTAATGCTCAAAAACTCACGATGAAGAATGGATCAACATTAATCAGTGTCAGGCAAATGTTTCTCCTTTTTTTTGGCTTCCTAATATCTTGAAATTCATTCATTTTTCACGTTTTTTTTTACATTCCTAATTTACTAGAGCAGCGTTTTGAAATTTAGCAATATATTCTTCTAAGATCCTATGATAATTGACTTCCTGAGATCTTCAAGTCTGTATACTTTTTACGTTCCTGATTTTCTAGAGCATTTCTTTAAATGCAGTAAAATGTTCTTCTAAGTTTCTATGATTATTAACTTTCTGATCTTTAGGTTTCTTACGTTTCTAATTTACTAGAGCAGTGTTTTAAAATTCAGCAAAATGTTGTTCTAAGATTCTATGATAATTGACTTCCTGATATCTTCAAGTCTGTATTCTTCATGTTTTTACGTAATCAATTCGGTGATAAAAACTATTGAACCTTTTTGCTCGTTTCAAAGCAACACTTCTTGAATAAAATGTAAAAGACTCTTAGAATTTGGATTGAGTACTGCTCAAAAAATTGATCTCAGTGGATACTAATGTTATTAAACGTAAACCCTTAAAAATACAGAACTGCTTTAAAAGAAAATGAAGAATGGAGAATAGCGACTAACTTTCATTTTATTGCCAGTAAAGGTTGATTTGACCGTTTTAGAAAGCTATTTTCTTTACATAATATGAAAATACAAGAAGAGAGTGCGTTAGCTGATAGTGAGGCTGCTCAAATCCAAAAGAATTGAAAAAAATTACATAAGTAATTTATAATCTAATCCTTGGACCAATGTTTCATTTTTTGAAATAAACGTTTTTTTGGGCGTATTTTTCACTAAATACCAATGAGATGATACATTTAAAGCCTGATGGTATATATACACCCTATTACCATCAGGCTTTAAGTGCATCATCTCATTGGTGCCCAAAAGAATGTTTTCTTCAAAAACAATGAAAAAGATTGGTCCTAAGATTAGGTTATAAGTTACTTAGGTGCAGCAACATCTCAGGTGATTCTGTGTTTAAGTCCATGCTAGTTTATAAATCCCTCAATCCTCGTACGATGAAAAATCTTGATAAAAATGCGGTATATTGGACTGCAAATAAAAAAGCTTTGATTACCGAATTATTTAAGAAGTGGTTTCTAAAATATGTCATCCCAAGAGTAGAAATAAATGATAAATAGATTAACGAAATATAGCTACATGTAAAACTCACTACAGAACGATATCTTTGCAATGGACTATATTAAATTGACGTAAAATCTATCAATGTCATACAAATATAGAAAGTCTTTACAATATTAGAGTATGTTTTACATAGTCTTCGTCTTTATATCTTCATCCATCAAAGAACTAAAACCTTAACGTTAAATGCTTGTTGGAAAAACTTAAGACTGGAAATTTAAAGAGGTAATTTAATTGATCCAGCTAAAATCATGTTAAAATGAAGGCTAAAAGTATTCAAAAGTAAATTTCTGGTAGAAGAACAGCAACTTTGTTGGGAATATCATCTAAAATACACCAAATGAATTCCTTGGATGATAAAACGTTCTGCTAAGATCTTGTGATAATTACCTTCCTAATATGTTGGACTCTGTATTCTTTATGTATTTTATTCATTTATTCATTTAAGCTTTATCGGTCATGATTATATAAATACAAATAAACTGAAATATACAAAAGTGAATGAAAAATATACATATAATTTTAACAGCATGCCGAAGGGCGGAGTTCACGTTAATGATTTACAAGAGCAGCGTTTTTAAAAGCAGCAAAATGTTCTTCTAAAATCCTTTGATAATTGGCTGCCGGATATCTTTCAACTCTGAATTCTTGATGTTTTTTCTATTCTTTATTTACTAAAGCAGCGCTCTGAAATACAGCAAAAGCTTCTTCTAAAATCCTATGATTATTGATTACAAAGCAAATTGTTGAAACAACTACTTCTCTGGCTAATACCTCGACAAATATTGAATGATACAAAAATAATTTGCGTGTTACAAATAGCCAGGCTATGCAATGGCTGTAGAGGTATTACCTATGATAATTGGTTTCCTGATATCTTGAAATTTGTATTCTTCATATATATTACTTTGATGATTTACCAGAACAGTTTTTTTTTTAATCAGCAAAATGTTCTTCTAATATTCTATGATAATTAGCTTACTGATATCTTATAATCTGCATTCTTCACATTTTTCACGTTTCTGATTTACTAGGGAAGCGTTTTTAGGTGCAGTTTTTAATTAAAAAGTTCTTCTAAAATTCTATGATAATTGACTTCATGATATCTTCAACTCTGCATTCTTCGTGCTTTTTTTTACGTTTACGCCAGTTCAGAAACTCACGACGAAGAATAAATCAACGTTAATCAGTATCAGCCAAATGTTTCTTTCTTATTTTTTGGCTTCCTAATATCAACATGAAGAATTTCATGTTTTTTACATTCCTAACTTACTAGAACAGCGTTTTGAAATTCAGCAAAATATTCTTCTAAGATTCTATTATAATTTACTTCTTGATATTTTGGACTCTGCGTTCTTCATGTTTTTCAAGTTTCTTATTTACTAGAGAAGCGTTTTTAAATGTAGCAAAATGTTCTTCTAAGATTCTATGATAATTGGCTTCCTGATATCTTCAACTCTGCATTCTTCATTTTTTACGTTTACACCAGCTCAGAAACTCACGATTAAGAATTGATGAACATTAATCAGTATCAGGCAAATGTTTCTCTCTTATTTTTTGGCTTCCTAATATCTTGAACTCTACATTCTTCTTGTTTTTTTACGTTTCTAATTTACTAGGGCAGTGTTTTTAAATTCAGCAAAATGTTCTTCTAAGATCCTATGATAATTGACGCCCTGATATCTTCAACCTTGAATTCTTCATGTTTCTTACGCTCCTCATTTATTAGAGCCGTGTTTTAAAATTCAGCAAAATGTTATTTTAAGATCCTATGATTATTGACTTCCTGATATTTTGGAATCTGCATTCTTTATAGTTTCACCTTCCTGATTTACTAGAGAAGCGTTTTTAAATACAGCAAAATGTTCTTCGATTAAAATTTTCCTATAAAAAATTTTACCAGCACTATCATAATATTAATTAATAATAATTAAACTTAATTGCGTTGAATACTTCAAAGGAATTTATTATGAAAAGGTGGACTGTGCGCTAATAAATTTCCCATCCAATTATTTAGATTAAATCGTGTATCAAAAACTTCGCGTTGCGAAATGAAAATAAACGCAGCCAATCCGAAAATTTATTAACTCGACCGCTAATAAATTTCATAAAAAAACAACAGTGTTTCGCGCAAATCCGTTTATTATGGAATTATTCCGACACTCGACGCCATAAAATAAATAATAAATATTGAAACATTCACAGCCCGAGGAATGGCAATAACTCCATAAATGCCCGGTAAACACTCATTAAATAATTAAATTACTAACGCCGGATAATTGATTCTAATTTATTGCCCACCGCATTACAATAAATCTGCATGTATATATTTTTTTTATTATCATTATTATTTCCACTCAATCGCTACTACTATATTTGACATTTATGTCCGATTATGCATTAATTAAATGCTGGTCGTATCGTTAAATGTTATTCGATACCATCGGGTCGCGTGACTCGTTCAAGCCCATCAAAATGGTAATGTAGGTATTAGATAGCCAATATGTTTATTTATTTATGTGTAAGTGTTGATTTGATGGATTATTTTGATCTGCGCTGGAGTTTAAATTTAAATTTATGGGCCGTGCATATTGTACAATCGGTGGAGTATGGGATTTTCTTTAAATTAATTTCTCACAACGAACTCGTGAGAAAAACATTAACTTTTGACATTAATGATGGTGGTGTATAAAAAATAAATCATTTTCGTTGAGACTCTCACGTGAAAATATTTATAGTTTATAAAAAAATAGTAATTCTAAAGCTTTTCTGAAGAATAAAATATAACAAACACAGACTCTAAAAATCCAAAATTGGATTTAAATATACAAAAAAAAAACATATGCAGTCATTAAACTTTAAGATAAAACAACATAATCTTTCCAAATTTTCTTAAAATGGTTTTAAACTTTAAGTTTAATTATAAATCTAAAAAAGCTTTTTATAAAAGACTGAAGTAAGGAATATTACCGTCTTTAATTATTTAGTTACTCAATTTTACATAACTCACAAATAGACATTAACATAAAATTAACATAAAAAACTTTGATTAAATTTGAACCAAGTCATTCATTTACGCATTAGTTCACTTCTTACGGTTACGTTAAGACCATTTTTTCTTGAAGTCTAGCGTTTAGCTCTCGCTAGACTTCAAGAAAAAATAGTCTTAACGTAACCGTAAGAAGTGAACTAATGCGTAAATGAATGACTTGGTTCAAATTTTAAGATGGTAAGAAGAAATTTTGAAGTCTTCGAATATTCTAGACAAAACAAACTATAAACATTTCATCAGGGTATTAAATTATTGCTCCTTGTCAAAAACAGCTACACACCTGTTTCGACCTATTTGGGCCTCAAGATAAGGAAATCGAATGTTATTACCTAGTTATTCCTGTTTAGGATAGAGACACATCTATTATCTGAATGATGCAATGACTATACCAATTTTCAATTTAATCTATTAGTTTTTTTATTGTTACAATTAATTTTTTAATTGTATTACATTAACTTACATCTTCCTGTTAGTGTATTTTCACTTACTCACGCACAAAGAAAAATTAACTGAGCACATCGAACACCTCGCTCGAATGGCAGAACTAATTAAAATTATCCGCGATGGAAAGTTTTCGTCGGATCAAGAAATTGTTTTTTAGGTATTCAAGAATTCAAAGCACGCTTTAATTAACTTTCGCTAGGAAAAAAACGGAGACAAAAACGGCGCCGCCAATTCGTTATTTGCATGTTTACGTTTTTAACCTGTAACCCGTTTTCGTTTTAATTATCGTGTTCAAGTAAATAATAATTTGTTTGCGCAAACAGGGAACCTCCAGGGTCGTTGTGTAAACTGATGATTTGTGTTTTTTTTTTTGTATTTTCATTATTATTGCTAGTTTTTATGTTTAAATAGTTAGATGATTTGATTTAATTATTAATTTTTATTATTGAGTGGATATATTACCGATAATTACATGGAAATCTCAACATGAAACAGAGACATGAGATAGGGTTTCCTTTGCTACCTAACTTATATATTAGTGAATTAGAAAAAGTACTTAGGGAAGGGGTAGTGTAGTGATCAGAAAATGCAAAGTATAAATGCTGGCTTATGTGGATGATATGGTATTAATGGCTAGAGCTTGGGGAGTTATGGTAGACATGTTGAAGATAGTAGGAAGATATATGGATACAAGAGTACTGTGTGAAGTAAAGATGAGTATGTGAAGCTAATGAAAAAATGAAAAAAAAAATCAATTTTTAGTTTTTCCGCTCATAAGAATATATTAAATACTAGGAATCGTTTGGTGCATTTTTTTCCAAATTTGTCTCTCCTTTTAAAAGTTATGACGAAAATACTTGAAAACAATTGAAGGTCGATTTTTTCGTTTTTTTCGATCATATGAATATATCGATCATTTGCAATCGTTTTATTCAAAAATTTTAAAAATTAGTCCACTCATTCAGGAGTTGTGACAAAAATATTGCAAACCAATTGATGGTCAATTTTTAGTTGTTTCGTGAAAGAATTTTCGAAATTAGTTCATTTGTTTAGAAGTTATGACGGTAAAATAAAAAGTCAATTGAAGATCAAATTTTATTTTTTCCGCTCATAGGAATATATTAAATACTAGGAATCGTTTGGTGCATTTTTTCCCAAATTTGTCTCTCCTTTTAAAAGTTATGACGAAAATAGTTGAAAACAATTAAAGATCGATTATTACTTTTTTCGCTCATATGAATATATCGATCATTTGCAATCGTTTTATTCAAAAATTTTCGAAATTTGTCCACTCATTCAAGAGTTGTGACAACAATATTGGAAAACAATTGATGGTCGATTTTCAGTTTTTTACTTCATAAAAATATGTGAAACATTCGCAATCGTTTCGTGAAAGAATTTTCGAAATTAGTTCATTTGTTTAAAAGTTATGACAGAAAAAGTGAAAAAAAAACAATTGAAAATCAATTTTTAGTTTTTCGGCTTATAAGAATATACCAAAAATTAGGAAACGTTTTGTGAATTCGTTTCATTTCATAAGAAATATATTAAATATTGGCGACCGTTTGGTGAATGAATTTTTGAAATTGGTTTATATGTTTTTAAAATTGACAGAAAATTGTAAAAACCATTAAAATCATTTTTTTTTGTTTTTTTAGCTCAAAAGAATGTATTAAGTATTTGTATACGATTGGTGGACACATTTTCGAAATTTGTCCACCCTTTCAGAAGTTATGACCAAAATAAGGGAAAATAATTGAAGTTCGATTTTTAGTTTTTGATTTCATTAAAATATATGTAATATTTGCAATCGTTTGGTGTTAGAATTTTTAAAAGTTGTTAATTTTTTCAAAAGTTATGACAGAGAAATGAGAAAAAAAAACAATTGAAAATCGATTTTCAATTTTTCAAAATGCACTTCCTGTAAGGAAGAGGGCCACGCTGCATGGTCCATGAAGTGTAAACAACGCCCCACCAAGCCGATCCAAGGAATACCGAATATAAGAATTCAGCTTACTAACAAAAAATCCGCGGACATTGACAAGTCATTAAAAAAAGACTGCCGCGTTCATAAATCATTCACCCTACATGACTTTATTTTAGACACTTACGCCACTGAAATAAATAAGCCCTCAGCTACCGACAGAGTCGAGCTATTAAAAAAACTGCGCTGGAGATTTATTGACTCATATAGCATCGACACTCATGCGTCTTTTTCTGGAAACAGAATGTTCATCGTCATGTTTGACCTGAAGTTTCCTGATGTTAACCCAATTGTAGTCCCAACAGCAGGAGTAACCACCGCTAATATACTGGTAAACAATGGCTAATATACGCTTCCTCTATTCAAACATTAATTCCCTCCATAACAAATCCCATCTCCTATGCCATTATTTATCAAATAATCCCATCCAAGTAAACCTTCTCGTTGAAACAAAAACCAAAAATCAATTTAATTTTAATAATTGGAGAAGCTTGCAAATCCCTTCAACAATTAGCAACTCATATCAACGAGGAGGATCCATCGCATCCTTTCACCCGTCAATTCCCTTTGGTAAAGCTAATCCCCCCGCATCAATAATCCCTTAAATGAATGCCTCCACTTTACCCTTCCTATTAACAATATAACCCTTCATATATTCCTTGTTTATATCCATCCTAATTCTGCTATTGACGACACAATTTTTACAAAGGCTTCATTGTACGTTTATACATTAATTATTGGTGACTTTAACGTCAATAGCAGGAAATCCCGACATATCCACAATTTTTGTTCAAACTCCAATTTCCTCCAAATCCAAACACCTCCAACATTCATAATGAACGAATCCCAATCATCCACACCCGACATTATCCTATGCACATCCAACATCCGTCCTCTGATTCATTCTATTTCACTTATCCCTGATTTATGCTCCGACTACTTGTCCATCCAATTTGACCTAAATACCCAATCACTCCCTCCTCCTCCTCCACCCCAATATATTTTCCATTACCAGAGCTGTAATATAGATAAAGTAGCCAAGGACATAATGACAATTTTTCAAAACGAACAAGACATAAATCCCATTATTATTTCAAATTTTAACCACGCCTTATCCAAATCAATTTTAACGCATACTCCTAAAATAAAAAAGCAGTTCTATAAATACCCGCTTCCCAAATTTATCATCCGACTTTTAAAATATAAAAGACAAATTTACAGAGACATTAAATTCTACGACGACAGTTTACTCAGACAAAAATTTAATAAATTAAATAAAGAAATCAAAATGCTAATTTTAGAATTCAAAAAACATAAATGGACAGAAACTTGTAACAAAATTAATGAAATGCAAGGCAAGACGTACTGGACAGAAATAAAAAAAACTGACAAAATACAGAAAATCAGACTACATAACCAATATTAAAGACCCAACCGACGGTACCATACTAACTGACGATTTAGAAATTGCTACAGCCTTTGCAGGACAGTTAGAATCTACATTTAAACCAACGGACAATACTGGCTACGACGAAGACTTTTTCAATTTAGTTAATGACTGGTACGCTTCATTGGAGACTTGTCTCCATTACCACCTCCAAATGACGATTCATTAGACGAGACAGATTATTACTCAATCTTACACTCTGGTAAAAACTCCTCTCCAGGTCATGATAAAATCCCCAGATCAATCCTTAAGAAACTCCCTCATGAAATCCACACGTTTATTCTAAAAATTTTTTACTTCTGTTATTCTCACCAATATTTCCCTACCGAATGGAAAAATGGTTTTTGAATCCCTTTTAAAACAAAAACTCCTAAACACTTCTATTAAATCCATCCTCGATTACCAATTTGGTTTCCTTCCCAAAAAATCCACCATGCTTCCTCTCTCCATCCTAACGTCCAATATGCAAACTAAACACCTTGAAGGTCAAAAATCAACCGTACTCTTTTTAGATATTAAAAAAGCATTTGATACAGTTTGGCATATTGGACTCCTATATAAGTGTTTCCTACTAAAAATCCCTCATCACTTAATAATCCTTATACACAACTTTCTATCCAACAGATCCTGCCAAGTAAGAATTAAACAAACACTTTCCCATTCCTTTCCAAGCTTACAAGGCGTCCCTCAAGGTTCTCCCTTATCCCCACTCCTATATAATATATTCTGTCACGATATTAGTAATCCTGATCCCACATATTTTAACCCTTCAAAATATTCCTTGCTTTTTGCTGATGACACCGTTCTTGTTACCCATTCACCCTCCCTTCAAATTGCCCAACAATCCCTTCAACGCTCCTTCAACTCCATTCCAAGCTTGGTGCTCCAAATGGCGAATTAAAATTAATCCTTCAAAATCCCAACTATTCATCCCCTATCACAAAATCACACCACAATCCCCTACGATCCTTATCAATAATACCGTTATCTATCCCTCCTACACCTGTAAATACCTCGGTATCCTTTTTGATTCAAAACTTTCCTTTAAATCCCATGCACTATCTATAAAAAACAAAATCAAAACCAGGGCTCGGCATTTCAGATCATTAACTTACAAACAGCAGGGAATATCGATAAAAACAGCAACCCATATATATAAATCGATATGCCGGCCCTTGTTAGATTATGGTGCAATCCTCTTCACCCAAATCCGACCATCTATGCTTCATCACTTCCAAGTCGCCGAAAGATCCGCCCTAAGAACCCTAACTAAACTCCGTCACCCTACCAACCCACTCCATAACCCTTCGAACGAGCTTTTATATGAAACCACCCAAATCCCACCCATTTCCCAACGTATATTAGCCCTAAGCATTAAATTTGCTAATAATCCCCACAACCAACCCCTATTAACCAAATTCTGTATACCTCGAAACCCAAATATCCCTTCTAAATATCAAAATCCTCCCCTCACAATTAATCAATTCATTTGTACGAATCACCAGGACAGTTAAGCTAGCTAGCAAAGATACCTTTTTTATCACCTTAAATTCAAGACAAGGGCTGAAAGACCTCAGGTCTATAGCCTATGGACTAACTATGGAGTAACACCATTTATTTATTTGTATGTTAAATGTTATTATGTATTGTAAATTTGTCCAAATAAAGATTATTGTATGTATGTAATTGAAGTTAGATTTTTAGTTTTTGATTTCATTAAAATATATGTAATATTTGCAATCGTTTGGTGTTAGAATTTTTAAAAGTTGTTAATTTTTTCAAAAGTTATGACAGAGAAATGAAAAAAAAAAACAATTGAAAATCGATTTTCAATTTTTCATCCCATACGTTTGAAATTGTTTGTTGAAAATATTTTCAAAAATTTATCGAATGTCAAAAGGTCAAAAATTGACGTTTTCAAATTTTCTAGTTTTTGTCATTTTTTAAAAACTTTTTGTTATTTGTTATGATTATTGATTTTTCGTTTATTATTATTTTCTTAAAAGACTTTTTTGACCTTTATTAATTGCTATTGTTGATTTATTGTCATATATATTTTTTATATGTTTACGTTTGTAATTTTAATATTCTGTCAAGTCATATATATACAGGGTGTCAAATTTTATATTACGGTCTCAAATAACTTGAAAACAATACATCCTAACGAAAAATATGCCGAATGGAAACTTTCATAGTTTTCAGGGGGACATCGGATTCTAACAAAGTAGTCCCCTCAGACCCCAAGAGGGGCGGGAAAGGGGGTCAACTTGAAAATCTTAAATGGAAACCCCTATTTTTTATTGCAGGTTCGGAAAGAGCGCAAAAAAGTATGCATTTTTTATCTGGTGATTTTTTTCAAATTCCACACAGATGGCGCTCGAATCGTAAAAAATCGTTTTTTATTGAAAACATGTTTCAACAGATTTAAATGAGAAAAACCGTTCTTATTTAAGACTCAATCCACACACACACACATAATTTTGAGGGAGACATCGAATTCGGACAAAATACCCCCCATCGCGGTCGCGATCGCGGGGAAAGGGGGTCAACTTAAGAATATTAAATGCGAACCCTTATTTTTATTGCAGATTCGTGATTATTCTCGTACGCCCAACAGGTGGCGCTGTAATCATGAAAATACTATTTTACGTATTTGTCAACTTATTCTCTAGTTGGCCCCGTTTCCCGGCCTTCCTAGAATCTGAGGGGAAGGTATTTTGTCAGAATCCGATATCTTCCTCAAAACGACGTGTTTGTGTGTAGATTTTTTCTTAAATAAGAACGGATTTATTTCAACTGAATCTGTTGAATTTTTTTTTTCAAAAAAACGAATTTCTACGATTCTAGTGCTATCTATCTGTATGGAATATTTTTTTACGCTCTTTCCGAATCTGCAAAAAAAATAGGGGTTTCCATTTAAGACTTTCAAGCTGACCCCCTTTCCCGTCCCCCCTTGGGGTCTGGGGGGACTATTTTATTAGAATTCGATGTCCCCCTCGAAACTATGAAAGTTTCTATTCGGCACATTTTTCGTTACGATGCATTGTTTTCAAGTTATTCGAGATCATAATGTAAAATGGGACACCCTGTATATTCAACATGTTTATTTCAGTGTTAGTCCGGTCACTATCGGGCTGGGCTATCTTTCTGTCCTGTCTTAAATGAAAAATATGTATATAAAGAAATTGAAGTTAGTTGAATTTAATTGTCCGGATGATGCGATCTAATGAATTGATGAAGAGTATTTGTGGTGACTTTTGTGGGGATATTGGGCTTATGGGGAATACAGTATTTATCAAGGAGGGTTAGGTTGAAGGGTTTAGTAGCAAATTTTGTGCTTAAGGTTAATGTACGTTGGGTAATGGGAATTATTTGGGTGAATTCATAGAGTAGAACAATGGGTGGGTTATGAAGAGGATTATTTGGGTGTTTGATTTTGGTAAGGGTTCGGAGTGCGAATCTTTCGGCTATTTGGATATGATGTAGGGCAGAAGGACGGCATTTAGTGAAAAGGATTGAGCCATAGTCTAACAGGGGCCGGCAAATCATATTATTACATTGGTGCAAGGAAAGGCAACTAAAGTGTGTAGTGTTGTAAGAGAGTAGTAGGAAAAATTGTAAGTGAACAATTTTTTGAGGAGCATATGAATAATGGGATGCGTCGGATGCCGATTAGTGTAGGAAAGAGTGTATGGGTGTATAAAGAGAGAGATCAACTGAGATTTCTGGAGCATATGTTTCAGCAAATAAATAGATTAAGTCTGCAGTTTGAGGCAATGAAGAGTTATGAAATAAAGTTGTGTGGAGAAGAGACTGGTGATAGGGGTATGGAAACAAAGCGAAGGTGTAAGGAAATCTAAGTGGAGAATAGAGCGAAATTGGTTAAAAGGCAGCGATGTATTAAAAGAGTGGACACAGTGATATGTTTAAAAGGTGGCATGTGCACGGTAGGTTGTCAAGGTACTTGAATAATAGTCAGCTCTATATAGAAAAAAAGTTCACTTTGGCAAAAGCAATATGTGGATCAGGAAAGAGAGGAATGAAAAACTTGAAGGGAGAAAGTTATGGAAAATGTGTATTATGTTTGAGTTGAGATGATACTTAGAAGCATATGACAGAGGAGTGTGAAGAAGTATACGAGAAATGGACGAGAAGAAACAAAAATATGGAATGAATGAGGGAAGATAAAGAAGAAAAAGATATCAAAACGAGAAAAGAATTTAACATAAACACACCATATATCAGAAAAAGAGAAGAAATTGGACAATTTAGAAAACGTGGAAATAAATGAGAGAAAACAATTGAGAAATCTACTAAATGACGAAACGGACCACCACCTAAAACCTAGTATAAATAGTGTAAACATGTAATTTGTTGCATCATGTTTGCCTGAAGAAACCTCAGTTTGGCGAAACAATTGTAGCAAAATTGTTTGAAGCATTATTTACTAATACAAATGTGGTCAATACAATAATATAGTTAATTCCGTTGAAATGTTTCATTATAAAAACACTTTTAAATATACTTATATAAATATGCATTTTAAGTATTGAGGATTATATGTAGGAGTGCACTTTCTTCAACCATCTGCAGACAAGGTTGCGAAACGAAACACACACTAAATAAATATTTAGTATCAACACATGCACGCTTCATTAAGTTTACACGGCGATGAATAATCGCACCGTATAACCGGTCGAGTTGTGAAACTGTAACAACAAAGATACACTGTAACACTTTCTAACGCGAAATGCGCAGATAGCAAATAAACGGTGCCGCGGATTTTTGGCAAATCGCCTTTCGCATTGTCTTGCGACATTCCCAATTCACTAATCATGTCACGGCTTCCATATGTATACTTACGTGACATGCAGTAAAAAAAACCTCGAGTTAATGTGATTAAAAATCCAAAAAACCGGATGTAAACAACGAAATTGTTGTTATCGTCTGCCAAACAGGTGATTATCATAATTGGCACCGGTGGTTGTTTTAATTCACTGTGAGTGAACCAATTGTTGGTAATTAATACGCTCGTGTGCCTTTTAAGTACGAGAAGTTAAACGGCGGAGGAAGGAAGCTGGAGGATAGGATGCGCGAATATTAATTGTCTTCCGGGATCTGTACTAAAACCGTATGAATAGAAAACTTTCACGAGCGCGAAACTTGGTGTTTGTATATGTGGACGTGATTAATGGTGCGATGACCTTGTCCGTTTCCAAATCATATGGCTTCATTGTAAATAAACTAGAACCATTAATCACTTGCTTGTGCTGTATGTGAAAACATTGTTGTAAAAGCGTGAAAATGGAATTTAAATTATTTCGTTCTAAATGATATAAAATACTTATAGTTATAGTTATGTATCCAAATATGTTGCGCAATTAAATTATTTAAAGTTCTAGTCATTTAAATTCTGTAATTTTTTTGCTACTTTAAGAAAGTAAATGGTTTATTAATTTTTAACCTACTGACTTTTTTATAGGTAGAGACATTGAAATTGAATTTCCTTTATAATGGAGAAATATTTTCTATTAACAATCCTTGAGTAATGAGTCCACACATTCCAGTTGATTAGTGGCGATAGATTTTTTTAAAAATTTTGTTCAATCTATATAATAAATTTAATATAATTACAAACCTGAAAATTCTAAAAATAAACATTAATTTTGAATTTAAATTCGTAGAAATTAAGCGATCGCCAACCTTTAAATTATGGCTATAAACAACTAATGGCGGCTCTTAAACGCAAGACGAACTTGAATACGGTACGGCATAATAAATACGGACCGCAAAATAAAACGCACAAATCTAACCAGTTACGGATCGCAATAAAACAACGTAATATCTTCAGCAGTATGCCGGGCCATTAACAACATTCCCAAGACCCCTGGTGAAATATTCGAGGTGTCCGCGAAAAAATTAAATGTCCGCAATTGGCCGCATTAATGAAGTAAACCCGATCCGATAACGATCTCTTCTCTTCTCCACGTCGTGTCTGTTTTGCGAGGAGTTCGTTGATCGCCGCCGACGGATCAGGGGACCCCTAATTTCGGGGCCCCCGGACGTTGAGCCAAACATTGACCCTGGACAGTTTTGCACTTTCCTTTTAAACGCGAATCCGTTCTCGCTGACGGTGAGCCGTTTTGTAAACAACTCCTTATTAAATTTATAGCGTCGTCCTCGCTTGTGAGCTTTCGGATTTAATTATTTGGATCCCGCATAATGTAAACACGAGGCGCTAGGGCTTATTCGCCGAGGGAGATGGTTCAGGTATTACAAATGATCATGCGGTCATTAAATGTTTAAGGCCTCTTTATTGCCACGCAGATAAACATTGACCTGGACCGAGGACATTAGCGCGCACATATTTGTTCTTCATTAGCAATTTAATGATATTGCCGAATTACCCGCATGTAGTTTCGCTTGTGGATATTTTGTTAAAAGGTATATACCGAGTGCGTATAATATGATACCGCTTAGATAGAGAATACATAAATAAGAACTTAGTTTAAATACGAAAGTGTTGGTACGAGCTTGTCATTGATTGTTTTTCAAAATATTCTCTATGAAGATCAATTCATATTTTCAAAGCACTTCTTCCACTCCGATTGAGATACTTCCAAAACATGCCCTTTGAACGCATCAATCGCTTCTTCAGACGCCGAGAAACGTTACCTCGTAATTATTTTCGATTTGCGCGAATAAAGAGAAGTTACTGGGTGTCAAATCAAGGCTGTACGACCGTATGACCCATCAATTCGAGTTTTTCATTCTCAAAAGTCTTTTCTTTAAGCCCATGTGTATTAGCACGCATCGTCTTGATGGAGAATGATGTGTCTTCGGTGGTTAGCCTTACTTTTCCGAAGACTTCTGACAAACAAATGGTTGCTTGATGTCAGGGTTTTCCAAAAATCGGCCGACCATTTGTTTCGAAGTGCTTTATGTGCGAACTTTTGGACACACTAAAAAAAACTAGACGATTGCTGGTTACTTTCAGGCTCAAACGTATATATCCATGATTCGTCACCTGTTACGATATCATAGTCGTGCTTCAAATCAAAAAGCTTTAGTACTTAAAAGAATCAGTATAATATACTCAATGATATTGGAAGCGTTACACCCAGAAGGATTTATTTATTTAACTTGATTTTTTGCCAATGTGGTTAGCCTTACATCAGGATCAAAGTTGTTTGGAGGTGATGATTTGGCTCAACTAATTGATCTGGTAATATAGAAAAAACGAACTCATATTAAATACAAAAGAAAACCGTCAGCGAAGCTGATTATACACCATTTTTATCCATAAGAGATCAATGCAAGCGCAGATTATCTATTAATTATCAACATTACATAAATAGTGTTGAGGATAATCGAATTTATAATCTTAAAATTTTTTGAAAATTTGTGAATAACAAGAGTAATTCAAACAATAAAAAGTTACCTTCTCATTTCAAAAACAACGTGAAGCGCATTATCTCAGATAGTGATATCGCAAATCTATTTGCTTCTCACTTTAAAAAAGTATATGAATCGAAAAATGCTAGTTTATCCTCATATACATCTATTTATGTAGTAAATAACTTATGTTCATTTGTTTTTTCGGAGGTAAAGGTATTAAATGCTTTAAAAAATCTAAATCAAGAGATTGGTTGGAGTGGTCCTGAAGAGATTTATATCAGTTTCTTTAAAAACTGTTTCACTGAACTATCAGAACTCCCAACACTACTTTTCAATAGATCGTTCCTTTTGTTTGTGAACAATATTGGTTCTGACCTGAAATCACCATATATCTCTAATAATATATAAATCTGAACTATCGTATATAAATATGGTGAAACAAAAATAGGATTTAAGAACAGATTGAAGATTGAATTAGAACAATATTTGTTAGAGTTACCAATAATATCTGAATTTTATAAATATGGTGAAACAAAATACGACTTAAGAACAGATTGAAGATTTAATTAGAGCAATATTTGTTAGAATTACATTCCTTGGTTAAAAATGTCAAAACCAAAATTTAATCTTTTTAGAATACATTTAGTTGTTTTAATCATGGTTATTTTTTACTTGACAGCGAAAATATAGGCCATTTGTATTTAAAACCATGTTTGTCTGTTATTTGTAATCTAAAAACTATCTTCTAACATCTATCTATTTGTTACTTATTAAATGTCATTAATTATTTATCACTTGTCATGTATCATGTTTTCTCTCATCTTTCACTTTTATACGCCATCTATCATCTGTTACCTACCATTAATTTACTGTCTGTCGTCCATCATCAGTAATATGTTAATTGTTTTTAACCTAAGAAATATAATTTACATGTCTCATCCGTCTCATCCATCTCTCGTTTGTTATGTCTCACCCGCCATTTACCATGTATCACCTGTCATTTGTTATACAGGTTGACTGACGAAAAACCTTTGCTGCTGCATCTTGCTTATTTTTGATCCGATTTGAATAAATAAAATATCAAATAAAATCATTTTTAAAAAACTTGCCTCCAGTTTTTGACAAAAGACAATCAACTTTTTTTTTCAAATTGCTCTGTCAAAGTCGAGAAATTGAGGAATTAAAAATCAGTGCCTGTTCTAAATGTCAAAAGTGACAGTGTCAGTCACTGATACAATACGGCAACGATTTTTAATAATTTCACTATTAAAATGATGCCAAATTTTGAAAACGGTCTTATTGGAATTTTGTATCTCTACAGAAATCATTTTCCTGATAGAGTAATTCCATGTGCCGACAAATTTGGAAAACTGGTGCGTTACTCAAAAAACTATGGAACTTTAAAAAAATCAAAAAAGAAATCCTTGTGTAATACAAGATGAAAATTTGAAATTAAATGATTTACTTAAGTTCAAGTTGGTCATAATCTGGAAGTTTTTCAGCAATCAGTTCACCATATTCTAAAAATTACTCTATTCATTTTAATGGTGAATTTATTAAAAATCATGACAGTATTGTATCAATTACCGACACTGTCACTTTTGACATTTATAATAGGCTCTGTATATTGTTTACTATGGGTACGTGCTTTTTAATTTTTTTTCATAAATTCCTCAACTTCTCGGCTTCTGTTTGATGTATGGATAAAATTCTTTATAGTTTTTTTTTTTTTTTTTTTTTTTGACCTAGGCAATGCCATTCAGTCACACACGTCTCTAATTATAAGTCTAGTGTAATTTAAGTCGCATTAGATTAATGTATTCATAGCTAATTATGTGAGATGAATGATTAGACAGTGACACATAGATAGGATAAGGGTTTATAGTTTTATATTCAGAAAAAATCTCCTTGCGGATAAATAAAAAATGTATATACAGTGCAAATTGAAACAAAAATTGATTCTCTTTTGTCAAAAACTGGATGCAAGAAAAAATACCAGTTCAGTTCATATTGAAGTCTTTTACAAATTATTTCATTCGATACTTTATTTATTCAAATCGGATCAAAAATAAGCGAAATACATCACCAAAGGTTTTTCGTATATTGATTTTTACCTTATATGTAATAATCTACCCTTCATCTGCTATCTATCAACTCTCATCTATCATCTATCAAAATAAATATGTCGCTTTCAGTCAGTTCACAATAATTGTGTAAGTTTTTAGTTAGTTAAGTACATTGATATATTTGTTTGTTTTTCTTATAAATTTTTGGATATTGTTTTCACTATGTTGCTGAACTTATAATGTGCCATTTGTCATCTTTAATTTAACATCCATAAGCTGTCATCCAATAATCTATATTATTTATCAATCTATCACCTGCCATTTGTTTTTTACAATTTGTCATCTGTAATCTGACAACTATCTTCTATCGTATGAGATTTATTACAGATTAATTAATAACTTATTATAATCTGCTATTTTCACGCTACCTTATATTATCTATCATTTTTTATTCATGATATCTATCAATCCACATCTATTGTCTATTATCTGTTAGGCGTCAGCTGTCATCCACCCTCTATCTGTTATGCGTCATTTGTAACATAACAACTATAATGTATGTGTCATCTGTCGCTTGCCATTAATCGCTAATTGTTTTTTTATTTTATAATCAACAACACTCCATAAGCTGCTTTCTATAATTATCTACTATTTGCATTTTATGTATTATCTATTAGCAGTCAATCCTCATCTATCACAAGTAATTTGTAATCTCACAATTATCATCTATCATGCGCCGTCTGCCACCTATCAATTATTTTAAATTTTTTGCATTTATCACCTATAATCTATCATTTGACATACATGTGTTACCTGTCGTTCGTTAACCCGCATCTATCTTCTATTATCTATCGTATGCCATCTATCATCCACAATTTATGTGTTATTTGTCATCGTTAATCCTTACATGTAATCTACTAGCTATCACGGTGGTATTCATGGGTTAATTGCTATATATTAAGATTCATCTATCGTTAATTATCTGCCATGTGATATCTATCACGTACCATTTATTATCTATCATCTATAATCTGTCACCTGTATTCTGACAACTATCGTTTAGCATATTACCATGTATTACATATTGTTCTTTGCCTTACAATATTTTACCATTTGTAAGATGCTATCAGTAATCTACCATCTACCATTTTGAATTGAATGTGTTATCTATCAGTCTATTATTATCAATTTATCATCCGTAATCTGTAATCCTATAACTACCATCTATCATGCGATGTCTGCAACCAATTATTTATCACAAATTGATAATTACTCTACAAAATTCTGGTATTTGTAAGCTGACATATGACACACATGTGTTACCTGTCATTCGTCAATCCGCATCTATCATCTAATATCTGTCGTACGTTATTTAGCATCTGTAGTTTGTTATTTATCATCCGTCGTATATATTCTGACAACTATAATCTATCATCTGTCATTTGTCACCTGTAATGCGTGACCTATCATCTGTCATTTATCGCAGAATAACGTTTACCTTATAATAAGCTGCAATCCTAAGGCTGCCTGTCATCTGAAGTTTCTGTCATATGTATTCTGACAACTATAATCTATCATCTGTCATTTGTCACCTCTAATGTGCCACCTACCTACTGTCATTTATCATAGATTGACTTTTTACCTTATAATAACCTGCAATCTTAAAGCTGCCTGTCATCTATTATCTATCATCTGTCAATTGTGTTACCTATCATCTATTATTTATAAAGTGCCATCTATCATTCGTTACCTATAATCTGACAACTATCACATATCATTTATCATCATCTATTATGTGACATCCGTCACTTATAATGTATCGCAAATTATGTTTACCTTATAAGCTGCCATCTGCCATCTAACATTTATTTGTTGTCCGCAATCCGCCACTTATCTTATAAGAAATGCACCGCCCAGAAAGAATAAAATACGATTGATACGAAACTTGGTGAAAATAATTGTTTATTCGTTGGTACAAAATGATTAAAAAAAGAAAAAACTTTATTTTAACAGCAATAAAAATGAGTTACATCGCCGCGCACAGCAATGCAAGAATTTACCCTTCTAGGCATACTTACAATGAAATGGTCCATATCTGTTTGAGGCATCTCATTCCAGGCAACTTCTAATTGAAGTCTCAGAACATTTAAGTTTATGTTCCAGACATGCTCGATGGATTTTAAGTCGGAAGAACTTGCTGGTCAAGGCAACATTTGCAAATCCGCTTCTTCCAAGAACACCCTTGTAACGTTTCTCGTGTGGGCATTATCTTGCTAGAAAATCCCATTATCTAGCGTCTGCATAAATAGAACTACGACCGGATCGATGATATAATCAATGAATCGATGACCGTTTAATGTACCTGGAATGAACACCAAAGGTGATTTTCGTCCCAAACTGATTGCACCCCACACAATGATACCCGGTGTTAAAGCTGTATGGCGCCTTACAACAAACTCTAAATTTCTTTGTTCTCCTCGATATCGACGAACCCTTCTACGTCCATCATTCTTCCATAAACAAAACCTGATTGTTCCACTTTTCAACCGAAGCCTGCCGCTCTTGACACCAAGCCAGATGAGCATCTCTCTGAGGTGAGGTTAGTAGAAGACTTCTAAATGGTCGCCATTGAAATCTGGCGATTTACAGCTCTTACCTAATCTATGGGAACATACCTGGTTCGGTTCTGTGCGGCCATTTGTCTCAAAAGCCGATCTTCACTCGGGTTACTTCGTCTAGGAGGTCTTCCAGCCGGACTATGTAGCTGTATACCTTTTTCTGACCAGGAAGACAATATTCTCGCCACAGTTATGTGATCTCGATTCATTCTTTTTCCAATTTCGCGGAACAATAAACCTGCTTCTTTCATGCCGATAATTTGATCCCTATCAAACTCCGAAATTTGGGAAAAATTTGGGTGTTGTCTTACTCTGGGCATTACGAACTGTTACTGTTACAATTTCCGAATAAAACTGCTGATAAATTCTAAAATTCTAAGTAAATAATCCCCATTGAATTTTAAGATAACCATGACGGAAAAACCTCAACGGCTCAACTTTTTTTTATTGAAAGTTTAATCATTTTGTACCAACGAACAAACAATTATTTTCACCAAGTTTTGGGTCAATCGTATTATTCTTTCTGGGTGATGCATTTCATATGAAAGTGAGTGTATATATCAAATGTTATCTATCAATTACTATTTATTACCTATCATCCGTTATCTGTAAAATGCCAACAATTATCTATGTACTATTTATCACCTATAATATACCATGTGTAACATATTATCTATTAAAGGTTGATATTACCAATATACCATATGTCATTTATTATATTTCTAATTAAACTTAAAAACTTTACTGTTTACTATTATAGATTATTGTGGTAAGATGATAATAAGCAAATCTAATGAATAGTTTTAAGCCAAGTAATGCAAATATATTTTACACATATCACTTTAGAGAGAATATCTTTATTTACATTACATAAGTTTATGTACAATGAGATTTATAAGTGTAGATTTTTTCTTCTTCTTCTGGTCATTATTTCAACGATTGTTCACCGAAATGTTTGTTGTTTAATAAGTTTTCATAAGAATATTAAAAGAGGTCGGTTTAATAATATTTTTGTTTTGTTTCAGGTAAGTGTTTTTATCGTCTACTGTCTGATTTAATTAAGGTGGTAAGTACTTTATTAAAAGTTTTCCTTAGGAAGTTAATACTCGCATGTAACAAGAAATAATTGTAATAGGTAAGCAGCACGCTAATTTCGGGAATAGATTATAAAAGCAGAACGATACAATATAACATGAAATATAAATAATGAAAATTATTAACTTATTAACTTACAATTATTAAAGTTTAGTTTTTTTTATTGCCATCGGTCTTTCAGCTTTAAATTTTTTTATTATACAGTGAACGAATTGTCAGCGATATTTTAACGTTAAAAAAATGAAAGTACGGTTTCACACAAAAATATCCCGACCATCAGTGCATAATTACAGATACCTACTGTATGAAAAAAGTATCTATGTTTTTACACCATCCGATGCTCGAATCGATTCCACATAGCGCCCGGAGAATTTGCATAACGCCGGCGGCCATTCGAGGAATAATTAATCAACTTTATTTTTTTGGTCGCCATTTTTATAGCATCCAGAATATCTTATGAACTGCCACACTGGGGGGCACTTGTTATGTAATAGACGATTCACACCGCGGAGGCTTTTCAAGGTCGAAATTAAGCACATTTCATTAATATGTTAATAAGTGTAAACAAGAAGTGAATGCGAAATTACGGTTTAACATCCCTGATTTACTCATGTTTGTTTATGTAATAATCTCGAATTAAGTACATTTGAAGTGCCCTTTATAATCTTGGTTAATTAGATGGTTTTGATTTTTTTTATCAAAAATGGTAAATATGTATAGGGTATCCCAAAAGAAAGTTTATATCCGATTATGGGGTATGTCAATCGGTAGTCTGGCTCTTAGGAATTTAGTCGTTGAGAAGCGGATTTTCAGAAGCGGACCGCGAGTTATGCGTGCGAAAGTTTTACAAAAGTTATGATTTGGCAACTGCAGAAGAGTTTTCTCCACTTAAATGAGGTTCCAAGCTTACTTCTGATTCGAATGGGCGAAGAAGTTTGAAGAGACGGGCTCAACATTGGAAAATCCAAAAACGGGTCAACCAAGATCATTAAGAATATGGATAGTGTTATCCAGCCTGTACGTGATGGTGCGAACTTTTTAATTTGGAAGCCCATAGGCGTATAACACGAGAAACTGCATTTATTTAAAATATTGTCATTTTAAAAGAGGTTTCGAGATGAACTATTGATAATAAATACATTATACTCGAAATATACATCTAGCAAAATGAAAATTAATTGTTGCGAAAGTGTGAGTGTTTTATTCCAAGTTTAGGAAGAGAAACAGTTTTTTTTTTGATACATTAAAATATTACAAACTTTTCAAATGGCAATTGACTATGGTCTTTCAGAGTTATATTGTAGAATATATGTATGTATTATGTGTGCCGTGTAGCACGACTAATAAACTGTTTAATTAATTTTAAATATTATCCCTTTTAATGATTCTTTTAAGTGCATTCTTTTAGAGACCACCTTGTCTCCAGACAAGGTTTAATAGTTGCTCGTAAAAGGACCGTTTGGTCATTTCTCGTTAAGCCAGCAAGGATACGTATAAGAAAACAAGTAAATTAATTCTTATTTATAAATTACGTTGTGATACCAAAGCAAAAGAATGGATGTGGTCGCTTATATTTTCATCATTCATCATCTGCATGATGAAGCTTATGATATTATTATACAGTTATATCTAAAAAACATGGAAAAACTATAAAACATATTTCTTATGTGCAAGTAGGTGTGAAGGATTCACTATTTAAACTTAAAAACATTAATATTTTATAAGATAAATTAAAAAGGCGTGTAGTAATCATTTTTCTTGTGAATATTTAATTGCTCACATTTTTTAGTATTTGTTGGGTATATTTATTATTATTTATACATTATCCTCCGCGAAGAAATTATTATCGAAAATGCGACGATTACCATAGTAACATACAAGTCACGCCGTCGTACGCAATCTTAACCCAGATGACATTTTAATTGTTGCTCCTCGGACCGAAATTTCTCAACACACATCTCGAAGATGTCCGGAGGCGACCGCACATTACCAATTTGAACTTTTCCAACTCTAACCTTTTCGTTGTTGTTTATTGATCGATTGCGCTCTTTGCGATTTAGTACACATGTTCCATTATTGGCATTATAAATCATACCGCGTTTGCTAATACACTGACTCATCTAGAAGTTTCTTAATATAAGAGTCGACCGAATGTTTAAAGTTTTGTAAATGCATTAAATTGTCTCCACATAAGTTTGTATCATTATTTATATCTGGATGTAACGTCTCAGAAACATTAGCATCCGTAATGAGTAACATAATTACTAATTAATAAAATGGACTAATATCAGTATAAATAAACTAATAAACAACAATTAAGATTATATTTTAATGTGTTTCATATGATCCTAAATGGAAATTATGGCGGTTACTTAGCAAAATGATCTTATCGTTTTGGATACTTGATATTTTTATCGTAGATTAGGTTTCTGGATTCAGTAGTGTGATCAAGAAGAAGACACTATGTTAATATGTAAATGCAGATGGTTGTTTATAATATTAATCGTGAGAAAATTATTAGGAATTCCGAATTGTCAAGAAATTTTAGAAATCCTTAAAGTACATCGAAAACAATAATAAATTTTTTGTAATTGATAATCTTGGAACTACAAAATTCATCCAATGTGGAAAATTTAGATCACCAATTATGTCCAAACACTAATCTAATATTTTTATGCTAACAAACTAAAATATTTCAAAAAAGTGTAGAAAAAATTCATTGGATGCACTGCATATTGTAAAAGAGGTTTTGATCCTTAAAAGGTTGTGATCATTAAATATAATTACACAAAAATATATAAAATAGGTTGTGGTAGAAGATTACAACAGGCATCACAATCAAATGATTTCTAGTTTAATTCAAAAGCTACACATATATTTGATTTGATTCCTTCTTATAAACTAATTATTGATTTCATTTAAAATAGACGTTACAAAACTGCAAAGTTTTAAATAATGATGGCTAATTGCTCTATTATCTTTGGAATTGTGCAAGAATTTTTTTTATAACAACCCTGAAATATAATACATAATTGTATTACTTTGTAGCAACCGAAGGTTAATTACAGTGCAGCAATGGAAGCGGAGGAATACGATAAACACTGTTTGTTGTTTGGATTGAGTCATTCGGCTTCGGAGTCCTGGCACCATGCCTCGATTATCAATGTAACGGCGATTAATGCCGTCGGAGATTACTCAATGTTGGGACATGTCGTGACTTGGCACCAAGCTCACTTTCGTTGCATGCGCTGCCCTTAATACCGGTTATTGTGTTTACATTGGAAGTTTCGGAATGAAAGCGAAATCGATTGCTCTCTTCGACGGCACGCTTTATTATGTGCCTTTGTACGTGTGGACGGTTTTTTCTTCTATAATCCCCCGAGATAAATCGATTCCAACAGGTGAATATATTCTCACTTAAGGTGCAGACAGCTACCAAAATAAACGATATGTTTATATTGACTAGACGTTCAAATATATGGTGCTTGTATGGTTGCATATATAATAGGAGGTTTGTTATGGAGTTTCATCATGTATCCGCCTCGTCAATTCAATAATAGGAGGTATATCCAACTATCTAATCAGTTTATAATACTTCGCAATTCTAATTTTTACATAGTAAAAATATGTTATACTTCATGCTGAAACTTTTTTCAGTAATTTCTTTGCTGAACTAATCATGACTTATAGTCATTAATAGTAATAATTTGAAGTATTTTCTATAGATAGATGGTGTTATTGGACGACCCAAATTATCATTCCATATACTCTATAATCCTTCTTTGTATTACACAGGATTGCATCAGATAAGAAGGAAATTTCCATTTAATAGACAGAGCGACCCACTCGACCTCGGGGTTTGTAAACTACAAAAGCCGTCTGCACCGGAACGACCAACAAGCTGTTTATTCCTATTGTTATTTTCGCATCGCAAAAGTCCGCCATCCCATTGTTGACGAATTGTTGACTCGTATCACGACGACCAAATAAGCCGTGCCGCCATCGATTCCGATCAAATAAACACATAAAATACGTCCCGAAACCCGCCATCAATCAGAGTTTAAATGTTTTCGCGTTATCGCGCCGTGGGCAGATGGTGCATCATGGAAATTCCCAAAAACACATTACTAATCCTCACGGATAAAATATTCGGATTCAACCCGGAGTGGTTTATGTCACATCTCGAGTCTAATATTAAATGAATTCTGGATTCGAATGTTCTGGTAGAAGTTATTACATTCGTAGACATATATTTCAATTTGGAATTCCATATAATATTCCATTAATAACACTGGTTGAAAATGTTATGCATCTCTTCATACTGAATATTTCCATTATACATAGTAATTTTTGTGATTTAGTTACTGCTTAAATCAAATTAACATGTTTTTTGACCTTTTATACAATGCATACATTTTATATGTACATGTCCTAACTGGTGTCCAACAATTATTGTAGTCCCGAGTGGCGTTGAAATAAAATACGTAGGTCGATTCTTACATGTGCTAAATAAATTTAACATTTTAATTGTCAAACATAATTTAAATGTTAACTTTAATAAGTAATTAGAATATTACATCACTTACATTGTTGGACACCCGTTAGAAATAATATTTTGAAGTTGAATGATAATAGTTGATCGTTATAGAGAGAATAACTGCTACATGTTTGTGATCATCGTTAATTTATTATTATTTATTATAGTGATAGTAACTTTTTTATATCTTGTAAAATCCATGTTTTAAAATCTGCAATTTATTTGTTGTCCAAACCAGTCGTGGGTAACGTGTTGAATATAAAATATGTTTTCGATTATTTTGGTATTGTTTTAAAATACTATTTTTGTTATTCCTTTGAAGAATCTCATTGCGGTTGGCAAAAAGCCAAAACGTCGAAAGGAAGTAACACATGAATAAACGTCCCAACACATAAAATACGTGGCAAATCTTCGAGATAGAAAACTTTGAAAACTTGTTCGATGCCTGAAGTAAAGATATCAAACTTTTTATTTTATTGATAACAAATTTTACAAATATATTGGAAAAGCATTTTTTAAATTTCTTTAATTTTACCTCGATAAAACTAATATGTATATAAACAAAAGTTGTGAAGGAGCACTGTTTCTTAAACATTTCTTTCCTAGGTCTAAAATTGGTAACGACTTAGTATATATTTTCTACCATCATTAAGCATTCATCAAAGCTATAAAACGGGCTGATTTACCCTGCAACAATTTACCGCCTGATTCCCGTGATTAAATTATATTACGAAAATTATACACGTGCAGTATTTATAGTAAATAGGTTAAGAATTCCACGCCGACTGACCCGGAGGCACCGCCACTGACGAGGATGGATTCCACGTTAACTGGGTCACGTCTGTACGCCCTTTATTGCATCGCATTATCGAATTCCCTCGTCGAAAAAGAAAACGGACGAATGGAATGAGGAAAGTGAGTGCATTGTCGTCGTTTCCCAATTAAATTGCAGTATTAATAAGTGCCATTCGCGCAATTAGAAACCTATATACATCTCGTACGAGTACATTAAAGACATAAACACTGTAATTAATTAATTGGCGAGGCTCGGTAATAGTGGAATTAATTACGGCCAATTGAGGCAACGGCGCTGTGTGAAATCAATTAGGTAGGTATATTTGATTTATCGTGTAGAATAATAAATTTAAAGTGGGTAATTGGAAAACCGCGAGAGTTTGCTTACTTTTGAAGTTTTGCCTGTTTAATATTGATTTAGCTTTTATGCTAATATGAACGCAAATATCATATTTTGTAATATGCAGAGAAATATGGAATTTGAAAATATGCAGAAATATTGAAAATTAGGTAAGGTATCTTTTTATACCAGATATTTCCCTCAGCAACAAGTTCATGAGTCCCTTGTAACAAAGACACAATTTAGTTCGACGTTTTGTTCAATGTTGTTTAGTTTCTTTTAATGAATTATTTAACTTAAGCCATTGCTTCTATAAAAGGAAATCCTGAAAAACCAGGACAGGAAACTGCTTTCATCCGTCATATCCGTATTATCTTGACCTCGAGGAATGTACACTCATTGGAGAAGGACTGTTCTAACTTAATTAATGGAACAAAAAAGCAAAAATTGCTGGTGAAGGGACCAGTTCGTATACTAAGTTAAACCTTAAGAATCACTACCAGGAAAACGCGTTGTACTGTTAAGACCTGTGATCGATAAATGAGGGTTATCGATCTTCATTCTTGTTTAGAAATAGTTAAGCAAATTATAAATTAGTATTAGGATCATAGGTTATAGGTTAACATAGGGTACTAATGAGGTGTGTTAGCCTCTCTTGAACTGCGACCTAAAAGATCTATTGTTCTACCCTTAACCAATCACTTCCCAATCAGTCCCACGTCCTCCATGAACCTGGTAACTTTCTTGGGGGTGATATTGTTCACTTCTTCGTGGGATAATCGGTCCCTGCCGAAGTGTGAAAGACGCTTGTGAGCAATCGCGACACAAGTGCATATAGGTTAACATAGGGTACTAATGAGGTATGTTAGCCTCTCTTGAACTGCGACTTAAATGATCTATTGTTCTACACAACTGCATAGTATGTGCTCGGTCGTTTCATCTGCCGAATCACATAATCTGTTTTCACTTTTCTCTTTTCCCATTTTCCACAAATGGTATCGGAGGGCACAATGCCCTGTCATGAGTCCTGTGAAAGTTCTTAGCTCGTTCCTTGTGAGTTCAAGCACCTTGTGGCTTTGATCGAGTTTTATGAGTCGTTTTGATTGACGTAGACCTGGTACATTGTTCCAATTCTCGCGTCTTCTCTCCTCTTCCCATTTTCGCACCGCCTCTCTTCTGTGCGCCATGGGGAGTCCATAAAACGGCTCTGGTCCTATATGAGTGGCATTTGCACCTCTTTTTGCGTGTTCATCGGCCACTTCATTAATATCCCCGTGCCCTGGGACCCACATGAGGGTCAACAAGTTGTTCTTCGCCAATTGCGAGAGGGAACTTCGACATTCCCAGACAGTCCATGAGCCGTTACTATAGGCTCGAACGGCCTTTAATGCGGCTTGACTGTCTGAGCAGATGTATATATGCGAGCCCTTTAAGTGCCTATCCATTAATTCTCTGGCGCACATATCAATTGCAATCGTTTCCGCTTGCAAAATCGTGGGTGTCGTACCCAGAGCCATGAAGCTCCTGTGGTTTTGGTTAGGGAAATGCCTATTCCAGTACCTCTGGTATTCTTGGCACCATCAGTGTACTAGGCTAATATTCCTCGTCCAAACTCCTTGACTCTCATCAAAGCCGCTTTGGGGCCCTCGATTGACACCTTAAACGGTAATTCGAATTCGAGCTTCCTGGATTTGCTGCAGTATTTCTAAGTGTCCTGTCCAGTCCCTCGGCAGTGTTCCTCTGGTGTAGTCGGAGGGCTATCACAAGTCCCTCTTTTTGTATCACTAGATGGAGCGGTGTGAGACCAACGATTGCCTCCATTCCCGCGGTTGGGTTCGTTTGCATAGCCACTGTGATGCTTAGACATGCTAAACGTTGAAGCCTACTCAGCTTCTTTTGCGTGTCTAGTTTTTTGGCCACCAAATAAGGGCAGCATAGGTGACAATGGGTATCACCACCGTTCTATACAGCCAATACGTGATCTTGGGCTTTAATCCCCAGGTTGTATTAGGATCATGATGTATATATTATTTAAACATAAATTGTATATAAATAGCCATCATGATATTATAAAATAAATCAGATATAAACCAGTCTCGAGGGAATTTATTTGGTTCTCAACAAAGAGCCTAAAAACTTCAGAGAACAATAGCCTTTCCAACTAGCCTTGTTTCTCCGCTGCCTTACACGCAGCGTTAACCAACAGCACGGAACCATTTCTTTCCAAGCACGTACTACTATTCATACCGAGCAGACGAGCTCATCCCCGCATCGGCGCTCATCGGTAGCATGTGCGTACAGATTGGTCTTTCGAACCGGATCCGCTGCCCAACTGGAGTCAGAGGGGGAGCCATCCTAAAGAAACCTAAAGCGGACAACTGTCATTAGCGAAACCTATGCATGTTGTTCGTTTAGTTGGCAACAGATACTCCGTAATCTACGACACACTTAACTCTCCGGGGAAACCCGCCCGATAAGGGCATTCTCTATCTAATGGGTGTCCCAATAAGAGTGCCGAATTTAATTTTAAAGAAACAAACATTTATTAAGCAAACATTTTTATTTCAACATAAAGAAAAATACAGTTCCGATCAAACGTGAGATACAACATCAGGCAAATAGCCACCGCGAAACCTCTGACACAGGGTTATTCTTTTGTTGAAATTTTGCCAATGTTGATTGCCAAATCGAGAAATAACTCTGCCTGGAAACTTGGTCTGCGGTAACACCATTTTTTCACGTGCAGTGTGGCAGGTCTCACCGTCTTGTTGAAAAAACATACACAAAAATTCCATTTCGCGATAACGCACACCTTTAACAATTAGCGCATTTCCGGCCACATTTTCAAAGAAATACGGCCATATCCGCTATCCCGAAATGCGCACCAAACAGTTACTCGATGCATTGGTTTTTCGAGTATCACACTAGAATTTTCAGTACTTCAAATCCGACAGTTTTGATTATTTACATATCCGTCTAGTTGAAAATGTGTACCCGTGCAAATGCAAAATTCGTTGTATAGTGCTTCTGGAAATGTTTAATCCATGACCACGATGGCGAATGGAAGTTCCTGTATTCTCGGCCACAGATTTCTTTACTGTGACTATATTTTCGAGTAACCGACAAGGACGACGACGAACAATGGTCTTCTGAGCCATCAGCGTATATTTGGTTTCAATTTTTTTTATTAAAGGCTTTACTGTCGGTTTTTGGCGCATTATTGTGACCGAAAACTTGATGTAATTGGCGAACTGTTTTCGCAAAGCTTTCACCATTTTGTAATGTGTTTTTACAATAATTAAACGTTGTTCGTTTGAATACTTCTTCATATTCTTAAATCGCGTGGTCTGTACTTGACAACTGTCAAAGAAAATCACCGTACAACTCGTATTAACAAAATTGCGGCAAATTTAAATCCGGCGCTGTTATTGGGACACCCTTTACTGCCTCCACATGAGAGATAACCTTTTGATTTGCATTTAGAATCCTGGTGAAATATAAAGCTCTCACACGAGGAGATTTAACTACAATCTACTTTAACAACACGTCATAGACGCTACCAGGTCCGATGAAACTATTTTTATTTTAGACCCCGAGTCAAACATAAGCTCCGAGGAGGAGCTTTGACAACACCCAACTTTCTCAACACATCGAAGGCGAGCTTCACGTGAATTAATGGTATACTATTCCGATTTACGACACGAATCATATCAGCACTTTTATACTAGAAGTAAAGCTTCATCGAGAATTATTTACAGCACTTCCTTGCAACGGAAGAAGACTAATTGTCATTTAATGAACAATATGGATAAACAAAACGTGCTGACAAAACAGCAGGAAACTTTCAGTAATAATTTACTGGGGTTTTACGAAGACATAAATTAATTGAGAATGTCGCCAAATTTTCAGAAGATGGTACAAAGATACATGTAGATTCTTCAACATGCCACAATTGAAGACTCTTCTGCAAATTCGAACCCTTCACAGTGTACATGTCAACACGGCGATTTTAACAATCGCGTTAACGCCTGGAGGCGCGGATAAGTCACTGCAGAACCACATCCTCTAAACATGACATTGCAGTGTCAAACATTAACCACATCTCAAGTCATGGGATGGCTAAACCCCATTAATGACGAAGGGATGGCAATTCGCAATGATTCAGAAGATATTCTAGTATTGACATCTGCTCATGTTCTTATTGGACAGCTTATATGGAGCCAGTGAACATCATCGACATGCCCATCATTAGGAGTCTACATCTCAGATGGCGAGACATATAAAAAATAAAGAAAGACTTCTGAAATATGTGTTCTGATGAACACGTCTACAACACAAATATAAATGGAGTCAAATAGAAAATGATATTAGAGTAGATAGTGATACTCAAGGAAAACAACCCATCAATATGGACGCATAAAAGAGACTTATCCAGGTGAAGATGGTAAAGTAAGAGTGGTGACAGTAAAAGGGCCACAAGGGATAACATATGAACGAGCTATCATAAAGCTCAATGATGTATATTAGGAAGAAACCCAAATCAACTAAGAATCTACAACGTTGACAACTAGTGTTGAGAGACAAAATCTCCAATAAGTTTCCACTGGGTTATGTTACTGAAAATATGACCTATCACATCATTAACGTCTACATTGGATTTGAATTAGATTCCTAATGGTATTCTGGAGGAGTAGCTAGGGAACGCTGGTCAGAAGCATTAGCATGCAAGTAACATTTAACAAAATTACTTTTCAAGGAGAACTAAACACAGCTGAAGAATTATGTCCAAACTTCAGTGTAACATGTGAATTCCCTCCCCGTATAAACAATAACACACTCATATAATTTAATGCAATTCATGAACACGGCGTTTGGTAATACGAAAAAAGCTATCGCGTATTGGAAACTACAACTTGAAACATTGGAGTAAACTACAATCTGCAGCAATACTTCTATTAAGCACAAGCTGACTTCAACAAGTGTAGATATATAACAGCTGAAACACTGATGTGCAACCCTTCATACGGAAATTAGATGCCGGGAATTTTGCTATTAAATCAAAATATTGTGCCATGTTCGTACAAAATATTTAAACATTATTTGGACACTCTCATCTGAAAACCTATGCTTACGGCCAATACCTGGATGTTCATTACAAACGAGCCAATGATAGTGACAGCCAGCTGCATAACGGAGAGGACCAAGATAATACTCAACGGCACCGGGCATCTGCAAATTACAAGTAGATACTCGGTCGCTAGCAAGGTGTACCATCTACAACTGCCAACTCAGAGTATATGCTTTACAGTATCTACAACCCATTACCAAGTTTTGACGGTAATGTACAACACCGTTAGAAACTGCGTTGTACTCATCAACAGATAGATTCAGTGAGTGAAAAGGAGTGCGGGGATAACCAAAACCTGAGAACAGTCTATCACAGAATTTTTTGGATATCAAGAACTAAGAACTTCACGACAGGTGCGTCCACAGTCTGCTCTCCAACACGTTGGGGATGTACAGGAAATAGTAGAAACGTCGGTTGCTGATCTGTCATAACCTGCATTGTTTGCCATTTAGTTTACAATGATTCGTTAGACGGAACAACGAGGCTACGCAGTTAAAGCGTATTATCAAAATGGTGAGACAGTGGTGCAAACGCTTGTTTCCTTCATGAAACACCTTTTCATGTTCAAAGAATCTCTGTATAGTGTAAGATATCGTTTAATGGAATTATAGGTCCTTATTATTTCGAGGATGAGGATTAAAATGCAATACAAGGCAACCAGCCACACTGCCCGAATCTGAATGAATGTTGTAAATGCTTTTTTCCCGGGGTGTGTGATTTCTCGAAACGGGGATATCCATTGCTCCCTAGGTCTTCAGACCTAGCAGTCTGCGATTTCTTTTTATTGGGTTTGCTGAAAACAGAAATTCTAAATTGATCCACCCAGAATAATCCCAGCTATGAGATTGTGTATTGTGTTAATGTGCTGAGAAGGGCTATGCGAAACTCTCGACTCCAAGAATCTTTAAATGTCAACGGAGGACATTTGGATTTTTTTTTCGTATTATATATATATTTTTTTAAATCCGTTTTGAAGATGACATTGGAATTAATTTTTGCCTACTACTTTTTCCTTTCGCCAGGGTGGTTACGTGGGTGTGATGTTACCACGAAATAGTCTGGTTGGTCAATGGATGTGAGGGTGGTGAGAGTACTAAGAGGACAACCGGGTCAGCTCTGTTAAACATCAGATGTTTGCCATGTTTTTGACCTTACAAATTTTCTCTGATAAGCCAAATTTCATTTCCAAAAGCACGTGGCCGCAGCAGCTTAGTTAGCAGTGCTTTGGCCTTTTAAGTTGAAAGGCGATCGTATATAATCTGCTGAAATGATCTTATCAAAGGAATGTGTCTTTATCTCACTAATAAGTAGGAATCAGATCTGTAGCTAGCTGATGGAACTATGATGACGTCTTTATCTTCATGTAGTTTAATTCGGAAACAGGCGATTTCTAGCCAATTTTGTGTCGATATCATTTTCTCTAACGTCTTGAAGTATAATTCTATTATCACTAACGTATCACCGCTGTGTTTATTCTTCTACTTAGATCCCATTTATAGTTGTTCCACAGTAGTATTGAAGTGTGATGAAGCACCTGAATTAGAAAACGGGCATTATGAGAGTAAAATTGGCCTCATCTATCTAAAAAACTACAATATTAGTTCTAACATCAAAAATGAAAGAAACATTTGAACATCATTTGTAACTCTGTTCCTTTGTTTACGGAAGCAATTTATATTAGTTTTCGCAAGAAGATACGAGTTTCAAGCAAGAAAAATCTTCTGTCTTCGAATGCTTTTATTTATTCAAATTCCCTAAAATATTTAATATCTTTAAAAATACACCTTTAATAATGTAATTGCATTATTTGTTCAGTCCACATCGATCTGTGGTCGTCCTTTGTTTCCTCACTTATCATTATAATTTTTTTAATTGCCCACCAAAACGAGCAACGTTGTGTTATTTTCCCCGTGTGTGAAACTGTGCAGGAATAATTATTATTTCACGTAGTACACACATTCAGACCCGAGCAGAGTAAGCGAGTACATTCACATTGAGCGCACCAACGTTATCGATTCGCAGCAGGCGGCGCGCGGAAGAGCGAGAAGCGAGAGACGTTTCGACAGCATTGGCTGCTGCAGCGACAACACTTTTCAATTGGCGTAGGTTATGGTTTGACGTTGCATTTAAATTATTCGTTACACCACGATGGTGATAGGCTGGACGTTTGTCCTCAGCGATCTCTGGCGATGTTGGACGCGTTCGGATTATTGATGGGGTTTTTATTTTTTGCTGTAAACAAGAGGAGCTACAAGGATGATAGTGTTCTTTTTTTTACAATTTTCCTGGTTCTGTTTATCTATTTAAAGAACGGACAAACGCGCAATAGCGATTGTATAAATAAACGCGCCAATCCGTGTGGTCTTGAACACTCGATGCACGTAAAGCTCAGAATGTTTGTAGATGTAAAAATTATTTGGACAGGAAATGCTAAACTTGAAAACAAATATATAAATGAGGAAAAAAGCAATATCTTCTGTCATCATAAATCTGTGTTACACAATTTGCTAAACTTATCAGTGAAATCTATTATCACTAAATTTCTTGGTAATATTCATGTACTTTATATTTGCATCTTCCTAAATCGCCCATTATAAGATTTCTTATCACATGAACGGTTTTCCAATTCATTAGTCTCTTTATGTTTTCTTTCAACTTTGAAGTTCTTGATGTTGGTGAAATAATACTGCATTCTAACTTTAACAAACGTAATAATAATCAATTAATAACTTTTAATAACGATTGATAAAAGGAATATTTATAAGGTTATTTGAAAGCTTTGGTTTTAATGATCGAAAAATCAATTTGTTTATATTTTTCAAAAATTAGATATCAATCTTGGGTATATTAATTAATACATTAGTCCAGCGTACCCCCGACCTACCATAATACATCGTTATCCTGACCTACCTTAATAAACCAAAAATCAACGTAGGGCAGTTATTCGGCGGGACAATATAGAGTTTATTAGGGAAGGTCAAGGGAGTACGCTAGGTTAGGAGAAAAAATGTAAAAAATAAGTATGAATCCATTGAGAGGTTTGTTCTTGAGGCAGATTCTGGCGGTTGAAAGATCAACGCCTGGGTATATTCTGCTTCAGAAAACAAATAGAATGAGTGTGCAATGTGGAGGATGGCGAAGTATGAGATGAAGTTGTGTGGATTGATAATAAGGTTGGTGAAATATGTATGGTGAACGTGCATGGGAACAAGGTTGAGTGAGTGGAGGATGGAAGACAGAAGGTCCGAAAATATTGTGAATATTGTGAATAATTGGGGTGAACGTGCAGGCATGGGTGAAAGAGATGTGAAAGGAGATTGTGATGCAGGAGAGGCAAGGATATATTGGGAGAAGCATATAAAATCCGAGGTATGAAAGGTGGCAGGTATATGGAAGGGTGTCAGACCACTTGACTAATAGTATCATCTCAAATGAAGACAAGATACCCTACCACGAGTTATGGATGAGGTATAGTAGGTGTGTGCTGTGTACGAACGGGATGAACACATGGCATCATTTGGAAGAAGAGTGTGAAGGGCTGTGTGTTTATGGTGAGACTGGGGTGGTAGAGGGAGATCAAAAGGTAAAGGTTGTTTTTAAATGTTGAAGTTTTTTTGTTATTTTTTTACAAAATATTTTTTCTATTTTTCTAACCTTCAACAAAGTAACAAAAAGGAGATCTAAGTATCTATCCTCGCAATATTGCTTTTTATTTCCTTTGAATGCTTTCTAAAAATACAAAAAAATAGTAAAAGGATAAAGCTGGATTTTTTAATCTAGCTAATTTGGATATCACTTCTGATTTCTCTATACATATTGGCTGTTAGTCTTCTATGCCTCCATTCATTATAGTTGATTGATTTTTTCATAAAATTTCAGGAAGAATCTTTTCGTTCTTAAAAAATACAGAAAAGAAAAAAGGCAATATTATAGTTAGAAGTTACAAAAGATCTATATCTATTGTTTGATTAACATTTCCTTTGATTTAATCATTAATCCATTGGATTTCTCTTTCGAGATTTTCTACTCTTTTCTCTTTGTTAATATATTGTTATATCAATTAAAACATAATAAACACAGATGAATAATAATATATAACAATGTAAAAAACAACTTGTGAAGATAAAGGGCAAAGAAAATGTAAAAGGAAGAAAACGTATTCAAGTATTTTTTCCATCCTTTTTTGTAACAATTTCCGATATTGTGTGTGGCGATGCAATTACTTGCGAATTGAAATTTACTATTCAACATCTCATTACTGATCGTTAACATTTCCTACGTATACCTTTTCTAAAATTAATTGAATTCTGTGTTTGTATTTGACTCGTGACTGTAACTTTCTTGGATTTCTGATTGGACGTTCCTTGCGGTGCAAATATAAGACGGGTAAATATCTTATTGAATATTTACATTCATTCCAATCGAGATATACGTCGGTGGCACGAGAGCAAGTGTAGTTTGTAATATTTTAATGCTTGCATTACGATATAAAAGCTTATAAATTTTACAATATTATATCAAAATATACAGGCAAAATGGTGATGTGGCCATCATAATACTTTCCCTATATTTTGTCGAAAACCATGAGGTTATTTTTAATAATTTGCTCAATTTTGAATTCTTCAAAATAACTTGTTATAAACATTTCATTTAGTTCCTATAGTTTATTAGCAATAAGCAAAAAATTGTAAAAAAAATTAAATTAAGAACTTTACATTTTCATTCTCTTTTGTTTGAAAAGTTATGTCTTATTTTTCAAAATTTGTTTGAATAAATCTATTAAATTTTGCACAAATGTTAAGTTTATTTACGTTTTACAACTTTTAATTAAAACCCTCGCTTATGTTTAACGGATTGGAGGGTGGGTTAGAGGCCACCCACCCACCCTACATATACAAATGACTTTAATTACTGATCGCCTCGCGGTTTGCAATAACTTTAATTACAAAATTTGAATAAAAGAAAATTGTTAGAAGTGAAAGTTTTGATAAACAGAATGGTTGCGACCGTTGCTACGTGGTAATCCATACAAATTATTAAAATTTTAGAGCTTCCAATAAAATCTTCATAATTTAGAAAGCGGGTAGAATTGAAAAATCTTGAAACCTAGAGAAGAAATTAGCGGAAATTTCTTGAATTCTGAAAAAGTATGTCTAGATTCTAGATTTTTTTTTTTTTAATCTAGGGCCTCAAGAAAAATCTAGATTTCTACAAACAAATTTTCTAAAAAGTTCTAGAGCCTCCAAGAAAATCTTTGCAACTTATAAGATAAGAAGATAACCTTGAAATCTGGAGGAGAAATTTCTGGAAATTTCCTGAATCCTTGGAAAATAGTCTAGATTTCTAAATGAAAATTTTCTAAAAAATTCTAGAACCTCCTAGAAATTTACAAGACCAGTTAAAAAAATATCTTGAAATCGGGAAGAGAACCCCAAGAAAAATTCCGCAATTTAGAACTTTCTAAATAATTTTATAGCCTCTAGTTGAAACAAAATGTTGAATTCTAGTGAAGTAATTACTGAAATTCATCTGAATTCTTGAAAAGGAGAGGAAATTAAAAAACATTTAGAGGCTGAAAGAAAATCTTCCCAATTTATAAGAAAAGTTGAAAAAACATTTAATTTGAGGAAGAAGTTATTGGCCATTTTCTAAACTCTAAACTTTTAGAAAAAAAAATCTAGAATGCCTCAAGGAAAATCTTTGCAATTTAAAAGACGACTTCAAAAAAAAACTTGAACTCTGGAGAATAAATTGCTAGAAATTTCCTGAACCCTTCAGAAAATAATCTAGATTTCTAGAAGTAAATTCTAAAAATTTTAGAGCCTCAAAGAAAATCTTTGCGATTTAGAAGACAAGTTGAAAAAATCTTGAAATGTGGAGAAGAAATTACTAGAAATTTCCCGAGATTTTAAAAAACAAATTTTCTAAAAAAGTATTCATTTAAATCTTCGCATTTCATTGGAAATTTCCTAAATTTTACACATCAAATTCAAATTCATTCAATAAAAATCAAAAATTCGTTTTTTTTTTACTATTTTAGCTATAATTCTTTAAATAATAAAGAAATTACGAAAATTCTTTCACTAATAAATTACCAGCAACGAAGAGAAGTAAAAATGCTCAAAATTAGACATTCGATTTTCAATTGTTTTTCAGTATTTTTAGAATAACTTTTTTACAGCACGGATGGATTTAAAAAAATCTTTCACGAAATGATTTCTAACATCAAATACAAGTTAATAAAGAAAAAATCAAAATTTTTATTTTCAATTGTTTTTCAGTATTTTTACAATTACTATTTACAGGATGGACGGATTGTAAAATTTTTTTTACGAAACGATTGCTGACATCCAATTAAAATTGATAGAATAAAAACCAAAAATTTATTATTGAATTTTCTTTTTTTATATTTTAACTATAATTCTTGGAATAGTTATGAAATTACGAAATTTCTTACACCAATAAATTACCAGCAACGAAGAGAAGTAAAAATGCTAAAAAATAAAGATTCGATTTTCAATTGTTTTTCAGTATTTTTAAAATAACGTCTCATAGCAAGGAGGGTTTAAAAAAATTATTTTACGAAATGATTACTAACATCAAATACAAGTTGATGGACTAAAAATCTTGAATTTTTTTTTCGCAATTTAGATAAGAAATATAACGATACGAGAAATTTTGTAAATTTTCAGAAATATTGCAAAAACATTCTGAAAAACAACTCTCGAAAAATTGCTATATTCAAAAAAAAAACCAACAAAATAAGGCAATAAATCTAAAAATTTTTGAAAAGATATTTATAGCAAATTCTAATTAATGAAATGCTACAACCTAAATATACAACAAATAATAACATTTAAGAAAAAAATAGTAGACTCTTTGGAGAAATTTCTAGAACTCTACAAAAGAAATTGTTGGAAATTTGTAGAAACCTTTAAAAAATCTACATTTCTAGAAAAAGAAATTCTTGATAATCCTAAAAACTTTGCAATTTAAAAGATAGCTCGAGAAAACAATCTTGATATCTGGAGGAGAAATGACTAAAAAGAGTCTAGATTTCTAGAAAAATCTATAGCCTCTAAATCTGAAATGAGTTATTGGAAATTTCTGAACTCTCGAAAAAAAGTGTAAAATTCTGGAAAAGATTTGCAATTTATAAGACAATATTAAAATCTGGAAGAGAAATTACTAAAAACAGCCTCAAAGAAAATTCTAAAAATATTGAAACGAACTTTCTAAAAAATCTAGAACTCCCGAATGCTGTTAACTTCTAGAATCCTCCAAATAAGTTCTAGAAATCTACAAGAAAAACAAAATTCTTTGGAAAGGAAGATGCAAAAAAGAAATTCCTGAAACGTTAAGAAGCCTCTAAGTAAGTTATAAAAAATTAGAAGAAAATTTCCTAATAAATTTTAAAACTCTCAATTAAAATCTTTGCTAAAAATTCTGGAAATATCTATTTATTTATTAGATAAAAAAAAGAAATTACTGTACACTTTTAGAATCTTTAAAAAAAAATTATAAACCTAAAATGAAATAAATGAAAAAGTTTGGATCATCTGAGAAAATTATAGAAATTTAGAAGAAAATTTTCTAATAGAAAAAGCTGAACAAACTCTTGTATAGAAATCTCGAAGAAATTTTTATAAATAAATATAAATAATGACTTTTTGAAACTCTCGAATAAAATCTTCTAGAATTCTCGATAAAAATTCTTTGGAAAGGAAGTTGCAATAAAAACTAAAAATGTGGAGGAGAAATTACTGAAATTTCAAGAATCTTTAAAGAAAAATCTAAATAAATTTCTGAAATATTCTAAAGTTAAATACTTTTCTCACAAATTAAGAACTTTACGAAAAACATGTCTTTATCAAACGTGTCTAGTTTCTCATTCCCTTTAACTTTTGTTTGAGAAGTTATGTAATATTTTTTTAAATTTAGATTTTAAATATTGAGAAAAACAAAAAAAAAAACGCCTCGAGTAAATATCCACTTCCGTTTTATGAATGTCCTCATTCACGAAAACAATACTTTCCAAATGGTGATTTTGCTCGAAATCTATGAGGTTTACGTAAAAAGGCTATTCTTAGTCATTTGTTCACTTTTGAATTCTCTACAATTATTTGTTATATAAATTTCTTGTAGCTTTAATAGTTTAATAGCAATTGGTAAAAAATATCAAAATTTTCAATTTTGATTTTTTTTCTCGAAAATTAAGATTATATGAAAAAAACCTGTTCAGTTTCTTATTCCCTTCAACTTTTGTTTGAAAAGTTTTGTAATATTTTTCAAATTAAAAGAAATATCAAAAAAAAAAACAAAAAACGGCTTCGAGTAAACATCCACTTCTGGTTTATAAATGTTTACCAAAAGCTTTTCAGTTCCAGTTTTTAACGATAAAATCCTATGTTTAAAGTTTCATCTCAATCGGATCATTCGTTTTTAAAATACAGCACCCACAGACATTTTCACGCACGAAAACAATACTTCCCCTATATATACTATATAGGGAAAGTAAAAATATTTCTAATAATATAAACAATAATTGGATTGATGGCTAAAGAAAAAAATAGTCATTTCATCATATTTTGAAGGTGGATTGCGAATTATAAATTATGTTGCTGTACACTAAATGTTTCTATAATTTGATTCGATTAATCCCTAATGTAAATAGGTCAAAGGAAAAAAAGTAATTATATCATAATTTAAAGTTGAATGATGAAATGAAAATTATGTTGCTGCTAAACAGATATCATAGTAAACAAACACGAATTTTTATATAGTTTTTAGATGTTTAGTAATTCTTTATATCTAAGATTTATTTATGAATTTAAAAATAACACTTTTGAAGATTAATCTCAATAATTATCTATTATGGGCTTGTAAGTATAATATTTTTTTTTTAAATAAATTTAAGTAATTCAATTTTTACTAGAAATTATATTTTTGTTTAATATAATATTTTCTTGTGACAATATCTTAAACCTTTCTAAAAACTCTCTAGGGATCAAGACATTGTACGCGGCGGACCATTTGAATTAAAGAAGTAGGTCAACAGTAGAAATAACCAGTTTATTTACAGAAAGATGCACTTTTCAAAGTTATGTAGACCGCCGGAGCGACCGAAGAAAATAAGACTGGAATAAAACCATAATACGTTTTCCTAATTTAATTTCGGATTTCAAAGAAAAAAAAAACAATAATGCATTAAGATTATTCTATTTACACGCGATGTTTACATAAATGACTTTTATTCCCGTATATCAACAAACTGTTTTCAACGGAATATCATGTTTGATAAAATGTATCAAAAATTTCCCAATAGCGTATCTAATTCAATCCAATTCTATGATGTTGATGCGTTACAGGCTATTGCCTTAACAGGCCGTTCGAGTTGCTTAATTGGGGTTCGAAACGAACGTTTCTAGAAAATGTGCGGGTAAACGCTTTAATTGCACGACCGCACTTAATCCAAAGTAAATTAATTTAAATTGAACAACGTTCGTAGGAGAAAATTCTATTTATTTTAATTGCGAATGGTAATTGGATGCATTAAAAACTCTCACCCGCTGATATTTCATTTACCTTGGGCTCGACTGGTCTCGTGCAGTTTTTTTCTTCTTTCTCATACTGCTAGCGGAAAAGACCTATGCAATTTTAGAGAGAAAAGGTCAAGTACGTACAGCTCATATTTTATATGTTAGTAGTTTGGAAGGACTTTCTATTATTTATGGTTGTGCTTGATGATTAAGAGCTATTGAAATAATTAACGAGAACGAGTTGGTGTTTCTTTTTTTGCAAAAGGAATAGCATTTAGAAAATTAAACTTTACACTAACAGTATTTTTTGGACAGTCGAGTCTGTTAAGAAAAGAGTTTCAGTTGTATTTATATTCAAGTAAATAAAAGTCAATACGTCATTATTCAAAATACAAAGATTTTTGATATTTGATATGGTGTTGCTAACAACACCAAAGACACCAAAATTAAAATTAAAGCAACAAATTTGCGTGGGTTCCACTTTTATTGTTGAATACTCCATCATCTTTCACAACACAACAGGGGCTTCATCAGATAGGTGAATACAGTATTCATCTGCCTACTGAAGCCACTGTGTGGTGAAACATGTTGCAGTATTTAACTGTGTTGTTTAATTTCAATGTATTATGAAGTTTCATCATGTTTAAAATCAAAATTGATGAAGATATCAATTCAATATTCACAACACCAAAATTTTGAACTTGTTTCCGAGCTTTGATCAATTAATTTTTTTAAGAAAAAACAATATTTATTCGATTTGCTATAAATCGAATCTCGAATACCAAATAACGTTCGATTATTGAAATTAGTATTCGAAAACATCAACGCGTTTTGTTTATCCCGTTCGAAATCAAAGCCCAATTTGCATTAAATATGTATTCAATTTCTGTAATTAATATTCCCTCCGAATTAATGGAACGCGCGTTTTAATGCGGCCCATTGTTTTATTCGTCGTAACATATTGAAATCCCCCGGAGAGGGTAATATTTTAAGCGTCTAAATTTACGATTTTAATTATTCCTGCGTAGAGTCATCATCGCTCCCACGTCGACGTAAATTATGGGATCGCATTAAGCCGAGTTTGTTCGTTTTTGTTTGGCGACGGCCGTTATTAAATATAATTCGCGCGCGAGGAGGCAAACAGAACGAGGTGTTAATAATTGCCAGTTATTAAATTCTTAACGTGCCACCTCGGTCCGGCCCGGCCTGTTTACTTCGCAGTTTACTACTAAATTAATCGCCTCCAGTTTTCGTCTTGATTCACTTATACAATTTACATAAAATTAAGGACACCCATTAATTTCTCTAATCATCGAGATCATTATTTTTGTTCGTAACAGACGTTCGTCAAGCAGAAAAAATTATTTACAGTATGAATAAATATACTGTTTGACAAGCAATTTATTTAAGGATGAACACAATTTAAACCAAATTATATATAATATCAGCGTTTTATTAAATTTACAAAAAAATGCTGTTCTTATTTTGTTTTAATATTCTGACGTTATCAGCTTCTCTCAGGCAATAATAAAATTGATTTGATAATATGGTGTAACTTAATCCTAATAGATAGATTGTGAACAGGCGGATAACGTTGAAGTAATATGCCTCTAAATATATAATATTTCTATATTTTTAAATATTTTATATAATTTTGGAATTGTATTTATGTTTCTGTTGCAATTACCTCAAAATATAGTTTTCTTTTAAATCTAATTGTTTACTTCATTATCAAATTTTTAAGAAATTTGTATAGATTATAAAACAAAAGAAACTCAAATGTTTATTACTAAAAAAAAATAACTGTAGACTCTCTTAACTTAAATGATGAAATTATATCGATGTTTAAAATAATTTTGTTTATGTTTAATTCTAATGATTTTAAGTAAATCTGTAATCCAAAAAAGCTTAAAAGTAAAATAAATCACAAAAAAAATCAATAGAACAAACTAAAACAGTAAGTATTGTAGGCTAGGATTTTATTTCAACATGGTAATAGGTCCTTAATTATGCCAAGAATCAAACTAATTCAATATCGTAACTATCCTCCAATATCCAAACAAAGCACTTCGAAGGCGAATCGTGCGCGGTTGCCTTCTTAGATATTAAAAAAGCGTTTGACTTTGTTTGGGATCAATGTTTCCTTTACAAATGTCTACGATTAAATATGCCCCAACACTTTATCATTTTTATCCACGAATTCCTAACAAATCACTCCTGCAAAGTAGAAATCCGCTAGTCTTACTCCCATTCATTTTAAATCCAACAAGGTGTCCCTCAAGGCTCTCCATTTCATCCATCCTTTATAATTTATACTCTCCAGACATTTTTAACCCCGATCCTGATTTCTTTAATCCAGACTTATACCCACTCCTATTTGTCGATGACACTGCCTTAGTATCGCACGCTCCCACCCTACAATCTGCACTCTCATCCCTTCAATCATCACTGAATTTTCTTAAAACATGGTTCTCCATGTGACGTATTAAAATAATTCCCTCAAAATCCAAACTCATTCGTCGCCCAAAATCAAAATACGAACATCAGAAGTTTCACGTTCCCACTCTTGTAAGTACCTCGGAATATTATTCGACCTCAAATGATCATTTAAACCCCATTCCTTCTTCATTAAATCCAAATTCAAAGGAACGGCGCGGCGTTTTCGATCTTTAACATATAAAATCCAAGGTATTTCTAAACAATCAGTTTCCAACACATACAAAGCGATTTGCCGCCCTCTATTTGATTATAGCTCTATCCTCTTTATCCAATGTCGCCTCACAACTCTCCATCATTTCCTTGTAGCAGAAAGATCCACACCCTGAACAAGCTCCAACATCCTAATAACCCGCTCTATAATCTATCTAATGAAGTACTATATGAAGAAGCCCAAATCACCCCGATCTCCTAACGTATGTAAACACATTAACATAAATTCATTTGTCAAGGTCGAAAGTCCAGACAGGTACGTACTAACCCCATCTGTTAATATTTACAATTACAATGTATTATTGAATAGTGTAAGTGTCTGTAATAAAGATGTTGTATAAGGTGGCGCAAAAGTAATGTTATAGTTTGAATTGGCTGCTAATTTGTTATAAATGAAAAAAGGAGCTCTGTTGATTTCTGTTGATCTGTTATTTGAAAGTGTATTATTGGTTACATTATTTGGAAAAAATTATTTCAGTCAAATGGCCACCTCCTGAGTTGATGCATAATTGCGCTCGTTTTGCGGCATTTTGAATTGTTGCTCTCTAAACATCTGGCTCCAAATTGGCGATTTCTTCTTCAATATTACCTTTCAAGTCTTGCAATTTTCGTGGTTTGTTGTGGTAAACGCGACTTTTTAAAAAGCCCCAAAATCTGGCGATCTGGACTGCCAGTTCAAATCCCAAAAATGGTATCTCAAAATCTCCATAGTAGTATCTCCAATGCAGCAACTTGCGGCCAAAAGCATCTGCCTGTAACGCTCGCCATTTACTGTTACGGCGGCGCCAACGACGTTTTCAAAACAATAATGACCAATCACTTTTTCACTGCAAATGCCGCACCAAACAGTCACTTTGGAGGGGTGCAATGGATCTTCTTGCATTACATGTGGATTCTCTGTGCCCTAGAAACGCAAAAACGACGACGAAATTCACTTTGCGTTAAAACAACAGACATAAAATTTGTCAAATAAGCAGTAACAATTCGTATCGCTCCATGGCTTGTTGACAACTAATTCACTATATATCTACATCATAAATGTCAAAGCACACTGACATTTGGCGCCATCTGCAAAAATGGCGGCCAATTCAAACTATGACATTATTTTTGCGCCACCTTATATATATATATATATAAAATATCGTCTCATCAACAAATCACAAAAAATTAAATATAAAAAATTGAACATCGCAGTTTTATTGTTAGTAAATATTTGCAATATTTAAAACCAAAACATACCTTGTACTTTCTAAAACGAAATCCATCTAGATTTTCTTTAATCAAATAATTATAACTGTTGGAATTTTATCAATATATATATTTATATATATATATATATATATATATATATATATATATATATCTTTATTGACAAATATGTACAACAAAATTTAACATTTAAATAATAAATAATTGATGAGGTGTTAGTATGTTAATATGTCAAATGGCTATCGACCAGAGGTCTTTCTGCCTTGTGCTGTCCAGTCATATGTCCAGTCCAGTGAAATGATGAAATGAAATCATAAATGGTAGAATGTGGGTTTTTAAATTTAGGGGTTAGATTTGGGTTTCTAGGAATACAGTATAGGGATAATATGTGAAAGTTGAAAGGATTTTTGGAGAATTCTTCTGATAGGAATCGAAGGCGTTCTTAAATGGGAATAACTAAGGTAGTATCATAAAGGAGCTGATTAGAAGGATTATATAAAGGATTGAGAGGATGACGGAGTTTTGATAGGGTACGAAGGGATGCTCGCTCGCTAACTTGAATATTACGGGAGGTTGGATTGGTGGGATTGGGATAGAGGACATAACCATAGTCCAGTAATAGGCGACAAATCATTTTATATATATTTACTGCAGTTTTAGTAGTAATACCATTATTTTTATACGTTAAGCATCTAAAATGTTTTGCCCTGGTGGTAATTTTGTTTTTCGTTCTAGCAGTGTGTTTTTTAAAATTCATTTTTGGATCTATGGTTATGCCAAGGTACTTTACGGAAGCTGAGGGGGGGATAATAGTTTGGGAAATTGAGACATTGTAAGGGGAATTATTGGTGCGGTGGTATGGAATAAGGAGCTGTGATTTATGGGGATTAATTTTAATGCGCCGTTTTGCAAACCAATGCTGAAGGGAGTCAATAAGCTCTTGGAGAATTTGAAGGGCTTTTGGTAACGTGGGAGCAGGGGAGATTAGGGCAGTGTCGTCTGCAAATTGCAAGAGATATTTAGATGGATCGAAGTAGAGAGGATCAGGATTATAGATGTCGAAGCTAAAAATATTGTATAATAGAGGTGAAAGGGGAGAGCCTTGGGGAAGTCCTTGTTCGGGGGTAAAAGAAGAAGAGAAAGAGTTATGAATTTTAACTTTCAGGGATCTATTACAGAGGAATTGTTTGATTATATAAATGATGTGAGGAGGGATGTTTAGGAGGTGACATTTGTACAATAAGCCTTGATGTCATACAGAGTCAAAGGCTTTCTGGACATTTTGCCTTCAAGGTGGACAGTCTGAATGTTGGAGGATAGGATAGTTAAAGGGAGGGAAGTTGATCGACGGGGAAGGAAACCAAATTGGTATTTGGGGATGTGGTGATGAAATTAAGGAAAGGATTTTGTTTTTAAGAAGGGATTCATACAATTTTCCAATAACAGGGAGGAGTGTAATGGGGCGACAGCTGGTTAGTAAGGATCTCTGCAATATTTTTTATAAACTTTTATTTTTTAAATTTTATATTGAATATTTGATTTTAACAATTAAGCACAAAAGTATTTAAAAATGGTCAAAATCTCCAAAATTTAGAAAAAATGTTTTATATTAAGATGTATATTATAAAATATATAATAATAAATTTTGAGTTTTTATTCCCTTATAATCCAGAGTAACTTGGACAAAAAAATTAAAGCTGCTCAATTTCCAAATAAAAGCTATAGAATTTGTTTATTGTTGTTTGTTAAGATTTTAGCAGAGTTTAATATCTGAAGATTGCTAAGTAAAATCATATGACAATATAAAAAACAGCTTAATGAAATGTTTTATAAAAAAGTTAACAAAGCGCTGAAATGACAAAAAATATTATATTTACTTTTAGTTGAAAACAATTGAAACTGAGAAAGTGCAAAATAATCTTAAAAATTTTATCAGAAAATCAATGAAAATTCCCTTAAAATTAGCTGTGATCTTTAAAATTATTTTATAAACATTTACAAAAATAAATGAGAACTTATCAATTTGTAAAAAGGGCTTTAGAATTTTTAAAAATATTATGTCTTAAAAATCAATTTAAATAAACAGTTCAAAATAGTAGTGAAAATTTCTTAAGGAAGTAATTTATATAATTTTTACAAAAAACATGGAAAATTGCTAATTATCAGGTAAAGTCGATAATAAAGATGTTTTCTCTGCCTCTATGAGTTAAAAACAGTTAACAAAATATTGTTTACGTTTATTTTAGTAATTTCTTTTATAGATTTAAGCAATTTTAAAATTGCTTACTTAATCAGTTCAAAAAAATAGTTCTAGTTGAAATCATAAAATAAATGAAAACTTGCCTAAAACCGTTGAAAGCTTAAAATTACTTTTATGAACATTTACAAAAAATGAAGACATGAATCTGTAAAAAAGGATTTTGAACATACAAATTACATAAAAAAGGGTTTATTGGCATAAATATTTATTATAAAATATATATATATATATATATATATTGGTACGAAAATGCTTTAGAATTTCATTTCAACACTTAAAATTTGGATAGAGCACATCATATTAAATTTGCTAAGTAAAAATCAGTTGAAAACTTACCAAAATAGCTTAAAATAGTTGAAAGCAATAACAAACAATTGATAATAGTAGTGAGAATTTCTCAAAAAAATAATTCATTTAAAAGAAACAGTTAAACATTAGACAAAAATATGAAAATTGATTGAAATCAGTTCAACAATAACAGCTGAAAAATTCCCCAAAGAAAAACAGTTGAAATTATAAAAAACTTAGTTATAAAAATATATTTTTTTAAAAGTACATAGTTACAATTATAACAAAACAAAAATGATAATTTACAAAAAACAGTTTGAAACATTGAAAATGTCGAAAATCGCTAGAGATTTTGAACTTTTAAAATATGCTAAATATTATTTTTAGTATTTGTGTTTTTAAAGATTGAAGCAACTTAAAAATATTTTTCAGTTGCAAAACATCTGCTATTAAGCTTTTAGAAACTAAAAAAATAAATGGTTTATAATTATTGAAACTAATAATGCATAAAATGCACTAGAATTCAAAACGAATCCAAAATATAGTCTGTTCGTTGGATCTTTGGTCGTACGTCACAAACTATCGCTTCAAAAAACGACGAAAGTTTTACAGTGCGTTCTTTTTCTAACGCATTTGGTTTACTTTATCAGACTGAATGTTTTTGCGTCGTTTCTCGAAGCGATAATTTGTGACGTACGACCAAAGATCCAACGAACAGACTATAGCTTTTTTTACTTTTGTTTTGTGCTATTCCTAACTAATTTGTTTCGTCTTAAAAAAACAGAAATCACAATTACAAGAAAACATTAGAATTATCTCATAAACGTCGTCAAATAAATTATAGCAAAAAAATACGGATTTCAATAATAAAATCAAGAAATCTTCTTGGTACAAAAAGTTAGAACTTGAAAAAATTCTAAAGAAATATTTAATTTAAAATAAAGTGAATAAAGCACTAAAATGACAAAAACTAAGTAAAAAATTGTCTTACTATTGCAAAATATTAATTAAAATTAGATCAATAAAGCAATGAAAATTTCCTCAAAATTAACCGAGATCTTTAAAGTTTTATTACAGACATTTACAAAAAAAAATAGAGCTCATCAATTTGTAAAAAGAGCATTAGAATTTTTAGAAATGTTACGTCATAAAAATCATAAACAGTTTAGAAATAGTTTAACAAAAACAATTCAAAATAGTACTTACATACTTAAAGAAATAAAAGAAAACAGGTATAAATTTTACAAAAACATGAATATTTTATTCAAAATGTTATTACGTTATTTTAGTATTTTTTTATACATTTAAGTAATTTTAAAAGATTTTTCAGTTCAAGTAAAACAGTTTGAGTTGAAATCATAAAACCAATGAAAACTTGCCTAAAAACCATTAAAAGCTTAAAATTTCTTTTATACACTTACAAAAAATGAAGACATCAATTTGTAAAAAAGCTTTGGAATCTGTGAAAACAGATTTTGAACTAACACATTGCATAAAAAAGTGTTTATTAAAATAAATATTTATTATAAAAATTTATTAGAAAATTTGATTTGACACTTAAAATTTGAATCATCTGAAATTTGCTAAATAAAAATCATTTGACAACATACAAAAAATGACTTGAAACAGTTGAAAGCAATAACAAACAATTCAAACTAGCAGTGGAAATTTCTCAAAGGAATAATTTATTAAAAATCTTATAATATTTGCTAGAAATCACTTCAACATTAACAAATGAAATATTCCCCAAAGAAAAACAATTGGAATTATAAAAAACCTAGTTATAAAAATATATTTGTTAAAAGTAGTTCAAAACGAATTTTTTCAATGTTTTTGCAAATTTTCAATTTTTTTTTGTTAAAATTGAAAATTTACAAAAAACAGTGAAACAATGAAAAAAGATACGTCTCACTTTTAGTTACTAATGTCGAAAATCAGTAGAGAATTTGAACTTTTGCAATATGATATTATTTTTGGTATTTGATTATTTTTTAAGATTGAAGCAACTCAAAATATTTTTGAGTTGTAAAACATCTTCAAATAAGCTTTAAGAAACTAAAAAATAAATGGTTTACAACTGTTGAAACTAAAAATGCATAAAATCAGTTAGAATTCACAAAGGATCCAAAAAAACCTTTTGATATAATTTACTTTTGTTTTATGCTATTCCCAACTGATTTGTTTCGTCTTCAAAAAGCAAAAATCACAATTACATGAAATCATTAGAATTATCTCATAAACGTAGTCAAACAAATTATATCAAAAAATACAGATTTCAATAATAAAATTAAGAAATCTTCTTGGTAAACAAATGAAAACTTGAAAGATTTCAAAGAAATGTTTAATTAAAAAAGTTAACCAAGCACTGAAATGACAAAAACTAACATTTTAGTAAAAACTTGTCTTGTAACTATTGCAAAAAAATCATTCAAATTTTATCAGAAAACCAATGAAAATTTCCTCAAAATTAACTGAGATCTTTAAAATTTTATTACAGACATTTATAAAAAAAATTGGAGCTTATCAATTTGTAAAAAGAGCTTTAGAATTTTAAAAAATGGTACGTCATAAAAATCAATAAAGAGGTAAGTTAAAAATAAATAGTTAAAAAAAACCAATTGAAAATAGTACTATACATTTCTTAAAGAAATAAAATAAAAACAGTTATAAATTTTACAAAAACATGAAAAATAAAATATAAAATATTGTTATGTTATTTTAGTATTTTTTTAAATACATTTAAGTAATTTTAAAATATTATTCAGTTTAAGTAAAATAAATTGAGCTGAAATCATAAAACCAATGAAAACTTGCCTAAAAACCGTAGAAAGCTTAAAATTACTTTTATAAATAATTACAAAAAATGAAGACATCGATTTGAAAGAAAAAGATTTGGAATCTATAAAAAAAACAGTGCTTTGGACTCTGTAAACAAACCCAGATTTTGAACTTACAAATTGCATTAAAATGTAAATAATATAAATATTCATTATAAAAATTGATAAAAAATACTTTAGAATTTAATTTGAACACTTAAAATTTAAATAGAGCAAATCATCTAAAATTTGCTAAATAAAAATCAGTTGACAACATAGAAAAATGGCTTAAAACAGTTAACAGCAATAAAAAACAATTGAAAATAGCGGTTGAAAATTTTTCAAAGAAATAATTTATTAAAAAACAGTTAGACAAAAATATGAATATTTGCTGTGATTTCTAGCATATATTCATATGTTTGTTAAATGTTTAACTGTTTTTTTTAATCATTATTTCTTTGAGAAATGCCCACTGCTATTTTAAACATTAACAACTGAAAAATTCCCTAAAGAAAAACAGTTGAAATTATAAAAGGCCTAGTTAGAGAAATATATATGTTTAAAAGCAGTTACAATTTTGATTTAAAAAAAAAACAATAGAACATCTGCAAAGAAACATTTTAAATATATCAAAAATCAGTAGAGATTTTGAACTTTTAAAATATTCTAAATATTACTTTTAGTATTTGAGTTTTAAAGATTTAAGCAATTAAAAAAAAAATCAGTTGCAAAATATATGCAAATAAGCTTTAGAAACTAAAAAAAAATAAATGGTTTACAACAATTGAACCTAAAAATGCTTAATATACGTTAAAGTTTTATCCAAAAAAGCTTTTGAGTGTTTTATGCTATTCCTAATAGTTTTGTTTCTTCTTCAAGAGAATATTAGAATTATCTCAAACACGTCGTATATTTGTTAAACAAATTATATCAAAAAATTACAGATTGCAAAAATAAAATTAAGAAATTTTTGTTTGAGTTCATAAATTGTTACTTTTAAGTTATCATTTTTTTTTAAATATACATAATCCAATTTTAACAATAGAGTACATAAAAGTTTAAAATAGTAAATTTAGTTAATCAATCATTAAAGAAATACAAAAAAACTCATAGTTTTATATGACAAATCATTAAAAAGGAAATTTTAAATATTTTTTAGAATAATATACAAAATCCTTAAATTTAAGATTGTAACAATTAATAATGTTTCCAAAATTTTTAGTTAAGAGTTTGTTTGTATAACAAAAAGTACTTTTAAGGTAAAACAAGCATCCCTAAATATTAAGTTTCTTTATAAATGCTAAAATATATAAGTTACTCCAAAGTTTGTAAGAGCTGCAATGAACGCTATAATATCAGGCGAAAAATCATGTGTGAGAAATGATGTAAAGTCTTGTCCCAGTTATAGAAGTAGAAGCCTCCAGAATTAATTAACAAGGAAAAGTATTTTGTGTTCTAAATCAGAAATACTATTTTGAAAGAAGGTACAATCTACAACTTCTATACCGAGAAGTGCAAGGTAATTATGAACAGTTCTTTCGATGTTGTAAGCTCAAATTGTTTTATGCTTTCAAACAAAAACAACATGCGAATCGGCAGATTATAAAATAAAGTATTTTGTTAATTTTGAACCGTTTTTCAATAGTTGTAATTTATTGCTTGCACTTTCGGTATGAAAATATATATATATTTTTTTAAATATGATTATTATTCTATTTAAAATTTTGCGCATTTGCTTTAATTAATACTTTAATATTAAAATATTCAATACTTTAATTGAGAGACGTATTTTTTTTACTATTAGTTAAATTAGTGGTAAGAATTTTAAACGGAAATAGAAAATTTATGATCACAGAGTGGAAAGAATTTTCAAGGTTGTTAACCTGTTGAAGGGCTGACATAATTGCATCGGTATTTATATAAAAAGTAACCACAAATTGCCCCCGTTATAATTGGCGATTTGTAACCCGTGAAATTAATAAAATTGTATCAATTTTTGTAATTGGATGTAAACCTATTCATTAACTGGTAATTAATGCTATTATTTATTTTCAATTTCCATAATTGCAATTTATAATATTATAATTGGTATGTTTAGAATTTGAAAATAAATGTAATAAATAATTTAATTAAATCTGTGGTTAACAGGTGCGAAACGAGAAGGTAAACACCTACAATCCAGCTGAGTTGAGATCCTTTGATATTTCAGGAAAAGTTATTGCTTTATTTATTAATTAATCAAGTGTGTTAGACCAACATAAACCATCGTTACTAAATACACGAACGCCGCAATATTCATAATTACCCGCGATGCTCGAAATAAAATAAGAAGATTTTTATTTACGTCCTTTGTGCTATTAGGAAGCATTAAGAAATAAAAGCACGCGAAGTGGGCTTTGTGCGAGAAAGCCAATAAAGAACTGAAATCCAATTACGTGCGGTTGTTAAGGTACATTTTGTTGTGGTCGAGATTAGAGCCCGCCCATATCGCGAAGGAATTTATAAGGACATTTAAGATGATTTAAGGGGCAATTTATAATATTCGCGCCCGTTTCTGCATTAATGAATTGGCCGGAGCGGCCGCGGGATCTTACGTGCATTGCTGATTACCACCGCCGGCGCATCGCGGCCTCTGCTGAAAATTTAATGAAAATCTGTAAGCTGCATTCCCTTTTCAACCACATGGAATTAATAATGACCACTCTTCTTCGGATTCGGCTGGTTAAGTTCTCGCGGTTCTATGCATTTCGTCCAAATTTCCTCTAGTTGTTTTATCACAATATGTCACTCCCTTTAGAACATCAATAAGTCCCCGGTCTAACACATATATAGAAATATTTTTGACAGACCTACGTGATTTTCGGGTAGTACTAACCTTAAAACAGTACGTGTCAAAATTATATGGAATTCTGACCATTAGTTTAGAAGTTTTGTAATTTTCAAGACAATGGATAGAAAGGAATTTCGTGTGTTGATTAAACACTGTTTTTTGATAGGGAAAAATACTGTTGGAATCAAACAGTGGCTTGATAAGCATTATGGTGACTCTGCACAAGGGAAATCAACTATTATTAACTGCTTAGCTGAATTTAAACGGGGTCGTACAAGCATCGATGACGATGAACTCCCTGGTCGCCCAAAATCGTTAGTTGTTTCGAAAGACAAAAAATATCCACAAAAGAGTTTTAAAAGACCGTAAAATAAAGTTGTGTGAGATAGCTGACACCTTGAAGATATCAAAAGGTCTATCCGTCGTACGTCACAAACCATCGCTTCAAAAAACGACGAAAATTTTACAGTGCGTTCTTTTTCTAACGCATTTATTTGGTTTACTTTATCAGACTGAATGTTTTTGTGTCGTTTCTCGAAGCGATATTTTGTGACGTAGGACGGAAGATCCAACGGATGTACTATAGTGTCTTTATAATTTTACATGAAAATTTAAGCATGCGCAAGTTGCTTCTGAAGTTAGTGCCACATTTGCTCACACCAGACCACCAGAACCATTATGATTCAGAGCGCTGTTTGGTATAACATGGATCCACCACTATAGACCTCAGCTGAGTGGACAGCAGCTGGCGAAACTCTCCCAAAGCGACCAAAAACTCAAAAGTCTGCTGACAAAATTATGGCATCCGTATTTTGGGATGCGCATAGAATTTTGTTTATCGACTATTTTGATAAAGGCAAAACTATCAATAGTGAATATTACATGACATTATTGGATTAATTGAATGCAGAAATCAAGAAAAAAACGGCCCCACATTCAATAGAAAAAGTGCTACTTCTCCAGGACCATTCTCCGTGTCACAATTTGATGAAAACAATGGTTAAATTAGATGAATTTTGCTTTGAATTGCCTTCCCACCCCCTGTGCTCTTTAGATTTGGTCCTCAGCGATTACTGGCGTTTTGCAAACATGAAAAATTTTGCCAAATGAAGAAGTGATTGTTGAAGCTGAGGCTTATTTTGAGAACAAAGACAAATCGTTTTATATTAAGGACATCGAACAGTTAGAGAAGTGTTGGAATTATATTATGGCTCTTGAAGGAGAGTATGTTGATGAATAACGTGGAATTTCTAAAACAAAATATGTTTTTCTTCGTTAGACCGGAAACTTATTGAGTGATGTGTTTTGCTTCTACCTATTTTCCTGAAAGTTATAAGTTCATTTACACAAACAAACATATGTACGCGGAAGAACCACGTGGTCGATAGCTATACACTTCTACTGAATATAATAATATGCAAAATATAACTTACTATATTACTTAATGCTTAAGCAATGAAAATTAATTCAAGAGGAGAACCCTGCGAAAATAAACACAGATGCAATTCCATTCAAATGTCACACTGGCATAAGCGTATAAAGTGGAAGAATACAAAAGATCCTGAACTCCGCCTTCAACATCTGTGTTCCAAATTTTAAAGTGATTTTTCTGTTTATATATGTATTTTTTTATAGAAATATATTTTTTTAAGTTACGTGAAGATTATTATGAAGAAAGTGATAATACTTGGAATACAATTTACTATGTATTTGTATGTTTCTTTTTCAAATAGATTCTGTAAAGTAAATAATATAATTTTCTTCAAAATTTCTTTTTATCTCAATTCACTTAGAACAATTGAAAAAAGAGACCTAAGGGAGTGAAAAACTGATAAACTTTTTTTTGATTTTTTTTAATATTTTTTTTCAGATATCTAAATTATTATCAATTGTTTTTTATTCAGCTTAAAAATTAATAGTGAACTGGTAACATAAGAAGATATGAATTAGTTTTTAAACAGTTGACGATTGTTTTTTTTGTGATAATTTCATTTTTTCAATCTGTCCTTTTTGTAAACTTATATATTTTTCAACAATACTTTAAAGTCCTTTGGAATATTTTTTATTATTTAAAAAGTTTTTTTCGGAAATTTGCAAATATTTTTTTTTGGCAATTACCAACTGTTTTTACGCTAATCTCTGCAATAATGATAATTATTGTTTTTTTTTAATGAATTTTTAAATGTTCATAAATCACAACTAATTAATTATTTCTTTTTAATTCTAAATTTATTATTAATAAAACAATTTTATAAATAAACATCAAAACAAATTTTTAGATAAATCCAATAACAAATGAAGAACAGTAACTTTTTTCTTAATTGTTTTATTTTGTGATCTTTCAAATGTTTTATTAAACACAGAGAAAACATTTGAAAGATCAATTGACAATTATCAATTGTTTTTAATAAACGTTCATATGTTATTTCTTTATTGTTTTTAACCGTTGTTATTCTTTTTGGAGTTTTTTTTCCTTTGTTTCTGTTTTCAATAACATCTTCTGTACATTTTCAAAAGTTCCTTTATAAGTCTCTTTTGTTTTAATTGCTTGTGAGATAATAATTATTTGCTTTTATCTCTAAAATTATTATTTTGATTTTAAACAATCATTAAAAGAACTTTTTAGATGCTCTTTCGAGAATCTGTAAATATATTAAACATTGTCAGTTCTTTTTATTTCAATCGCTGTGTTTTCTTGGTAAGAATTATTTGTTTTTATTTCTATAATTATTATTTTCTACAAAGCAATTTTAAATAATCATCAAAAATGTTTTTAAATAATTTTTGAAAATACGAAATGAAAAGAAAAACGAAACAGTTACTTCTTTGTCAGTTGTGTTTTTTGTTTGGGAACCTTAATTCGTTTTCATATTGTTTTTAACAGTTGTCGATTGTTTTTGGAGCGTTGTTTCTCTTTCAATAAGCTTTTCTGATCTCAAGTATTTTTTCAATAATATTTATTAGTCTATTTGTGTATTTAAATTGATTTCATTTTTTTAGAAATATCTACGTTCCTGATAAATACCATTTGTATATTCTTAATTTATTTCTTTTTTATTATTTTTATCAATTGTTGATTGTTTTTTAAAATGACTTAAAAAAAATATAAACTTTTGCAAAAGTCAAGGGTCAAATGTTTTTCTAAAGAATTTGCAAACGGTTTTTTCATAAAATTCTACTTATTTTGCCAATTAAATTTCTTTAAGTGAATATGACATTTAAGTACTTTTTATTTCTATAATTTCACTTTCAACTGTCATATTTAAGATTAATTTACGTTTTCATATTTTGCTTGTAACTAAAAAAATTTCATGCATCATACGTCGTTGAAAAGCACTTTTTTTAAGCACTATCTAATAAACCTGAAATCCAATATGGCCACCATAAGAAAAACAAAAGATAGCGCTAATAAACTGGAAACAAATGCGAATCGGGGGTTTCTGTTTACACCAAAAAATGTATCTTAAAAAAGTGTCTGAATAATGTAAAGGTTTAATAGCGGTCGCGTTAGGTATTATCGAGTTATTGAGGAAAATTAAAATTGGCAAATTTTGTTTTTTTCAAAATATCTTAAAATTGAAAAATGTTAAGGTAAATTTGAAATAGGATTTGTTATAGGCGTTGCTCTATCTCTTCTAACAACAGAGATAAAAATGGTGAGAATCGAAATTGGGACACCCTGTATAGAATTTTTCTAAATTTCTAACTATTATATATAGTTTTTTTAATTATCATTTTAAACTTATTCTTAGAAATAACAAACAACATTATTTTAAATTTTATTCAAATTTACTAAGAAAAAAGGAGAAAAATTATTTGAAATTTAAAAAAAATGGTTTTTTGAACAACAATATTTTTGTAACAATTACTAATTATTTTTCAAGGTCAAGATTACGCTAGAGCAATGATTAATGCATAGGGATAGGTCAAGAGTACGCCACGACAATGAATAATAAATTAGTCTAGGTCAAGAGCACGCTGTGGCAATAATAATATCATATTTATCTTTAGATTTGTGTCCATTATCAATGGTTTGATATTCGTATCAAACCATTGATAATGGACACTTTGTGTGCATCTGGATAAAAATAAAATATTGAAGAAAGGTTTTAAGTGTTTTAATCAAAGTGAATAGAATATGTTTCGAATTCATGGCAAACAAAAAACATATTTGCAATTACAAGTAGATATTTTAGGAGTTAAAGCTGCGTAGAAGCCAAGTTGTGTCACCTCTCCTGGAGATTAATTTTTCAGGGAAATTTTCTGGGGGCTTTAATTCTTGTATCAATTGAATATTATAGGTTTGCGGTGTAATGACGACCAACCTGGTTAACATTATCTACATTTTCTGCTATTCTTGGTGATCTTGGTCGACCCGTTCTTTTGATTTTCCAATGTTGTACCACTCTCTTCAAACTTCTTCGAGCAGTTTTGAATGAAAAGTATTTGATACTTTATTTAAGTAAAAACTTCGAATATAGCACAATAGTGTAAGCGCTGCAGTCGCCGAATCTCAATTTTCTTAAAAACGCTTAATAGCGCCCCTTGGATTCGTTGCGTTCACGCAGGAAGCTAAAGAAATATAAATTTTCAGTTGGGACACTCTGTATTTGGACAAAAATTAGACCTAAATACGCTAGAAATGGCTAAAATATTGCCTCAGTGGCAACCATCACTGGATGAGTATGACCACCATCAGCCAAGAATAATGAATGGGTCGAGTGGAAGAACATGAGAAGCCGTGAACTCCGCCTCAAAATTTTTGAAATGATTTAGTGTATGTATTTTATGTATTTTTTAATAGATCTTGTAAAGTAAAGTAAAAAAATAAATAATTTGTTGGGACAGCCTAGGACAATGATTAAAATGTTGGGATAGGTCAAGAGTATACTAGGACAACGATTAATTTGTTAAGATAGGTTTTTTCTTTGTTTTTTTTTGCAGACTCAAGTTATCGAGTTTAATATTATTAGAACAGCTAATTCGTGGGTAAATTATTTTATTGAGGAAATTAGAGTTGACGATTATTTCGGAATTGGATTTTTTTCTACTGCGAACAATGTATTTATATTGAAAAGAAATTACTGTGTAAATGATAAAAATAAATTAAACTAAAACGTGGTTTATATTACATAGACTATTTCAACTTAAAGGTTACACTTTGTGTCATGTTTTTTCGGCCCTTCACTTATGTTTTTTTTGTTGGTGATAAATTTGTGTGATTATTTTGAAACATTTTGCTTTATTATGATATAAAGTATAAATTTATTGTTCATATATTTGATGATGGTAATTAAGCTTCACACTCATTATCCCAATAAATTTCCAATCGCAAACGGAAATATTGTTTATAACGAACGTACCAAACATAATGAAGTGTAATCAATATGTGCCCAATTAACCATTTTTTTTGCTGCCTGCGGATCCTTTGTGCTTAGCGTAAACAAAATTAGACATAATACGAAGAGCGAGCGTCTGCTGATCAAAGAGCACGAACGCGATCCCAACTTTGAATTACATTTGTCTGGCGGAGTTCGGATCCACAGTAGACAGACGACTGCAAGCAAAAAAAACATACACATACACACACGAAGTCTCTCCACATACATCCAATCCAAATGTACGATATTACAGAGGTTCGAGTGTTGATACGAAAATGAAAGATAAGCCCACCAGTAGTGGATACAGCGAGGATTATATATCATAAAACTGATTACCGGAAAGCTCGATGGGTTTGCGCTTCCGTAGGTTTTAATTCTGCGGGCGATTGTGCACTCGAATCATTTCTTGTCCATTAACGAACGCTCCTGATAGGGCACGTAGCCGGGTAATTAGAAAATATCGGGTTATTAGTGATAGTATCAGGTTGTAATATTGGAAAATGTGCGGAGTTTTTAAAGTTACAATATTTAAAAAAAAGATGATAAAGTTAATTGTCAGAATCGGCATTATTTGTAGGATTCCCTTAAATTAAAACACTAAATCAAATGTTTAAAATTATTGCCTTCCTATAATAATATTGGAGTATGTGTCCAATGTGCTTCTAGACTGTCTTAAGCAAGCTATACCTTCAGTTAAAAGCTTACATAAAATATTCATGAAATATTGCAATAAAATCGAGCTGAAATCATATATAGCGGTAGCGTATTTCTAACCTACTCCAATATATATCAATAACTCTCAATAACCCTTGAGTTAAATAGTGTATACTTAATAAAAGCTAATTTTTCTTGAAATATTAACGGTAATTCCTTGTTTTCATATTTTGTTTACATATTTAGGTATTTGTATAAAACAGTCCTTATTAATTAAGACCAGTGGAACTCGTTAAAGTTTTCAGAAAGGTGTGCGTCTCGCTAAAGTTTACAGAACTTTGACGAGACGTGTACGTCCTCAGTGTAGAAAATTATTTGTATTCAGCGCCTATGCCGAAGGGAGGTGGCACAAAACACTTCTGAAAAGTTTCGACACGCCGATGCACTTAAATTAGTTTAAAAATCCGTGGACGAAAAAAAAAAGTAGTTTGAGCGCTTCTTCTCGCTTGACAATCTATAAGAAATAAAACTATCTTCTTACGGAAGTTCCCGATATTTTTTTTTTCTTATTAACTAACAAATAAAAGTAAAATCATTTAAAATTAGAAATTTTGAACTGTGGAATAAATATAGTTGATGCTCGAAGCCATTACTTTGGATACATTTTTGAAAATTAGGGCGATAAATGAAATTCACTTTGTTGTTATCACACACGGTTTTTCGTTTTCGTCCTAATTAGTGGACTAAATATTGTAACCTAACTTTTATTATATTTAAAAAATTTATTAAAGCAGTAAATTAATAGATAATACAATAAACAATTAGGCGGTTGTTAATTTATATATTTAAAAAAATGCGAACGCTTCTGTGTAATTTTATTCAAAAAGAAAATAAATACACGGCAATTACGCGGTTTCTGTTTACCAGAACCCATCCGTTTTCCTTTCCATCGTAATACACAGTGGGGATTTGGGGATTTCGTTTTTTTTTTTCGTTGTAAAAAAATATCGGATTCCACAAAAACACGTTTCATTCCAGCGCGAATTTTCTGGGGGTCAAGGTAACGAGCGCCAGTTGTATCCTCTCTCGCTCCCATATCAAATAAAACGGGCCAGCAGGAGGGCGGTTTTGCAGGCCTCGGTTGGCAAAGGCCTACCCTAATGTAATCGATGTATAAATTGCTCATGAGCTTTAAGCCGTTTTGTTTACATCTACATATCAATAATACGTATTTCGGGTCATGATGAAATAACAGATCGTGAAAATATCATCTTTCCTAAATATTGATGATTTAGAAAGAAAAAAAGCTTTAGTCAGATCAGTAGACATAACATCGGTTTAATAACAACAAACAAAATTTAATTACGTTCGTCTAACAGTTGAAAATGTATATGATGAACATCAGCTATAGGCGAATATTAAAAAAAAACTTTTTACTTTATGCAGAAGAAAGCGTTGCAAATAAAAATAGTAATGCAATTAGTACAGATAAATAAAAAGAGGTATTAATTAAGTGATTCTTCAAATGCTTTGGTTAAAAATATGGAGATATTCCCTTCAATTTCATTAAGTAACTATAAAATTATTAATAATTTTCAAAAAATTGCCAAATACACTCATGTTCTATAAATAATTATTGCAATAAATATTTAGCATAACTATAATTTATTTTGGTAGATAGTAGGTCAAATATTTTATGTTTATCAAGCAGTATACTCGCGGGTTATATCTGCTCGTATGTAATATGCTGCTCGTTACGTAATATACCAATAATGCAATGTTATGATATTTATTTGGCATGTGTAAACTTAAGACTTAAGTAATTATTATTATTATTTTATTTTGAATAGCATGTAAATATAACTTCATTATATATTTTATATTTATAATTTGTATTTTCTATTTTTGTTACAGGTAAGTTTCAAAGTATCTTGCCCTATTATAAGAAGAATGCAGGAGAATAAAGGATGCCACATGAAAAACACGTTTTTGTGGAATGTTGGACAAACAGAAGATTTGGTAGTAAAAAAGAGTTTAAGGTAAATGTAAAGTAAGATGCTATAAATTTAATAGAGATTCGGTTAGATCAACCATAACAAATTAAGTTTTTAAATATTATATTAAATTTTTCATATATTGAACTTCTGTCACTCTTCCTCTCATTGTTCCAATAGAACTTGGTGCGTTGTAATACTGCAAACCATCATTCAAATCAATACACAAAACTTCCTCTGGTTTGGTTGTAAAAATAGAAGTAGAGTCGGATGGAATCGGATTGTTGGGATATGCTTATTTATTGAAAAGGGAATTATTAAATGAAATATTAAGTCTCCTTTCTTCACAAAATTTATTAATAACAAATGTACGTTTCGATGACGATGTGATCATTTTCATGTGCTACACGAAAGTAATTTGTTGGGATCGAATTATCAGATGTATTTGTGTTGGGTTGGTGATGAAGGATTTGAATTGTACCAATCTTTAAAGCGGTTTTCCAGGCTGGTAGAAATCTGATGTTGTCGTCCCTTTTGTTCACGTTAAGCGGCCTTTCGATTTCTGTAGCTTCTCTAATAATCCTTCTCGGTAATTGTTATTAGGTGTGATTATTTTTGTCTCTTTATAAGTTTTTTATAGCAGGAAGCTGCCATATTTTGTCATGCTGTTAAATATGCTCTTCTGTTCGGGCACTAATTTTTCGACTGGTTTGATCGATGTAAATTTGATCGCAGACCCTGTATGGTATGCTGTATACTCCCTTGTTTACGAGTAGAATGCGGCCTTTGGGGAAACGCAAAAGGCTCTTGATACATATATCTGGTTTGAAAATTGTCTATATTGTCTGTGGTTCCTTTTATGTACGGCATGGTTGTGTGTATTCTTTTCCTCCTTTGTGGCTATTATTATAATATTTCGTGGTGTTGTTTATTTTCTTGATGGTTGATGATTGCAAATTGTTTTGCTTAAGTGCGGTTTGGAAAATATGTAGTTATTCTACAATAGTATCTTCATCAGTTAATTTTAGTGACCGCATGATTAACGAAGTGTATTTGAGCCGGACGATGGTGGGATTGGGCGTTTAGGTAACGATTTGTGTGTTTTTTCTTTCTGTATATTGTGTCATAGTTGGACGTTTGATTCTCTTGTTAAAAGTATTTCTAAAAAAATTGACGTTTTTCTTCATTTTCTATTTTCATGGTGAATCTGATTCCTAGATGGATACTGATGAGGTGGTAGGAAATTGTTGACTTTATCTCTTCCGTGTCGTCATATCACAAGTGTGTCGTCAACATATCGAAGCCACAGCTTGGGTTTTAGTCTGCATGGGCGTAAGGCTACTCTCTGAAAGGGTTTGCTACTATTGGGAAGAGCGGTGATCTCATTGGTGACCCTTCTGTTTGTTTATATTTTTGACCTCTGAAGGAAAAGTACGTTGTTGATGAACAGTGTGTAGCGAGGTCCATGATGTCTGCGGGTGGTTTGTATTTCTTGTTGATAATATTCAGAGCTTCAAACTGATGAGTTTATGTTTTCTGGATTTAGGTGGATGTTTTTAACTATTGTTAGGAAGTGGTGTAAATTTTTCACAAATGAATCTATCTTGTCTCCCCATGGTTGCCATTCTTTGGCTATGTGTTTTGTTAGTTTGAGGGTCGCCGAAATTGTTGGGCTTAAAATTGTTCTGATTGGTATGTCACCTTTGTGTATTTTTGGTAGGAAGTATAGTTTGAGACAAACTCTTGATTTTTTCTAGTTTTTTTTATATCGTCACTGAGGTTTGAATTTTTTTATCTCTGTTTTTGTTAATTACTCCAGGTGGTTAGGTTTGATTTCGTTTTTTTCTATGTAGTATCATCTAAAATCTTACAATCATAGTCTTTGTAGTTCATTACTACTGTGACATTTTCTTTATCAGCAGGTACAACGATAATGGAATCTTTTTTTAGTGTAGATATGACTTGCCATTCTTTTGGAATATTTGTTTCTGGTGGTTTTGCCTTTCTTAGGATAGAAGCTAACTCTTGTTTGAGTGACTGCAAAATTTTAGCTTACTAGTGTGGGTCAAATCTGAGTCAAAGCGGCCGGCCTGTGCTGAGTAGGGCGGCGAAGCCACTCACTATCTCGGCAGCGCAATTTGTACCCGGTTGGCGGGACGGCCCATACGATTGGCAGAAGAACATCCTTGTCCTGACTATCGAGGGGGTACTACAGGACGAAGGCACAACACCCGGATGGCACCAAAGCGATGACGTGCCTTCAAATTAACCTGAATCGGTGCCATGCATCTCATGACTTACTAGAGGCCTATGTGGCGGAAATGGGCATCTCGGTTTTGCTGGTCAGCGAGCTCAATACACAAGGATGGGTGGGTTACAGACAGACAGGGCGATATGGGCATCAGAATTATAGGCACGGCTAAGGAGAGTCAACGAGATCGGTAGCCCAATTGAAGGGATGATATGGGTCAGGGTTGGTAAAGTGTATTTTGTTTCCTGCCATACCTCTCTGAACCGGGGGATAGAGTAGTTTGCCAACTGGCTGGTAGAACTTAGCACTTGCGTACGATCGCTTGGAAGAAATCTCGTCACCTCCGGCGACTTCAACGCCAAGGCCACCCAATGGTACGAGCGCAGAGCCTTCACAGTTGAGAAGGTCATCAGCGCGGCTGAGGAACAGTAAGGCACGAGGCGCAGGAGTCATTCCCAGCGAGGCAGTGAAGCACCTGACTGGGGAGTACCCTAATAGGTTTATGGAGTGCTCCAACTAGTGCCTGAGCCAGAAGTGCTTCCCCGCGAGATATAAGAAGGCCAGACTGTTTTTTTCCTAAGGGTGGCAGAAATCCCTCGGAGCCGGGGGCATATAGGCCTATTTGCCTCCTCGGCACAGAAGGAAAAGTTTTCGAGAAGCTGCTAGCAAATCGCCTAATCGAGCACCTGGACAGGGACGGAGGGCTGGCGAACAATCAATACGGATTTAGGAAGGGTCGGCCCAATGTAGATACTCTCATGGAGCTGGGAAGGCTTGCTGGCGAAGCCAACACTGGACCTCTACGTCAGAGGAGGCATTGTCTGGGGCTAGCGCTGGACCTTAAGAATACCTTCAATACTTTACAAACAACTTATGGGGATACTGGCGAGCTACCTTTCGGAGAGGGTCCTTATCAGAAGTGCTCCGGGTGGAAGAGACCGCTCTTTCCGGCGGTGTTCCTAAAGGGTCTATTCTCGGACCACTCCTGTGGAACATCACATACGACGACGTCCTTCGGTTGGAGTTGCCGCAACAGTCCCAGCTTATCGGTTTCACGGAGAACCGGCTCCTTATTACTAGGGAGCGCGACATTGATGCCCTCAAGGCAACAGTCGAGAAAGCTACCACGAAAGTAACCACCTGGCTCAGTAGAGCGGGGCTGGAGGTTACGGCACACAAGACGGTGTGTGTGTGGGGGGGGGCGATGTGGCTGTCCACGAGAAGCGCTGGATGAAGCAAGGGAGAGAAGATATGGCTCTTAGGTCACGAGGTGCCGATCTCCCAGAACTTAAAGTACCTGGCCGTTATTGTCGACTCAAACAGGCATTCCAGCCCCCAAGTCATTAGGGCAGCCGAAGGCGTTGCGAAATCTAGCAGGGCTGTGGCCAGGCTTAGGGCGAACTTCGGAGGTCCTTCGGAACGTAAAAGAAGAGTTCTGCTGGAGGTGGTCAAATCAAGGCTTCTTTACTGCGCTACTGCCTGGTCTGAATACTTGGAGTTAAAGGGTTCAGAGCCTACAGGGCGGTATCGACAGACGCGGCTGAGGTTCTGGCACCTACAACACCTTCGGATTTTGAGATCGTTGCCAGGTCCTCCACTTACGAAGCGATTAGGGCTGGTACGGATAAGTCTCGGGTCCGGAAGGAGCAGAGAGACATATCGTTGGCTAACTGCCAGGCCAGTGGCGGTAAGCGGAGGGAGAGTGGACTGGGCGGTTGATACCAGACATTAGGTGCAACGCGGGCAACGGTTGTTTCGGGTCGTATCTAGCCAGGATTGGTAAGGACCTATGCGTTAAGTGCGATCACTGCGGCGCGGACGTGGTCTCTCCCGAACACATCCTTGTGAAGTGCATTGCGTGGTCGGTTAACAGGGAGGCTCTGGAGGCAGCACTCGCCGCCCCAGCTAGCGCTGACACAGAGGTGGACTTAATGCTGGAGAGTGAAGATAAGTGGACTGCGGTGGAGTTGTTCGCCAACGCGGTGTTTGAAGATACGTAAGTCGACGGGAGCGATGACAAAAGATTGACGACTTCAGTAGCGGGCAGCCCGGGTACCAGGTGTGAAATGCGCGAGCGAGCCACTGGTACCCGGTAGCAAAAGTGAGGTTTAATTTTTTAATTCAGAAGGAATAGGAGGAGTCCCACATACCTCTGTTAAAAGATACTAGTGTGGCTGTTTCAGTTAGTAATATTTTTTCATTCGAGTTGGAAAGTCGTCCGAATTTTTCATTTGGTTTTTGGTTTTTCGATTGTCCGAATAACTTCGTAGGTAGGATAATTGTTCTAATTTGTTCCACATTATTGGGCTTATCAAGTTGCTTAGTTGCTGTGTTGTGAAATTTCCGTTTCATGTGGGACTTGTTTGTCTCTGCATCCGTTTGTGTTGCTTCCCCGTAGAGGTTATCAATGTTACATTTTATGTTTTTGCGAGTATGATCTGTAATTGTATTTTTTCGGATGTAATCTCGCGTAGTATTTTTCGTGTTTTCTCGACGTGTAGGCAACAAATAAATACCGAACCCACTCTTCGTTGTTCCAATTAATCTACAACAGTTAAACTCTCCTAAAGATGGCAAATGTTTTGAAACTTGCAACCAAGTTTAGTAATAATTATTATATATTATTTGATATTGTATTTTGATAGTTTTAACTGAATTTTTTACACTAGTTTCTAAATTATAAAAAACTCATTTATTATTCTCAATCAATAATCAAAAATATGCTCTATGGCAATAAATAATTTATTAGTCTAGGCTGACAGTACGTTAGAGCAATGAATTGTATATTAGCATAGGTTAAGAGTACTCTAAGTCAATGGATAATAACACAAAGAAATACTGAAATAGTATAATGGATAATAAATTGGGATAGGTCTAAAGTACGCTAAGGCAATAAAAATGTATTGGCCTAAGTAAAAGGTACGCTAGGATAATAGATATTTAATTGGGATAGGTCAAAAGTACGCTAGTGTAATGAATTAGTTTTTGGGATATGTGAACACCAAGATATGACGTTGAAAAATTTATTGGTATATGTATAGGGTGTGCTAGGTCAAAGAAAAACAAATATTGGTGTTGGTTATTACGCTATTCCAAATAATTTTTGACTTTATATTTGGCTAAAATTACTTTAGGTAAGTAAAAATTATATTAACGCTAGATCAATAAACTGTTATTAGAATAAGTTTAGAGTACACTAGGCTAATGAATTATTTTCTACAAAATTTATTATTAAAGCGAAGATTATATTTCACTAAGCTTAGGCTACCCGTTCTTTTTTAAATTTAATGATATTATTTTTAACGAATTTTTTATATTATTTTGCTATTTAAATAAATAGATTTTTATTAGGACTGCTAAAATACCCATGAAATGAAGGCAAATCATTAATTTGTAATTATTTTCATTTATTTATTTTTTGAAAGGATGTGTATTTTCATATCTAAAAAGATATTATTGATCTTACAGTCTAACTGAATATAAGAGATACTGTAATCTCTAGAATTTCGTAACTCTAAATCCCCACAAGGTCATTATCAAACGTAATCTTGCTCTAGGTCCATGACCTTGCTAATGTTGATGCATAGATACAAGCTCCGCAGCACATGTAACGATTCGTGCATTTTTCGTACAAGTAAATAAATACGGCGAGCTTCCGCTTCGATTAAATAAAGTAAAAACAAGGGCGAGGAAAGGTGGAAGAGTTTTCCAGAAAGGTAAATATTTACTCGGCGGGTATTAGTAGGTCCGCGAGCGCGAGTCGGTGACCCGATTCGAAATAGGGCGTTGTAATGGGAGAGTGGGTAGCAGAGAGAATGCAAGAGACGGAAAGCTCAGCGCGCCGGAGTAAATCGATTATCGATACTACGAAACGTGGAGCGAATGGCCAGACGTAAAAGCTCGGCGCATGTGCGCACGAGTGCGCGCCCTTCCCGCGCTCTGCTTTTGGCGCGCAAATGCGCCGAATGTCACAGACAGGGGAGCTGGTTAACGTGCAGACGTGGCGCAATCTGTCTGGACCTTAAGACGACCTTTTTACGCGAAGGGAACGAACCTGGGCCGTTTTTTTTCTGTCTTCGTTCTTTTACTTACGGCCAAATCGAATCCACCCTTCAGACGGGTGACCCTAGGTACAAAGGGTTTGGAATCGCGACTGGTCGAGTAGAAACGCTTTACTATCATCTAAGCGCAGCTTTATATCATGTTTATATTACAGTCTACTATAACATAGTGGACTACTTACTAATTACTACAAAGCTTAATGAAATTATAATTATATATTTCATTAATTACAGCCAGCTGAAATTAATAAATTCATATATCTAAACTTTTAAAGAATATTGTTGATATTTTGTTTTTGCAACAATTGTTTCGCCATACTACTCCAGACGAAGACAATACAATTAATATATCTATAGTATATATACATCTGTGGATGATGGTGCTACCACTATCACCATCACAAATGCAGATGAGGAATTTGAAATTTCTATTTGGTCATTTAATAGTCTTTTTCGCATTTTTGCCCTGTTAATGCATTCTAGAGCCTCTAATTTTCTTTCTATATGCAATATTTGTTCTTGTTCAAACCCGTCGTTTTCTTCTGCGAGTTGGGTGACAAATGTGAATTTTCATCTCTTGTATTGGAGTTTAGGTTCTTCTATCCTTTACCTTATAGATAAGATCTCCCTGATTGTCCTAGAAGTTAACATGTAGATACTATGGACTGTCAAAAAATTTAAATTGTGAAGAAAGCGAATTCCAATATACAAGTAAATTATCTTCACGTAAGTCAAAACCCAAAACTATGTATTAGTTTAATAACATAAATATAATTCAAAGTTTATTTTTATACTTATCTCAAAATTATTGTGCTAAAATTTTATTTCAAAAATATCCCATTCCGATAGATTCGCTCATTTTTGATAATATTTTAGTTTTTTTTATATTTCATTGGAATCAACTCGTACTTAAAGCAAAATAATAGTAACGTTATCGCGTGTTTTCCTAAGGTGTTTTTTTTTACTGCCAAGAGATAATCTTGCCGTATAATTGATGACCCCTTGCGCAATTATGTTATCTAGAAATGACGCCTTTAGAATTATCATCCATATTTATTTATTAACTTCCTTTAGGAAACTAGATAAGAAAGAATAATATTAATATTCCATTTTTCTTCCAACACATATGTACAATAACTAGTTAAAGGAAAAATACATACATTGTTTTAAGTTTGAATGAATAAGTTGTTTATTGTACTTATCACAATTATTAAAGCCATTCATTTATTTCATTTTATAAATATTAATGTATAAAAAGGAAAATGTACTTTTCAGTGTTATGGTTAGGCAATTTATATTTTGAATTTTTGTCAGTTTCAAGTGTGGGTATGACCTAAATAGGACGAAACTATAGTGGTGTACATACGTGGGTGAATCAAATTTAAACCAGAATTTAGTTTTAAAAAAGTACTCCTATGTATTATTGTAAAAAGAAATTAATGTTTCATTTTGTTAAATAGTCTCCGATGCAATTATAGAAGAATGTGTCGGTCGGGTCTTCAAACGATTGCATATTTTGGTCACTGTGAAAACAGCGTCCTCCCACTTTTTAAGTCACATTGTCACTTGTGATGAGACGTGGGTGCATCATTACATTCCAGAATCTAAACAAGTAAGCATGGAGTAGAGACAACCTGGAGAAGCTCCACCTCGAAACCCAACTATTTTCTTGGATAGAAAAGGCATACTGCTTGTTAATTTTCTTTATGACCGACGTACATTTAGTGATGAATATTATTGCAAGCGCCTTGACGAAGTCAAACCGGCTTATCGACAGAAAATAAAGGCATTCCCATACGAAGTGTGAATTTCTTTCATGACAATACTCGGTCACACACAGCTGCTTTGACCCGAGAAAAATTACAAAAAAAATATTGGGAAGTATCAAAACATCCTCCATATAGCCCCGACTTGTCCCCGTGTGACCTTTATTTGTTTGGTCAACTCAAAGATGAATTAGGTGATACATCATAAACTTTATCAATGTGTAATAAATAATTGTATTAAAAAACATTGAAATTGCTCTTCATGATAATCTAAATTCTAAGTTAAATCTGAGGTTTTCATTGTCAAAAGTTTCAAAGTTTACCAATTTTCTTCAACTAAAGCTCTCCAAATAGAGAATCTAATGATTTTTAAGCAGTGTTTTTAATGATTGATTTTCTATTGCTTCCTTTTGGCAACACGGAGAAGTTTTTGAGTAATTTGAATTTATATTCCCAAATTTTTTTTCTTCTAAAAAATTATTTTTTTGAACAATTCGTATGTACATTTTAATATTTTTAGTCAGATTTTTTTTAGGTTTTAAGGATTTTTAACTGCTTTCTGTGGAAATTTCGTACGACATTAAATGATATCTATAGGTTTTTGGCAGTTTTTCAGTTCTTTTCAGAATATTTTTTGTGTTTTATCCATTGCTCCTTTTTTAAAAATGTATACTATTTTTTTATTTGATTTTTCAAACTGCTTATTTTCTAACACTTAACTGTATTTTATTTTATTTCTCAACTATTATTTTTCCGTAAAAAAATTGATTTCTTTTAAAACTTTACCAGTGCTTGTTTGGAGTGTTTTCAAATAATAATAATAATAACTTTATTAACGGGATTCACCCTATATACATTAGAAAAGAAAAATACAAAATAAATCCACATTGAGAGAAATAAATAAATAAAAGTTAAACAACAAACTCATCTAAACTACTTAACAACTAAACAACAATTAAAGCTAAATAGTAATAATAATAAAGAAAAGTAAATGTTTTCTAAATAAATTCAATTGTTTTTTTTGTCAAATTTTAAATTGTTTTAGAAGTGATTATTTTGTATTGTTTTCTTTTGGCAAAATTGTCACTATTTTCTTATTTTTAATTTTGTTTCTTCTGTGAAATTTTACAGTTGCATCAAAAAATATTGAATCTGTTTTTTTTTTTAACAAGTTGGCAAAGGTTTTGTGCATAATTTCAACAGCTTTTCTTTTAGAAATGTGTCACATTTTAGAATGTTTTAGAAAGTTCGTTCGGGGGGTTATGAAGTGGGTTGGCAGGATGTCGAAGTTTAGTTAGGGTTCTTAAGGCGGATATTTCGGCAACAGTAAGTAAATATAACTTTTCAACTATTTTTTTCCCTTTAAAATATTGTCTTTTTATAAATTTACAAGTTATTTTTAGGATATTCTAATACAGTTTCAAATGTTTTTTTTGTTAAATTCTAACAATTTTTAATGCAATTTTTTGTCAGTTTGTTTTTTTTTGAAAATTTCGAACGCTCTTTTTGGAATATTTTAAAGGTTTTTTTTTAATATGTTCAACTGATTTATCCTTTTAGAAGATTTCCACTATTCATTTTAAAAGTTTTAATTTGTTTTTAAGCTGTTTATTATTTTTGTTTCGTACAAAATTGATTTCCTTTGATTTTTCCAGTGCCTTTTAGAATGTTTTCAACGGTTTTCTATGAAATGTTTAATTGTTTTATTCTTTTAATTTAATATTTTTTTTAAGAGAATTTTAATTTTAATTGTTTCATAAAAAATATTTACTTTTTTGTAAAACTCTTACAATTTTTATATTTTGTATGACAAATTTCACAAGTGTTTTGTAAAAATTTTCGACTTCCTTTTGAAATAACATTTAAACATGTCAATTGTTTTCAGCATACTGTTTATGTTTTTTTAAGAAGTTTACTACTATATTTTTTTAAGTTTTCATTAATTTTTGAAAAAATCTAAATTCAGAACTTTTAAACTTATTTTTGTGAAAAGAATCCTACTGCTTTAAATAATATTTTAAACTGTCTTTTTTACAACTTGACAATTGTTTTCGAAAGAATATAAACTTTTTTGTCAATTGTTTTCTTTTAGAAAATTTCCACTATTCTTTTTAAAAGGTTTTTATTTCATTTTCCAACTGTTTATTTTCTAAAGCTTCAACTGTTTTTATTTCTTCTCTTCGAAAATTTTAATAATATTTTTTGTAAAATGATTTGCACTGTTTTCTTTTTCATGTTGATTTCTTTTGAAAACTTGCCAGTGCTTTTGTAGAACGTTTCAACTGATTTCTAATAAAATTTCAGTGTTTTACTGAAAATCAACAATTTTTAAGTAATACTTTCAAGATATTATTTTTCTTTTGGCAAAATTTTATCTGTTTTCTTCATTTCAACTGTGTTTATGTGATATTTTCTAATATGTCCAAAGTGTGTCGAAATTATTGTCACTATTAACACCGTGACAATTTTTTTTATCAATTGTTCCTTCTTTTAGAAATTTATTAAAATGCTTTTTTTAGAAGGTTGCCTACTGGCTTCTAACAAAATTTAAAGTGTTTTTTTTTAATTTAAACAATTTTAATAAGTGATTATTTCTCACTTTCATTTAAAAAATTTTAACTGTTCTCTTTAAATTACGTTTTACACTGTTTTTTTAGCAAGTTGCCATTTTTTCGGCACAATTTAAACTGTTATCAATTGTTTCTTTATCTCCTTTTAAAAATTTGAACTGTTTTACTTATATTATAAATCGAATTATTACCAAATCGATTTCTAGAATTTCAAGTGAATTTTTACAATATTTTCAACTGTTTCCTAAAAAAATAATATTTTTTGTGAAATTACTACAATTATTTTCCAATTATTCCGATATATTTTTTAGATATTTTAAACTTTTCAATTGTTTTCGACATATTTTGAACGATATTTATAATTTGTTTCGGATTGTTTCAAAATATTTCAACTGTTTTGTCCATTGTTTCTACTATAAGATATTTTCTACTATTATTTTTAACAAGTTTTCATTTGATTTTTGCCAAAATTATGAATGCTTGATAATTTTAAACTGGTTTGAAATTGATTTTTCCCTTTGAGCAATTCCATGAATTAATTGTAATGAACTTTTACAATTATTACTTCCTTTTGGCATTTTTTTTTCTCCAAAGATTTTTAATAAGAATTCAATTGAATTTTTTGTAAAATTATCGATTTTTTTCTGTTAGTTTTTTCTTACTAAATATTGAATGAAAATTGTTTTTAACTGCATTTTGTGAGAATTTCCCGTTGCTATAAATAATATTAAAACTGTTTTTTATAACAAGTTGTTAATTCTTTTCGGAATATTTTTAACAGTTTTATCCATTATTTCTTCTTAGAAAGTTTACACTATTATTTATTTATTTATTTTTTTGGCGTCGACTGCATGGTCATCTGCCACCACCGATTTTTATATTTTTACTTATAATACTATTATTTATTATCTTTTAAAATCTAAAGGGTTCAACTGTTTTTCTTTTCTCTTAGTAAATTTCAAAAGTGTACTTTCCAAATTATCAATCTAAAAAATTCAACTCTTATTTTAACTCAACTTTTTTTATGAAATTTTTCAACTGCTTCAAATACATAACATTTAAACCTGTCGTTTTTTTGTATACTTGCTTTTTTGTCAAAAACTAACAATTTTATTCCGATTTTTTTTTTGCTAGAAAATTTGGAATGTATTTTTGGCAAATTTTCAATAGTTTCTTTCTTAATAATATTGAAACTGATTTTTAGCAAGTATTTAATTAAGTTCGAAATATATACATACAAACATCTTTAGTGACAAATACAATACAAAAAAATTTACTATACAATTACAAATTTATATTACATTTGTTAATAGGCTATTGACCTCCATTTTTCGGAATATTTTTAACTGTTTTATCCAATGTTGCTTAATTCTTCTTCTTCTTTTAATTTTTGTACATTCATTTTTAAAGCGTATTTGCCTTTTTTGCAAAATGCTGAATACTTTACAAGAAGCTTATTTTTTTAAATTTCAATTGGCTTTCTCTTAGAAAATTTAAATTATTTTATTTGAAAATTTCAAATGTTTTCAAGTAAATTTTTCGAATTTTATATTGTTTTTTGCATAATTAATTTTTTACACGTGAAATTTTAGAATGTAATTATTTGTTTCATAACAAAATTTCAATTTTTATCTTGACATGAAGTATTTTCCAAATATTAAACAAATATTTTAAATGTACCAAGTATTGAACCTCAATATTTATCAATCAATATCTATTATTAACTAAACCGAAAACAAAGGTAAAACTTGTTTGATGACAATTATTATGAAATATTTATGGTGTTTATTTATTATTAAGGAAACATGTACATCGTGCATACTTTCACTCTATCCCTTTTATCGATCGTGGGCATGAAGGACGTGCCTCGACATTGATAAAAAAAAGATGCCTATTGACCCACATCCCGCAGATAGCGGGGTGTTATGTGTACAGTCATGCCGCGTTTGCAATTTATAATATTTAAAACGTCAAATACTAACCCCGTATCAATCATAATTTAGGGGCGAAACGTCGGCCGATGAGGAGTGGGATGTAATTGGTGCATGAAACTTTCGGACGGGTATGTTTTCACCATACATCGTGAAAAGGAGTAAAAGCCTTTGTGGGGCGCTTTCACTTGTGTGTTGGGAAATTAATTTAGTTTCTCCCCGAATCGCCACACGATGATTAATAAGGTGCACTGACTATATAAAAATGTTTCATCACAGTAAAAACCGATTAATTTTCCAATTTTAATAGTGTTATTATTGGTATAAGTAGGAATCGACTATGTGGTCCTTCCGCCGTGTTATTTGTGTATTTATGTATGTATAAATGAGTATACATTAATTATGGGTATAAATTATCATGAATAATATAATTTGTACTGATTTTTGTACATTAAATTTTAATTGCTAGTTTTATATCTAAAAGAAAATCGAAGGTAATTGCCGTGAAAAACCGGTGGGATTTTCCTAGTACCGAAAGTTAATTTGAAAGCAGAGTGGGCGCATAAAATATGCAGAATATTCAATTCAATACGGAACAATTCAAAAGTGTTATTATCCGAAAGCTATTTCGTAAAGTAGAGTTCTCCGAAAGTATCGATGAAACGTGAACTTTGGTTAATTATTTTACAAGTGGAAAGAAAAACTTCACCGTTACATAAGGAATTTGCAATTTACAATAGATACTTTGCAATTCATCTCCATTTACAAATAATTCGAAAATTACAGTGTTGATAACTTTGTTAACGTTTAGTATGTGTATGTGTTAAAAATGCTAACCAATTCCCATTGTCGGTTTATTTAAATTTATTTTCCACCGAATTATATATTTTAAGTGAAACACCTACCGCATTTTACGTTATGAAATGTAGAATATAAAAATGCATTAAAATACAACTCGAAATAAAAATATGTTATTTGTTAATTAATTAAAAATTATATATGTTTATTGCTTATGCAAGCTAAATTAAATTATAAACGATAAAAATCAAATACGTTTACATTACACTGCGTAAAATACATAACAATAAATTGCACCAGAAATTTATAGTACGTTTTAATTGCGTAAATTAAAACCGTAGCATGAATTTCTCGTTAAGCTAATAGATTTCAGGCGTTCGCCCGTTTTTAATTTCGAATCACACGGAGGGCGGCTCAGCAATAAACAAATCCATTAAAGCAACAACAGACTTTATTCACATAATTTCCACCGAAATACGGGCGACAACTTCATAAAATATCTTACGCCTGCACATAAAATGGATGGAATTAAGGCATTACATTACTTTTTCACTCCCCCATTCACGTCGCCAGAATACGAAATACACCAATATACTCTTAAGCCGGAACTGCTTTGAGAAATAATGCACAACACCATATTTGCCTACACTATTCTAACTAAAAATCAATTGCAATAATATATGTTTTTATTCTTTAAGCTTTCAAGCTTAAAGAATGAAGGTTTGAAAACCATACAAAAAGACAAAATGGATTAATTTTGTATATTAAGTATAGTAAATTGATTGGAGTTACGTGAAGATAAACTTGATTATAAAATATAACATTGAAAACACTGTGTAAAGAAAGGTTTTTAGTGCATTATTTAATAATTTGTTTATTATGACTGCAATGTGCATTAATAAAAGAAGGAGAGCATTCCTAATATAAAAACTTATTTATCATCAACAATTTTTTTTACCTACATTTTCACATGAGTATTTTACCATATAAATATCAGGACACTATCAAAGCTAATATTTTCCTATATTAATTCATAGTTGAATATATTTTACTAAAACTTCCCAGCGCTTGCAAAGTTACACATAGCAGTAGCTTAATTCCTTGTTTCAATTTAAACCCGCAATTACCAATTAAACAGTTGTTCTATTTTATTATTCAAAACAGATCTGGCCGAAAATCCTGGGTCCTTTAAATAAACAGCGCCAGGTCCCTTTGGGGGGCGGGTAGAATAAACACGCCCGTTCCATATTTGCGATCTGTTGAGAAGTTTAAACTATCCGATTGAAACCGAGCCGACTAGTTTAGTTTACAGGAAGTTCATACAAAACGGACTTCATCCTCCACTGGACATCCATATAGCCCCCAGAGGGGGGCTGATCCGTCGATTTGAAAAGTTGGCTTCGGATACGGGGGACGACTCTTTTGTTTAAAGTAAAGCAAACTTTTACGGCGATTTTCGTTTCAGCTCGTCCCGTTTTAACTGAAAATGTCCTGAATAGATGAGAGTGGATAAATAGTTGTATTTTAAGTTTTCTCTTAATTTGATTTTATACAATAATTAATTAAATTATAATAAAATAGAAAACTGCAGAAGTGAATACATTCAATACATTCAATATATTGCTGTTTTAATTCAATTATATGTTTTAATTTGTGTATTTAAATTTACTGAATTAACAATTTACTACAAACACAATGTGTAGAATTGAAAATTTCGTGTTTATATAAACAAATTGTTTTCACTAAAAGTTAATATAGAGAGGACCTAAAGAGATTTTACAAAATATCACATTTGTTTGTTACTAATTTACCTACTAATCTTGTAGGTTCTTTAATTAAGTGTGAATTATTCACTTGACGCGATTTTTTCTCATTTGTTACTGTATTTATGTTATAAAAAAGGTAAATGTATTATATAAAAATTCCAAAAGTATTGAAAATTTTAAGAGAAATTCGTCCTTGTTTTGATCGGACACACTGTAAACGCACACTATTATCACAATATTCTTACCTATTTTACATTTTTCAGCCGCATACTCTATAATCGACTCGACATGTTGACAATTTCTTCAATTTCAGTAGCATGGATACATTCATGGATGAAAACTACAGCGCTCCCTCTAGTTTTGCTTTTTTCTACAATTTTATAGTCGTGTTTTAACGTTTCAATACCTTTATAATTTTGCCAGTGTTTGTTAAAAACAAATGATTTTCACTCTTAGTATTTAACGATGTATAGGACTCGTACCAGCTGATTGATAGAGTCCCGTTTGGAAACGAACTGTCTTTTTGGAGGTTCTTCCGGACCGTGTAGTGGTTGTTACTGCCTTTTTTGTTTGCTCGTTTGTTGGTCGGTTTGTGTCGTCGGGGGGGTTTTCTATGAAAGCTGGTTTGATTCTTTCCGTGGATACTGTGGCTGATTGATTGTCTTTCCTCACTGTCCTGTTATCCCATTTGATTACTTCATATGGGAGCCCGTATGGGGCTGCATTGATTTTCACATTACGTATGTTCTCACAAACACGTGTGATGACTTCCCTATGTCTTTGAAAACAAAAGGTTTCGTTTTGTTATGATTGGATGTCTGTTAGTTGCGTCGCGTAATTCTCTGGCTCGATTCTTTCTTCATGTGGTTTGGCTGCTAACAGCTCTTCGGGCAGTCGCAGTGTTCCTCCATAAACCATCTCTGCTGCTGTTGCCTTGATGTCCTTCTTCTAGGCTGATCCAAGCAAAACGAAGGGTAGTGCGTCGATCCATGATTCTCTTTTGTGGCACATGGAATCTTTTGTACTAGCCCATTTGCTTGCGGATGGTAAGCCGACTTCCTTATTCGTTTGAAGCCGCAGAGTTCTTCCAGTCGCTTGAATAGTTGTGATTCGAACTAGCGTCCTTGGCCCGTTGTTACACTGACAGATAAGCAATATCTAGCTATCCAGTGCGTGACAAATACACTGGCAACTGTGTTTTTCGGACGTTAGTCGGAATGTTCCGTTGGCTGATGTGTTATGTCTCGTGATTTTCGTCTGCTGGCAAGTTACGCATCGTTTGCTCAATTTCTTGCAATTTGCTCGGATTTTTGGCCATACGAATCTTTCTGCTGTAGCTTTTGCTCCAGAGTGTGATAATCGATGCAGACTATCGAACACCTGTTTTCGTAAATTGGTTGTTACGATGTCGCAGTAGATGTCTGTGTTAGTTATACTCCGGAAAATGAATCTTTTGGATCTGCAGGCTTGTATTCCCTTCGCTTATCAGGTTCTTGAGCTCTTCGCCGTTCTCTTGCTCGGCTGCAATTGTCGTGAAGCCGATTCCTGCTGTCACCTCATCGATTCGGATGAGTGTATCGGCGTCTATGTTCTCCTTCCCTTTTATGTGACGAATGGCCGTTGAGAATTGATCGAGGTAACGGAATTGTCGTGGTGAACATTTTTCCGACTTCTGTGCAAAAGCGTATGTTATTGGCTTATGGTCAGTGTAGATGGTGAAAATTCTTCCTTCTAGCATGTGTTGGTAATGTTTGATTGTAACGTAGATTGTTAGTAGTTCTCTGTCGTATGCTGCGTATTTTTGTTCGGCTGGCGACAGTTTCCTTGACATGAATGCTAGCGGTTTCCATGTTCCTTTTTGTAATTGTTGGATTACGCCTCCTATTGCGTAATCCGATGCATCTGTGGTAACTGGGTTGTGGATGCGCTAACAATGCTGCTCTAGCGATCTCTTGCTTGCATCGGTTGAATGCTTCTTTCGCTGCTTCCGTCGATTGTATCGGTTGGTTGCTCTTTTTTTCATTTCAACAGTTCGTTTAGCGGTGCTTGAGTGTTTGCTGTGCCCGGAATGAAACGTCGATAGTAATTTATCATTCCCAATTCTTGTCGTAGTTTCTTCGCTGTCCGTGGTAGTGGAAAATCTTGAATTGCCTTCACTTTGCCATCTAGTGGTTTTGTGCCTTCACCGGATACCATGTATCCCAGAAAAGCAATTTCGTGCAATCCAAATTTGCATTTGGTTGGATTACTATTCCATTGTCGTCTAACCGTTGAACAATTGTTGAAAAGACTTTGCATCCGTCCAGCCGTTGTGCGAAATCCTCGGGGTATTTGTCAGGAACCGTTCTCGCGTTGAGGGCTCTATAGCCTCCGCAGGGTCGCCATTCTGCATTTTTTTCGCTACCAAATGCATTGGTGAGGACCAGGCACTCTTCGAAGGTCGTGCGAATCCCATCTGGCACAAGGTCCTGAATTCATTTTTCGCGATTGCTAGTTTATCTGGTGCGAGTCGTCTTGGCCGGCTGGATACTGGTGAACCGGTGGTGGTGTGTATGGCGTGCCCTGTGCCATATTGTGTAAAAATCAGTAAACCGGATGGCTTGCATATCCGTGGAAATTCTTGTAAAATCGGGTGTTGTTTTTCGCCATTGCCGAGAGTGCTTATTCCGTTGGTTTGATCTGGCCTGTTGCTGTGACATTTGTTGTACCGTCACGGTGTTTTTTGTTAAGGGTGTCCGGGAGTAATCCATAATTGGACAAAAAATCGGCGCCTTTATTACATTGTGTACGTCTGCTATGACAAGTCGCCAAGGAAAATTTCTTCGTAGTTAGTTTCAAGTCCAATTGATCGTGCCATACTTGTGTATGACGGCTGCGTTTGCTGCGTACAGGTTGTAATCGGATCGGTGTTGCTTTTATGTAACCAAACGGCCGCGGGAATATACATACGTCTGCCCCTGTATCGACTGATATGGTACTTTTGATTGTTGGTCGGTGATGTACAGGCGTTGCGATGCGTTCGGCGAATAGTCAGTTGCCGCCTCTACTGACTGCCCTGGTCGTTTCCCAATTTCTCAAATTTGCAGGGGGGTTGACAGTTGCGTGCTGCCTTGCCGAACTTGAAATGGAACCAACACGTGTCGAATGTTCGTCCCTTTGACTGACTTCGGTCACGTTCGCGGTTTCGGCTGTAATTGAAATTGTTTATTTATTTATTTATTTAATTATTCAGTACTTTGGTCTTCTTTCATTAAAAGAATATACATAAAAACAAATTTATTACAAAAATCATACTTAAAATTTTGGGCGAAAGAAACACGGGCGGAGTTCACAATGACACATTATGTTCTTCCACTCTAACACTTCTTGTTCCATGATGTTTGGAAGGCAGCAATCCTTATGCACATCTGGAATATTTTATATGTCCGTTAATATGGTTTTTTGTCCAGTTTTTTTGGAGGAACTTTCTGGCAGTTTTGAAGATCTGGCGTTTTCTTGCTTTCGAAACTGGAATTTTAATTTAATACCTCGGCTATAGTCCTTAAGTCGTCGCTTGTGTTGATTTCGTTAACTGCTGACGCGGTTGTGTTGGCTATGGCATCGACTAGTTCTACAACTTCGTCTATCGGTATCTTGGTTTGTATTGCAAGTATATTTTGCATGTTGCTTGGGAGTCTTCTGAGCCATAAGGTACGTAGTAACGAGTCTGGGAGGGAGGTGCCTACCAGATGCTGCAGGTGTCGTAGGAATTCCGACGGCTTCCTGTCTCCTAGTTTTCCTCGCTCTAACAACTGCCGTATTCGGTTTTCTTGACCCACGCTGCGGCGTCGGATTAGTTCAGTTTTCAGCTTGTCGTATTACCCGAGGGTGGGTGGTGATGTTAGTATATCTCGCACTTCTTTGGCAAAGCGCGGCCCCAGATTTCCAGCTACGTACCTATATTTTGTGTCGTCTGTGGTGATTTTTGCTAGTTCAAGCTGACTTTCCACTTGAGCGAAACACAATTCCGGGTCGTCGCTTCAAACGGCGTGATACGCAGTTGTATTCTGTTGACTTCTTCGTACGCCATGTTGCTCACGGATTATTTCTTTGAACACGCACTAGGGGATTGTTTGTTTGGCACATACACCTGCCTTTTGGTTTGATCATGTCGGGGTCACCAGTTGTGGGGCGTGCGGTAATGGATCAAACACAAAAGATGTTTTAAAGGTGATTTATCTACTATTTACATATGTAGAGAGCGGTCGGTTCTGTGTGTGGTTGTCGGTAGCTCTGGCGCACTTTCGTAATGTCGTGGACCGGTGGCCGTCCTCCTTCTCGGGCGTCGAGGGCAGTGATGATAACGCTGGCAGTATCGTGGCGTAGTGGCTGGCACATCGCCGAGCGTTCTTAACCGCTTTCTTCTGTCGGCGCTGGTCCTCCGCATTCGGTGGGGCTCCCTCGGTCATCGGAGGTTCGTCTTGGTTATCTCAGAACTGTGGTGAGCTGTTCAATCTAGCAGGCTATGGTGAGCCTGCCGAGACTGTGGAGAGTGGTTCGATCGGACATGCTTTGGTAAACCTGCCGTTTCTGTTACCAGTTAAGATCACCTAACGCTGGTAAGTTCATGTCTGACGGTTGAGCTGCATGTTATCCTTTTAGATGGCTGCCTGTGACCATTCCGTCGGTTTTGATCATTGGTGCGCCTTCTGTTGGAGGGGTATCCCCCTCGCCCGAACTATGGCCGCCACTACCATTCCATAGCCCTCTGTTGGCGGTCCATGCTACTGGCGTGCGCTTGGGTGCTCGTCTTTCTTAAGACTTCTATACAGAATTAAAACAAGAAAAGAAGTGTTTTTCAAAGTTGTACTTGTATTTAGATTTATGAAAAAAAAACAGCATAAGTTAAAATTTAATGGAATAATTTATAAAATAAGCTATAAGAGGTAAAAAAAATGACGAGAGAAAAAATTAAAGCAATGTTATTTTTCTGAGTTCTGAGTTTTGTTGTAAACACTTTTCTTGTTCGTCGTATTTAAATCTCGCTCTTCTAATTGCAATTTAACGACCTAAAAGTCCATTGTCGTAATTTTCTTCGCTATTTTACTTTTGTATTTTTAGAATTTTCCAGCTAATATCACCACTATTAGTTGAAATTATTTTTCAATCATCGTCTTTCTCTTGGTGTTCTGAATTTTTCCTGTAATTCACTTTTGTGGAATCCCACTATTTCAACTACACTTTTAATTCCCTTAAATCCCATTATCATAATTTTTAATTTAATTAAAGTTTTTATGAGTGTTATTATAGTAACAATTTATTTTATCTATATAACATGGAAAACAATATTGATATATATATATATCTGCGCGTAGTTATGACGCATTTATGATGTTAACTGCCTTTTAATATTGCTATAAAGTGTATTTACAACAAAGAATTTTCTCGACTGTACCGAATAATTTCTGAAACTTCGGTGGGTTTAATTCCCTTCAATTTGCCACAGTCCTGGATTAATATTATAGGACCCATCCTATTATACTACTATAATGCACATTTGTAATCCTGCAGATTTGTATTTTCAAAACTTAATTCTTTGTTAAAATTTTAGTGACAATTATCAATTCAATTTAATGGGCTTATTGATCATTCTTTTCGATTTATTAAAAGTATATTTATAATATATTATAATCAATTTATTAGATCTCAAGTAATGTGATTTGGTTCAAAAAAGACATTTATTGTAATTGACAAAACTTTATGTGTTATAAACTTTGATATTTTGCTAAGAACTTTATCATTATTAGTAATATCTTATGTCATTACTTCAATATCTTATTATAATTAAGACTTTTCAACAATATACCTTTATTATCAAGCATTTGACTTTTTTACACAAGAAATCTCCTCGCCAGCCATAAAAGGTAAGTGCACAGGTACACACATGCATCCGCAACACCTTCGTTACAAGAAAACTATTCCGTTTTATGGCAAATTGCATTTCCTTACGGTTCACCCGACCATCCGTTCCGTCCGTAATTGGTGAGACATGCTTCGGTTTTCCTCTCCATACGCGTATTCCAAATTGAATTAAATCGAGCAGTAAGTCATCCGGGCCGAAACCCGGAGAATAGATGTCATGTCCGCCTCCTTATCTGCAAACACTAAACTAAAATGTACGCTCCGTATAAATTGCAAACATGGATTTTTCTATTTTCATTAGGAGAGTGCACGGAATTGAATTGCTTGTCCGCAGAACTCTCCAGAATTTCAGCTAAATAATTTCCAAGCACGACCGGAGTATGGGATCGTCCATTTCGCCACGACACTGTGTGTTGTGTGTGTGTATAAAAAAAAAACTCCATATGATGAAACTATACATAACGTAGAAGTATATAAGTAAGCAATGCCAAAGTTTTTATTTCTTCTTTGTAATATTTTGCAAATGGCTACTTTTTTCTGTTGTCATTTTTTTGTTCAAAGCTACTTAGACAATATTTCCATATACATATTCCTAAAATGTGCATAATATTACATAAGAAGCCTTATTATATTCTGCAATCAATATTTATAACTATAGCATCAGAAATCTTATTTGCTATTACAATGTACTTCCTAGGATATTACCAAAACTTCATTTATAGCACCCTTGATTGGTAGGAATTATATGAAGTACTTTTATTATATTAATTTTACGTTTTATGTTAATTTAGGATTTTATAGTTGTTAAAAGTTTTTTTTGTAAGCCTGCTTTTCTTTAGTTGTTTTTGCTGGATCTTGTAAAATAAATAAATTGTTTTATTAACTTTAATATTTTAAAGATTTGTTTTTCATTGCTGGCAAATTCTTATTGATTCTTACTACAGTATGATCAAAACTGACATTCACGTATTTCGGTCTGAGCATGCAGAAAAATACAGTAATTACGATTCTGTCGTGGTTTAACTGGAAGGACCGCGTACCACAGTTTTCTCTTCTCGTATTCTTCCAGACAATAATATGTAATCTGCCCATCGTGCCCAGGACATTTTTAACGTCACGACGTGATAACAGGCATTACCCGCCAATTTTTACCGAAATTTATTTCAAGCCCGACGATCAGGCCGGCAGAAAATTCCCGTAATTATTCCGTTATCCATGCGAAATTTTCACATCTATTTACCATTTTGAAATATATAATGGTGCCTGCTGTAAAAGTTCGTGAGTTCTACATAGATAATTCCCAAGGCCTCGAACGTGCAATCAAAAATGTTCAAATGGTGGGTAATCACCGTTGTTTTTTATTTCTGAATTGTTTATTTGTTTGCGACGCACGCGTTATCGACACTTATCATTATTTTATTGATGTTAATGTGCCGAAGAGAGGTATGTCGAGCGGGTAATGTTATGTAATTATTGATAACGTTGCTTAATGGTGTTGTTAATAGTCATTACAGTCTATTAGTTAGATATAGAGGTTAATTGAGGTTTTGATTGTGAATAACCTGTAAATTTTATACTATACGATCAATTAATTTCTCACATATTGTTATTTATGTTTTGATAGGATTAATTTAATCGTTGTGTCTTACTTGGCACAAATGTTTAAGGTGGTAAATTATATCTTGAAGTAGTGTGTCCCAAGCGACCTGTAACTCGTGCTGAAGAGCTTCCAGCGTAAATGTGTTAAGTTAATAATAACATCAACAGTACCATTTCAGTCTTTGACGGGTTTATGGTCAGAGATTGGTCATTACACCAGTGTTCAATTATTTTGAGGGCTTCCTGCATCAAGCTGCATATCACCGTCTCCAGTCTACCTGTTAGCACGATGGTTATGTCATCTGCATATCCTATGGTGAGAGTACTCCACCCTGTGGGCGGCCTTTAGCAACGATTTTTCTGACAGTGGTATTTCCTATATTTACTGTGACTGCCCTATTCTCCCGCATGCTTTTCATCCATCCACTAACTGTGAGGTTCACACCATGCTAGGAGAGAGCAGTTTCCAAAGGTCGTCTTATCGAAGGCACCTTCAATGTCAATGAACACGCCCAAGGTGGACATTTCGTTGTTCAGAGATCTTTCGATTCGGTCTACAACAGTGTGCAGAGCCGACTCCGTTGATCTCCTGAGTGTATGCATGTTGATTAGCGTGAATCGGATTCGTAATCAAAGCCGTCTCGCGAATTAATCTTTCGCACAGTTTCTCTAACGTTTTCAGGAGAAATGACGTCAGACTAATCGGGCGGTATGATTTGGCTAGTGTATAATCTATACGACCAGGTTTCCGTATGAAGATAACTTTTACTTCTCTCCATGCTAGAGGAATGTATTTGAACGCAATACATGTCCTGAAGGTTTTGGCTAGGTGGGCTGATAATATGTCCAGCCCCCATAGGAGGAGTGCTGTGAATATACCGTCAAAGCCTGACGCTTTAAATGGTGAGGAGCTTTTGATTGCCCAGGTTATACGTGCCCCTTCTGTCGCCTCCCAATCCTCCTTGGAGGAGTTTCAGGGCATGGGTTCTGACTAACCTTCATCGGAGGTGTTCGTACATCCTGGGAAATGGGTCTTAATAAGAATCTCAGCTGCTTCCGAGAGGTTAGAAGAGTAACTTCCATCCTCTCGTTTTAGGCAACCTATTTGTCGTAAGGGATCCTTGGAGAGGATGTTTTTGAGCCTTGCAGCTGCCGAGGTGGTTTCAATCTCCTCTCAAAAAGACCTCCAGGCTGCCCTTTCTCTTTGTCTTAGTTTTTTATAGTCTTGTTGGATGCTTTTATAGACCATGCAGTCCGACTGTTGTTTCGATTTCTTTGCTTTATTAAAGGATTTTCTCGCAGCTCTTCTGAGATGGTTCGCAGGTTCGCAGACTCCGCGAGAGGTTGTCTATTAGGCATTCCTATCCGCCAGTCTCGGCTTGCGAAGGTAACGTGTTTTCGTACCGGTTGTATGTATCCGACATTGAAACCGACGGTGATACATGCCAGTCGTGGATTTTGTTTGAGATACCGCTAGTCGCCAATGTAATGTCTATTACAGTTTGGCTCCGAGTTATGACGAATGTGGGTTCAGAGCCTCGGTTTAGTATTTCTAAATTATTACAAATGATAAATTTATGAAGTGACTCACCTCTGTTGTTGGTGTCCACGCTGCCCCACATGATATGATGTGCGTTAGCGTCGCAGCCAATGACGAGGTGTAGTTTCTTCATCTCACAGTGTAGCACGAGTTGCTCCAGCCCCCTGGTAGGTGCGGGGGCGTCGTGAGGGAGGTAAACTGACGCCAGGATGGTGTCTTTGTAGCCGTCTCCTGCTGACAGCCTTACCACTGTGATGTCACTGGTGGAAAGCTGTGGCATAAGATAGGATGTTATGTGCTTAGGTATGTAGATACATGTGTGAATATATTACTATTTAACTTACCAAATCCACAAACCCTAGATTTAACAATCCATGGTTCTTGGATGACGGCTATTGTGTCCTGCGTAGTGTCGAGGTGACGGCAAAGGGTTGTGATGCAGGTTACACTGTATCACCTTTACGGCTATGAAGGCTCCTCTGGGATGGAGGTGGCGCACTCCTGGCTTCCGCCCGGTGTGCCTTCATCCTCCGTTTCTATCCGTTGTAGCCTGTTTTATGGGGAGAGTGGAGAATTTATAGCTAATCCTTCCTCTCTTTTCTTTGATGAAATGGGCATCTTTTTACCCTACCCCGAAGACAAATAGGCGTCCCAGAATGTTCTAAAAGAAAGTTATATTTATTGGACCAATTAAAAAAAGTCATCTATCAAAAATATGCTGTTTATTTATTAAACTATACAATTTGGAAATTTCGAATTCGAACACTAATATTTATTATGACGGTTCGGCAGGTAGATTCTGTATTTCTGGATTCAGCTTGAAATATCTAATATTTTTCGAGTCTTTCTTTTCAATGTATTTTTATTATTTTTTTATTATCCATCACAGTTTTACTATAAATACATGTATTTCTGTGGATGAGAACAACCGATTTACCTGAAATACGTCGATCAATCGGAGTCTTTCCCTGCGGTGTCTGAAGGCATTAGCAGAGTTAATTGAAACGCGCCGATTGGATTTAAAACGGCTCGGCCGGTATAATTGATATCGAACTGCAGTCGACGTAAATTGAAGTGATTCCAATTTCAGCGCACGTAAACTAATGAAAGTAAAATTTTTATGTGCGCGCTTTCATTGCGAACATCAAACTCTTTTTTTACTGCTCTTCCTTTAATCAAAACAAGACTAATCACGAGTTTTATGACGGCGAACGGAACACTCCCCGTAAGTGATTAAGATATTAGGTTGATTGAGATATCGATTTCGAAGGGTTCGATAGCCATTCGGTGTAGAAACATTTGCCAAGCATGCGAAGTTCCTCAAGTATATATATTAGCATCTTCTTTATAACATACTTATTAATAAGTTGATTATTTTATTTGTATAAACTTAACAAACAAAATGATGCATTGTTGAGAACGCATTGTTTTAATAAATATAAAAAAAATCTACCAAAAAATTCTTTAGACGCAAAGAAAAATCAATTTTTAAATAAATCTGAATGACAAAAATGTATTAAAGTCCTTTACGTTGTAGAAAATTAACTGTTAATTAAAAAATGTTCTTTGAATGGCATTTTAAATATACTCTACACAGAAATATTGATTTTATAATTTATTTACGTATTTTATGTAAGCTCTGGCCTTCTTTAAAAATAATAAATCGTGAACATTTCACACCTATCGAATGTTTTGTGGTAATATTCATTTAAGCATTTATCCAGGCAATCAATTTGCATACAAGACCAACTTCCCATAAATCTTGTACAGATCGTAAATCAACATTACGTCGTATTATGCTATTGCTATTTATGGGCATTTCGGTATTTTCAGTTTGACGGTTATTAACGGTCGACCACCCGTCAATCAGAAACGTTCGCCAAAGCATTTTTATAGTTTATTGATGGATTTGGAATATCGGTGCGAACGACATTGCTTTGTAAACGCGCTGAATTTATGCCACGATCCCGTATTTATCGAGCCTGCATCTATAAATACTGAAATTGCCAGGTAATGCATATATAACAATGCACACGACGACGGCTAAAAGGATATTTATGTTTTACAGGCGATATTCGAAATATGTTGAGAATTATTGAGGGGTTGGTTAAGTGGTGTATACTTTGTGTATGAAGTCTTTTCCAAACAGGAGCATCAAGGTATTTGATATTTTCGCAGATTATTTTCTAAAATTAAAGTAATAAATAATATTTATCACAGTTAATTATTTAGATCTTTAATTTTTGATCAGGGTAGTCGAGTGTCTTAAAAAGAAGAAAATTGTTCATCAGTAATTCAAACAGATCTTTAATATGTATGTCAATATTTTGTGCTCGTAAGAAACACGTCCCTTAGAAATACTGTTAGAAATTTTGTGCCAGTCTTCTCTTCTATGATAATATGATTTTTAATTTTTAAATTGTGATCTATCAATTAAATTTTTGGTCTTTGATCAGGGTAACTACTTAAATATTTTTGGAAGATTTTGGAATATCCCAGTAAATCTTCAAAATCTGTAGTATTCTTTTTTTTAAATCAATTAATATAATCATATTTCAAATCTTTATCTTAATGCAAAAATATGTTCACAAGGTAATAAAATAGGGTCTTAAAATCACTAAGCGGCATTAGTATTTGCATCCGAGGTAGGATGGTGGCTTCTGATAAGTATTTATGGGGACAATAAGCATGATCTACGCCTTAGCTGAAGCCCGTTATGAATGGGAAAAGTTCGTGACAGAATGTGTCTGACGATTCCGTTCCGCGAATTGCAATAGCAACAGGCCGTGGCACACATTCCCCTACCACCGCCAACCACTACCGCCGACATCATCAGAAGACGGCGTCTGTCCGTGACGGTGACGACGGCGGCGGTCTATGGGGCCGTTATCGGATCATTATGCCGGAAGGATCCTTTCCACATTGTTTCGTCGCACAATTGAAACTAGGCCGAACATATCGATTGCTCAAATGTTCGAGGGTGTATGTGTGTGTGAACGCGGGGGCGGCATAGTTCGTCCAGAAGGGATCCTCCATGATCATTATTAATATTCATGTAATGTATAAATGAACACGTTAATTGTGGATTAATTATGTATGTTTGGTGCATAAAATATGCTTATTTTCCATTCGATTAATATTCTCGATAAGTGTTCGACTATAGGTTTGGATTATTTATGCTAATTTTATACAGAGCTTTAATAAATTGCGAGATAAACTAGGAAATTATGTACTAAGCTATAATTAAAACAATTAATAATATCCAGGTGCTTATATTTAATAACGAGAAGTAGATTAGAGGTAATCTCATCATTGTACTTACAATACGTTTCCTGTGATCATATTTTATATAAGAAGAGAATGGGCACAATGAGAGTTCCGAGGATATAGAGTCAGCTGAATAAGAAGAGACCTGATAGGATGTATCCAACCACATCCTCAACTTCCTCGATGTACTCGCCGCACTATAAAGCCAGCGTACTGCTGAAATAGTAGCCTTATTATCAAAGCCATCAAGAAGCTCAAGTCCGAACAAACCAAGCCAAATTCTTCCATGTACTTGAACGTAAATACCACAAGTTCTATGGTCCCTTGTACGAAAAGATAAACACCAACATGACAGCAGGAAAGTACGAGTTAGAGGATGGAGAGTGTGGCTGGAACAAAGAGCTTGAGGATGTACCTAATATGTATGAGAATGTTAAAGGGATTCCTGAGTTCTGGATGATGATATTCAGTTTCTCTTCTCTCAAATTTGATCCAGGAATACGATTAATCCATCCTCAAACACCATGCTGACATTAAAACCAATTTCACAGATAAACCCAATGGATTTAATTTGGAATTACACTTTGAGCTAAATGAGTACTTCACCAAAATCGTACTAACAAAAGAATATGACATGAAATAGGAAGTAGAGGCCGACAACCCATTCAGTTTTGTGGGTCATAATGACATTTTTAAATGTTGAGGTTGCATGATCAACTAGAACAAGGACAAAAAAGTCACTTTGAAGACGGCGAAGAAGAAGCAAAGAACGGGAGAACGGGTAGGTATAATTTGAAATATTAGTTACGATAGAGTTGCATAGAATTAAACAAAATACTTATATATAAAATCGGCTAACAGAAAATTAAACAACATAGACCAATATAATCATGGATGCAAATTTCCTATTAAAACATGAATTAATATATGAATTGAGCATTAGGGGATTTTGCAGTGAGGGCGCTAAAGTTGATGATTTACGTTTCATATTACGCAAGTTTTTAAATTTGTTGTTGGTGTTGACGATAATGAAATATCTGATACTCTTGATTCTGTTCGTCAAATGATAGACACGTATCCGGGTAAAGACGGTAAAGCGACTGAAAAAGGGTCAAAAGTACGATTGGCACATTTGAATAATAGAATAAGTAGGTTGGAGGAGTCAAGTGAGGATATAAAACGCTTTAAAACTGATCATTTAAATAAGTTACTATTAATAGAGGCTCAACTTTCTCGTAAAGTTCTAAATATTTCTAAGGCTATGGCATCAACGTTTGTAGAAGGGCATGGAGAAATGTCAGCTGCTGCTGACGGCGCGAGTTTTTGCGAAGATCGTGAGAATGAAGAGGATGATAGTTTTATTATGAGTCCACCATCTAATCCTGTAGATAGTCGAGTGCGTGTTGGGCATGTTCCAGTATATAAATGGGGAGTAACTTTTAGTGGCGAATCGTCTCTCTTAGATTTCATAGAAAGGGTCGAAGAGCTACGGGAAGCTAGAGGCGTATCCAAGGAGGAGTTATACCGTGCGGCGGTTGATTTATTTTCAGGCGATGCGTTATAATGGTTTAGAGCAAAACGAAAAACACTTCCGAATTGGGATTCCTTAGTGTCAGTACTCAAAGCAGACTTCCTTTCACCAAATATAGATGACAGCACTCTAGAAGAAATCATGAACAAGAAGCAGGGGCGAAACGAAAAGGTTGCTATTTATATTGCAGCGATGCAGCATAAATTTTCTCTATTGTCCAATCCACCTGATGAAGCTTCTCAAGTTTGGAGGATTCAACAGAATCTTCTGCCTTCTTATCGATCTCGTCTTAGTCTACAAGATATTACCAGCATTCGCCAATTAGCAGATTTGTGCCGCCGATTAGAAGCGAATGATCCGTATTCTGCAAGCAGATCGTGTGATTCCAGAAATAGTCCAGGTCTGACAGCAGTGGCTACCACCCGCGATAGGTCCACTCTTATCTGTTACAGGTGTCGTAAGAAGGGCCACATAGCCAGATATTGCAAGGAGAATGTTGTAGAGAGGCCAGCAATGTCAAAAAACTAGGTTTTAGGCTGCGTAAGGGTCGCCGCAGTCCAACTCGGAAGGAGACCCACAGGAATGAGTGGAGCGAGTGGTTAAGCGTAGTACAAGCGTTTTGTTCAACCAATTGGGTAAATTCTATTTTTGTTAGGAAACCTGAGGACAATAGGTTGTACTTAGATGTATCTTTGTTTGGACAAAATGTGACAGCGTTGATAGATTCAGGGGCAAGCCGTTCAATTGTTGGACGAGACGGAGTTAATATGTGCGAGTGCAACTTTAAAATTTTCTCTACTCAGGTCAAATCAATTGCTACTGCTAGCGGAGAAAATGTAGACGTTCTTGGTGAGGTAATATTACCGGTTGTTTTTAAGGAAAAGGTTTACAAATGTAAGGCTTTGGTGGTACCAAGTGTTAAGTACACATTAATACTAGGTATAGATGCCATGCACAATTTAGGATTGCGTATTAGGTTAGCTAACAATTCGATAGACACTGTAGGGGTGGATTATTCAAATGTGGATGCTAAAAATGAAGGTGTCATGGGGTCTTGTGACTTTAACGAGACCGAGAGAGAAGAGTTAGAATCAGTAATTGCAATCTTTAAGAATCTAGCTGGAACGAACTTAGGGAAAACAAACAAGATAAAACACGTAATAGATACTGGGAGTGCCAGCCCAATCATTAGCTAGCTAACATTATAGCTTATCACCTTATTTGCAGAAGATTATGAATGAAGCTTTAGACGAAATGCTGAAACTCGGAGTAATTCGACCTTCCACGAGTCCATGGACTTCACCTGTCGTCATGACGAAGAAGGCCAACGGTGAATTCAGATTCTGTTTTGACGGTCGGAAGTTAAACTCCACTTCCTAAGGTAGATAGTATTTTAAGTAAACTGAGGGAGGCCAGAATAATCTCGACAATCGACCTCAAGCACGCGTTTTGGCAGATCCCTTTGGACCAGGCTTCATGCGAAAAGACAGCATTCGCTGTTCCAGGTCGAGGTTTGTACGAGTTTACGGTTATGCCTTTCGGATTACATAATTCAGCTCAAACGCAACAACGGTTAATGGACCAGATTTTTGGACCAGAACTGGAGCCGAATATATTTGTGTATTTGGACGATATAATTGTTTGCAGTAGGACGCTTGAGGAGCACCTAGTTGTCTTAAACGAAGTTTACAGCAGACTAAAAGACGCCAACCTCACTATTAACTTCGAGAAATGTAAGTTCGCCAGGCATCAACTGAAGTATTTAGGTTTCATCATTGACAGAGGAGGACTAGGCACGGATCCTGAAAAAGTAGCTGCCATGGTGGGATATCCCATACCGACTAACGTGACAGAAACAAAGAGATTTCTAGGATTGTGCTCCTGGTATAGACGTTTCATTCCGCAATTCTCGACACTTGTCGCTCCAATAAATGCTCTGTTGGCGGGTAAAAAGAAGAGGCAGACAGTAAAATGGGATGACAAAGCAAATCAAGCGTTCCAACATATAAAAACAGCATTAAAAACAGCACCAGTTCTAGCCAGCCCTAACTTTACAAAAACATTTTACGTCCAATGCGACGCCTCGGATGTGGGGTTGGGGGCCGTTTTGACACAGTTCGGTGAGGACCAAGAGGAACACGTCATCTCATATGCGAGTAGATCCTTATCCAGGGCGGAGAGGAACTATAGCGCCACAGAAAGGGAATGCTTAGCACTTATTTTTGCTGTCGAAAAGTTTCGACCGTATATAGAGGGAGTCCGTTTCATAGCAATTACAGATCATTATTCATTACTATGGTTACAAAGGTTAAAAGACCCGGTGGGAAGATTAGCGAGGTGGGCTTTGAAATTAAGTCACTATGATATGGAGTTGCGTCACCGTAAGGGGAAATTTCATATCGTCCCTGATGCCCTTTCAAGAATTCCTGCCTGTCAAGATAATGAAAATATTGCAGTGGTTGATACGGATGTGGAGGGAACCATGACTGACTTGGTTGATTGCAGCAAACTGGATCCCTGGTATCAAGAAATGATAAAGAAAATAACGTCGGGACACTTTGGTTTTTTTAAAACTTTTAGGAAAGTTAGCGATATTTTTTATTGGCCTAAAATGAGAAATTATATTAGTAAATACGTGAGTAAATGTTCTGTATGTGGGGAACAAAAGGCTCCTAACGTAGCAAGAGCAGGGTTGATGGGAAGCAGGAAAAACGTACAATTTCCTTTTCAGATTATATCTACAGATATAATAGGTCCACTGCCCAGATCTAAGAAGGGGTTTAGTTATTTATTAGTTGTAACAGACTGGTTTACCAAATTTGTTTTAGTATGTCCGTTAAGAAAAGCGACCACGGCGGAGGTCTGCAATTTTATTGAAAATCAGGTGTTTCTTCTGTTTGGCGTTCCACAAATAATAATGGCAGACAACGGAAAGCAATTTGTTTCTGTTAAATTCAAAGCATTAGCAGAAAAATATAAAATCAAAAATGTATGGTATAACGCGAAGTACCACCCTCAAGTAAATTTTACGGAGAGGTACAACAGGGTTATAGGAACAGCCATCAGATCTTACCTAAGTGAGAATAACCATAATGAATGGGATAAGCACATTTATGAAATTGCTCACGTTATAAGGTCTTCAACACATGAAGTTACGCGATTAAGCCCTAACTTCCTTAACTTTGGCAGGTGTGTGCCAGCGAGAGGAGATTTTTATGGTGGTGGTAAGGAGCTTAAAGTAGAAAATGCATATCCCAAGACATTTGTTTTGGAATTAGATAAACTACCCAAACTCTAAAGCGATGTTAGTAGAAGATTGGAAAAAGCTTATAAAAAAAATTGCCAAACGTATAATTTGAGAAAGCGATCTATTAAATTTGAGGTAGGAAATTTAGTGTGGAAACGCAATTATGTTCTTTCGAAAGCCTCCGAGAAATTCGCAGCTAAATTGGCGGCAAGGTATGTGCTCTGAGAAGTAGTGAGAGTACTTTCTCCGTTAGTGTATGAATTAATGGACATGAATGGAAAAAACTTGGGTAAATGTAAAAGACCTGAAACCGTATTTAGGCGATAAAACCGTAGTTGAAGACTAAAATAAACTTGATTTGTCCTTATTTCGTGATTTACGATCTTTTTATTACCTGCTTTATTCTATCAGCTTAATCTCGCTAGAATTGTTTAGACGTAGATTAGTAAGTAAGTTATAGGTTAAAAAAAATTGGATTAAGGTTAGTTATAGGTAGGTTAAGATTCCAATTCTGGGGGTATATTTCTGAATGTTTAGTTTGTGATGGCCACATATTCTAGATATAAGTTCGAAACAAAAAATAGTTGCGAGTTCTCACTATTTTTTTCATAGGTAGATGGGGTAGTGTAACGTGCACATTTCGCTACGTTTGATTTCCGTGAGAAAGTGGTGAAAATTGTATGAATGATACCGAGAAAAGCGGGAATAAAAATAATACAATATCTGAATGGACATTTAACATAGACCACCCAACTATCATAATTGCAATCAATTAAAATTAACACTTACGAAATACCATTTAATATAAAATTAAACTTCCTTATGCCAACGGTTATCGAGTTTCTTCTTAGGATTTCATTAGTATTTGTAAAATCAGTTTTACTTGTTTATTGTCGTCCAGAGATTAGTTATTGTCGTTATATCGAAATGACCGACGTGATGGACATGAGAGGAGGGGGAAAATTTCGTTAATTCGCGGACGAAGAGATTAATGACGATTCTGTGTGCGTTTTCGAGTTTTAGCGGAGGAAATCTTGGCGATCCTCGCGCTGTTCTTCTCCTCGGAGATTATTCCAATTGAGGCCACATTACACCACAAGGCCTCTTTCTTAAGGGTACAGTATCCCAAAAAATTGATTCGAAATTATTTGGCTGTGTGCGAAGAATATTTTCGAGTGAGGGTCCTCTCCTTGTGTTTGGATTTCTTCTGCGGGAGAACGGTCCACGTGGGAAGTCGGAGCAGTAGATATTCCGTCCGGATCAGAGAATCACGGAGAAGCAGACAGAAAACTCCTGCTCAGCGGAAAACCGATGAGATAAGTCCCCACATTATAAGATTTTTCTGTTAATCAAGAGACGCAATTTAAATGAAATATGATCAATTTGAGTTGAACGCTTTTATTTAAAATTGAATCAAAGTGGAAGTTTGGCGTAGATTTATTATTATTCATAATATATTGATTCCAGTTAATTTTATTTAAAACCGGAAGGGTAATAGTGTAGGATATAGAAATCCTAAGAAGAAACTCGATAACCGTTGGCATAAGGAAGTTTAATTTTATATTAAATGGTATTTCGGTATCATTCATACAATTTTCACCACTTTCTCACGGAAATCAAATTTAGCGAAATGTGCACGTTACATGCCTTATTGTAGATTTTATTATACCCTGCTATAGTATAGTCTTATGATTTTCTAGATATTTTGAATTTTAGTACCATGTTACTTTTTGTTTCTTATATCCATTAGTAGACTTCTTGGTACTATACGCTAGAGGTATTCCTAATGTTATTGATTTCGATAGGTTTCACTTTATGATGCATTTTAATTTAAGCTTAAAATACTACAAAGGAATTCCTCAAATTGTTTCAAGTAGTGGGAAAATGTATAATTCCCATTTGAAAAACTGAAGGTATGCTACCCGCAAGTATCATATGTCCATTTCTGACACAGTCACCATTGTCAATGGATTAGCACTAATTCATTGCTAATCCATTGACAATGGTCACTTTGTGTCCGAAATATACATTTGGTAAATCAAATAAAATTGTGAAGAAAGGTTATTAGTCATGTATTCGCCAAATGATTAAAAAAGGTATTTTATATTGTTTGGCTAATTATGTGAGACTAAATAATTACTACAACTTTTTCGAATGTTTTTTAGAACATTGATGTTGCCAATATCTCTGGTAGTTTTTATAGCATTGTATTTGGAGACATTGAATTATTTGTTACAGTAAAATATATGTCTTTGAAGAGATTTGTACATGTTGGATGTCGAAGAAATTCAAACATTTAATTAGATTAAGAGAAGAAAGCGCATGCAGAATTTAAAAGAATTGGCCATCACAACGATTATAATAAACTTTAATCGATAATGTAGAACTTTATTATTAGCTCTTTACAAACGACATATTTTAGTTGAAGTATCAATTGACAGCGATCCTTCATTCTTTGGAAAATATGCTAACAGTTTTAAGCAGAACATTATCATTCCTGACAACATAAGAAATCACTAAGAAAAATTTCGTAATTTGGAAAAGAAACTATTTAAAAGATCTGAAAAATTTTATTTTAAAATGTTAGAACTGAAAAATGTTCGTAATGAAGAAGTAAAAATTCTGGAAATTTGTATCGAAATGTATGAAAAATTTGAACAATTCTTGACGCAAAAGAGAATTTACTGGAAAAATTTAGGTTGCACGACTTCACAATTTGAATGGGAAGCGCATGGAAAATTAAAAACAATAGCTTGAAAACTCTAAATTTGGAAGAATTATCCTCAAAGAAAATTCACATAGTTTGAGAGGAAAATTTATTATTTTTTTAATTCTACAAAGTCCAGAAGAGTTACTTAAAAATTACTAGAACTCACTAAGAAAATTCTTATAATTTGAGAGGAAAATTTATAAAAACCATTCTAGAAAAATAAAAAGGAAGTTCCTAGAAATTCTTACAAATTGGAAACAAAATTCTAAAACCTACTAAAAAATTATCTCTGTTTAAAAAGGAAACTTGAAAAAAAAAATCCCTAAAATAAAGAAAGTTCTAGAAATTTGAAACAATTACTTGAATATTCTGAAATGCATGAAGAACATTTTTGTAATTTGGGAAAGAAATTCTTCTAAACATTTTTACAAAGGTTTAGATGATTTTGAACATTTTAGAACCTTCTCAGAACCTTGAAAAAATTCTTGTAACTTGGAAAAGATTCTACAAAAATATTATAAAAATAAAAGGACAACTTAGTGAAAAATTGTAATAATACCAAATAGATCATTCAAAAAGCATGAAAAAATATCAATAAAAAAATTATTAAGAAATATAAAATGCATAATAACAATTAAAATAAAATTGAAAAAGAAAATTCATAAAAAAATTTCCTAAAAATTAAAAAAAAGTCGAATTTTGAAAAAAATACCTGAATATTGTAGAATTCACAACAAATAAACTTTAATTGGAAACGAAATTCGTCAGTTTCACTTTGAGTTGTGAAGTCCTCTTCATGGAGACTGTTACTGTATGACCAAACTGGTTTCTTATATCCTTAAAAAAACCATGATATCCTGAGATCAATTCTGTTATTTGTATTGTGATTACTTCCTTGGAATTTGATAACGGATATTTGATAGTCAGGCGCAGGAAAGAGATATAAATCAAACGAAACGTCGGCCTAAAAGTTTAAATATTTGTGTTTTGATTTATATCTCATTCCTGCGACCGACTATCAAATTATCTGTTATCAAATTCCAAGGAAGCAATCACAATACAAATAACAGTATTTATCTCAGGATATCATCGTTTTTTTTTTCAAGCATATCAGAAACCAGTTTGGACCTACAGTTTTATTGGAAATTTCTAGAATCGTTGAAAATTCTACGAAAAAATTGTGCTTTCAAAAATCTGTAAATGTAAAAGAGAAATTGTTTGAAACAAACAACAAAGATAATTCCATGATTCCAAAATTTGTTGAAAATTTTGAAAGAATTACGTGAAACTTATAGACTTCTAAAAAAAGTTCTTAAAAAATAAAGTTGTATTAGAATATTCTAGAACCATCTAAAAATTCTCATAATTTAGAAAAGATATTCATGGAAAATTCTATGGGAATGGATGAAGTTGCTGTAAAATAATATTCACAGTGATATTTTTTTAAAGCAGTATGAAAAATAATACTTCAAAAACATATTTTTGAGATGAAGGTGATCATGGTAAACTATAATTATTCAATAATTTTTGAACAAAATACCGTATTAAAATTCTACTCAACAATTATTTATTTGAAATTACTATTAAAAAAATGTTTTTATAAATAAAAATTATTGTTGAAATAGCAATAAATTAAGTAATTAATTATTTATCAGGTAATAAAGTTAAATTTTATTGACATAAAGATTCTTAAGATATCACTTAAAAACAATCTAGAACGACGCCCTGCAATCAGCACCTATAATTCCCCTGAAAACATCAATAGAATAATGCATAATGATATGCCGTTGATTTATTCATTCCGGCTTCGAATCGTTCCGATAAATTTGATCATAAAGTAGAACTGAAAACGCCTCGGAGGTGTTTTACCGTAAATCCCCCATCGAAATTCGCACCTTCGAACGCCGCCTTCACGCCCCCGTTCGCTCTTTTTTTCAGCAACTCAAACGAGTCCACTTCCTCTTTTAGTACGTACGCATTGGAAAGTGCAATTAGGGTACAGTTTCCATGAAAGTATAATTATGCCATTACACAAATTGATTTAGATATTAGTTTTTAATCTGTAATATTTAAAAATAAAATATGTTTAACACAAAATTTCAGAACAAACATAATTCGAGTAATACAACGTTGTGTAAACGCAAACATAAATTCGAAGATATACGACCTAGTAAAATGAGTTACGGAACATCTCCAACTCCCACACTCGACATTAAGAAGATACGATCGCATCGTCGTAAAATCACGTCTGGAAAAAGGTTTCAATGCTTTATTGCCATGCACACTGACAATTCACTAATAAAATGTTTTCTCCAACTAGATCAGTTAATAGTTGGTCGTAATTAACTTTCTAATTCGACATATAATATGCAACTAATTAATTGCAATTTTCCTATATTCATGTTTGGGAATATTGCAGGCTGCTAAGTTTCATAATTCGTGTGTAAATACTTGATTGCCTTAGAGAGTGCTGTTAAGTGGTGTTGTGGATAATTGAGTTTATCTTATGTTTAGTTAGTTCTATTAATAATGCTTTATATATAGCGAACAGGAATAGGTTTATTATTAAATAATAATACTCTGTTCGCGTAAAGTACATTTTTAATTATGTCAACAACAGTAGAATTTGTAATGGCCAGTCATTATAAATTCTGCTGGCTGCACCAGAGCCAAGTCTGCAATTAGAGTCAACGTCGGTAATATCTTATAGATTATTTAATATATATGGGGTTTATATAAAGTTACTGACTTATTAAAAGAAATATATATTTTCTAATGAAATGGCAACTGCAAATAGATTGTGTACTGCAAAGAAAAAGTTTCAATGTCATTAATATCATTAATTAATTTTTGATTAGCACAGAGGTATCATCAGTATACATGGTTAGATAGCAATGTTAGGGTAGAAACACCGAAGGTGGATAGCCCAAATGCACAGACCCTTATTTTAAATTAAAATGAAATTTACTTATTTTTGTCTAAATAAATATGTTGTTCTCTCTCAGCAATGTTATTGATACATAAAACGAATAATATTGGATCCACAATTGACCCCTGCGGAACGACTATTAAGTTTGGAATGGTTTGCAATAGGTATCTTCCATCGAAAGTATTTGAATCCGTAATTTCTATAAATGATGATCTGCTAGAAAAACACGAATTAATTCACTCACTAGTTTTTTCTCTTATCCCATAGGATTCCAGCTTGTACAGTAGATGATTGTGGAGAGCACAGTTCAAGGCTAATTCCTTATCTTTAAAATGTAGTAAAATGTCTTCTAGAAAAATAAAAGTGCGTTTATTGTAGACCTTCTGGAGACAATTTTAATCTGATATGATTGTTACTAAAATGTAGACTGAACTCCAAGAGAAAAATGCTGTTACTGATAATGCAAATACTTAAAATTCAGATGCACTAAACTGTTGCCTTTTAGAAATTTAGTTGAGGGCAACTTAAGATTGGCTGAATTTGCTTTGTAGAAGGTGTAATACTGTAAAAAGTGATAACACAGCCAAGAAACTTAAAGTACGAAACACTAAATTGGCATTCCATACATTTGAATTTGATTCCAAAATAGTCTAAAAGGTGCGCGTAAATGAGCAATATGTTCAAGTCTGTCGAATAAAAGGGAAGCAATAAGGAAGACCACTCATCACTCCATGACCTTTTGAGACGTTTGTGCGGCATTCTGCAACGTAAATGTTCATAAAGTCTGGATGGCTTTATTGTCATCTCAGATTCATGTTCATGAGGAGTTTGATGATATGCACAATTATTCGCGAAGTCTTTAATGTGTGGAAGAGAATAGAGATCTGGCTTAGTTATTCGATTGAGTATTCTATAATCTCCACATGGACGATCTGTCTATATTCTTTAGGAATTATGTGGAGCGAAGAGTACCAGTTACTGTTTGAGGAGCTGGTGATACATAGGTTTACAGGGTTATTAAATTATTTCGTCTAAATTTATATTTTATTAGGTGCGAGTCTGCGGTTGAAAATTATAGGATTACCCGGCCACCAGGTAACGAGCCAAAAAAAACCACGTCAGCCTGTCTGTGGCGAAGAAGAGTCGGAAGAATCAAGAAGAGTGGTTGGAACTTTTGGAGCACGATGTAGAGGTGGGCACCAGCCTGAGGTACCTGAGGGTTACAACTGACACTAACCCCCCATCATCTAGGCGCGTGCTGGGGGTGGCGGCATGCGCAGCGAGAACCGTAAGTGGTCTATTGTTCAACTTAGGAGCGCCCAGAACTACTACACATAACACCGGCGTGGGCAGAACCGAAAAAAATGAGGGAGGTCTTCAGGATGGGAGTACAGGAGGGTGTCTACCGATGTAGAGATCCAGGCATTGCCTCCCCGAAGGCCAGGGTGGTCACCTACCGACCAAGAAAAGGTGAACCAAGACTCCAAGGAGGCGATGATCTCTCAGAGTGACAAGATAGATGGAGTGGGAGTGGGGCCCGAAATCAAAGTTGACCGGGGGTATGCCGATCGTGCTAGCCGTGCGCAGTTAAAATGTCCCTGGAAAAAAATCTTGGTATCTATACGGTGAATAATCGTGTGTTTGATTGAAGAATCTAAAATGAAACTCGATCGGGATCTGCGTTTAATTAGGGATTCTAATTTAGATGTTAATTCATCAACTTTATTATGAAGTTCTGTAATTTCGTCTGTTCGGTTATTTGAGATCGAATTGTTGGAATGAACGTTTAGTTTTGATAATTCCATTATTTTATCAGCGATGTATGTAAGTTAATTTAATTTAAGATTATCTGATATATTTTGATTGTATTTGCTGTTAATTGTTGAAAGTTTATTTTAAATTCACTGTTAGGTGAGTATACTCTTTGAAAATTTGTGTTTTAGTTACAACACCTAACAGTGAATTTATATATCTATAACTTAACTACCTCAATGGGTATTTTTTTCCTCATGAGGTGCTGTACCCTGCACTGCAGTGTCCGTGGTCCTTTTATGCGCCTCTAGATGTTTTAGTCCCTATGTACTCCTGTGTCTTCTATGAAGTCCAGAAGTTTTTGCCAGGAGAAGCTCGCTAGCAGTTCTACAGAAAAAAGAGGCTTCCCGAATTTCTCGTTTATATGTTCCGCAAGTACACAGTAGATGTTGGGGAGTTTCCTCTTCTTCCAAACACCCACGGTATAGGGGACTTTTCTCAGTTCAGTGTTTGTACTTATTTAAGTCACAGTACCCAGTCCCGTGATTTTTCTTAGTTTCAAAATGCTCAGTCTTGACAGCATCAGCATGCTGTCAGGTACCGGACCATCTAGGAAGAATCTCGCATGCCTCATTCCGATTTGGTTATGCCACGCCTTTTTATGCTCCTCTGCTAGCTTGCGCCGGATTATTTCCTTTCCGGTTTCATGGGGTATATCGAAAGCGGGTTCAGGTCCTATGACTTCACCCGCTGCCCTTGTTTGGCTAGCAAGTCGGCCCCCCAAGTGTTTAGTATTTTTGGCCTCGTCTGTATACCAGATGGTTCCTTTACTCGTTCCCGGGTATGTTCCATTTGTCCAGTTACTCCGCTGTGGTATGATTGTTTTGAATCTGCGGGATGGGTGTAGGATTTTAGTGAAATCGGACCTCATTTTTAAGGTCTCTTCTTCTTATAGTACTTTAAATGTTGCTGCTATTGATAATCCCACATTTAAAGTGTGTCTATTATTGTGCATCCTATAGGCTGCCTGTCTAGCTTCCATCATAACAAATAGATGTAGTGGTGGTAATGGTAATATGTGTTCCATGGCTGCCGTGGGCGTTGTCCTCATTGTCCCAGTTATCAGCAGCCACGCCTGTCTTTGCACTCTTTTGGTTTAGGTCTTTTCTACAGACGAGTGCCGCGTATGTCACTATAGGTCTTATGACCACAGTGTATAGCCATTTGGTCATACTGGGTCACAGTCCCCATGTGCGTCCTACCCTTTTTCCGTTCGCAAAAGGGCCTCTCATGATCTTTTTGCAGATGCTCTGTAGGTGGAAGTTGAAGTTTAATCAGGTATCAAGTATGACCCTTAAATATTTTACTGCATTGCTTTAGGAGAATACTATATAAAGATTTTTTACTCAGGAGAGATATCATAGCTCCTAAAAATTGACTAGGTGTCCTACAACCAAGATCCTCATTGAAAAGAAGTTTTTTAATTCTTAGATGTTCTGAACACGTCGTATTTTATATAATTTAAGCGACATGAGTTTCTTACGGGGGAAGATGATAAGGAAAAAACATGTTCGAATTGTTCTTTAGTATTAGTAAATGTTCTGAATCGTCACTATTAAACAATTAAATTTAAAAAAAATTGTCAAGTTTGGAGAAACGTATTGTTTTTCCGACGTAATAAGTGAGTTTGTAAGAGGCAATGGTGCAGTTGTCAAAGGAGAATCAGGGTATATAATCAGAATCTAATGTCATATTGACATTAATCAAATATTTACACAAATTTTACAAATTTTAAGCATAATGCTTAATATATTAAGTATAAATTAAAATAAATATCTACAGTTGTAGAAATAATCCGAAGAAATTCTGGAATATATGGAACATTCCATCAGGGTCTGACTGGAAGAACATTCTGTAGAATGAAATGAAATTTTTTTATATATGTATCTATGAATATCTTTTGTTAACAGGTAATCCAAAGAATTATAATAAATAATAATAATAATAAATGGAGCATGATTCAAAATATTAAATTCATTGTGACGATTGGCAGAAATAAGTCTCATTATTACTAGTCAGATATCGTGGAGTAATTATTTTTACGAATATAAACTGACCTTGGTGTTTATCACATCATTACAAGTCTGGTTAAAAACAATCTCAATGAGAAAAAATTAAGTAGTTATAAATAATTATTTTAAAATATTCCAAGCCTTTAGGGAATTTCCACGAATCTCTCAGCTGCATAACATAGATGGCAAACCTCAATCGTTATACCTGTTAGTGTTGTTTGGGATAATGGAGAACGGGTATTGATTCCAGAATTCCGATATGGATCAGGGGCTTGAAAGTGTTTGATGTCGAGTTGTTCTCTCTTTGCCTTTCGATTTGATGTTGCTTCGTATCAAACTTGACATTGATGTAAAAAAAAATCATCGGGAGACATGTTATAAGAGGATCGGCAGATCTTCAATTTGGGGTCAGTGTTACCTTTATTTTTTATTTAATGAAGTTTTTCGTCGTTATTGATATCAATTTCAAATTAGTAGTTTGTAATTCTAGACGTTCTCTTGAGAATTGTTTAAAGCATTAAAAACACTATGAGGTGGATTTAGTGTTTAAAGGGCTGGTGTTTCCTAAGAAAATAGTTTCGAAAACGATAGACGTATATTTATTTTTTATATGTCATTGATACGGTTCATGACCAGCGTAATTCAGTTGTGGAGTGTACATGAGGACATGTAATGACTGCCCTAGGAAATATATTGGACAAACAGGACAGGCCTTTGAAGAAAGTATTGCAGAACACAAAAGTGCATGGGAAAAGAAAAAGAACACCTCAACATATGCAAATCACCTACTATTTGAAAAACACACCTTCAACCAGGAATTCCAGATTCACAAGAGAAGAAAGGGAAAATATTAAATCTACTCGAAAACCTGGAAATCGACAGATTCGAAAAAGCGGGCCTCCTACACAAAGAACAAACCCACTACTTAAAATATTTACCCTACCATAGTGCCAATAGTGTTAAAGTAAAAGGGTGTCTCAAAATGAACAGACATTATAATTTATTAATAAATAATATGTTTTATTGGAAAAGTACGAATGTTTTTATTTTAGTATAAGGTACAAACATGGAGGTTATGTGTGGAACACAATATCCGATAAATGGGCCCCTCGACCTTGTTTGCAAATGGTCATTCTTTTGACAAAATTTTCAATTAGATTTTGGCATAATTGCTTGGTTATTATGTCACGATAACGAATACCATTGACAGTAACCGTATTTCCCGCACAATTCTCGAAAAAGTTCGGCCCAATCCTCCAACCCAAAATCCGCACCAAACAGTGACTCGTGGTGGATGTATGGGAAGCTGTTGAGAATGTTCGGTCCCCCAAATTCAACAGTTTTGTTTATTCATGTAGCCAGTATTTTTTTTCGGAAAATCACCATCGATTTGTTGATGCTTCTTTATCCAGTTGGCGAATGTACGGCGCTGCGTTTGGTCTGCTGGTTGCAGGTTTTGTGTCAATTGGATCTTGTAGGCATGCAAATGTAGATCTTTAGTCAAAATTCGCTGCACAGAGCTTCTTGAACGTCAAATTGCTAAGCACGATGGCGAATCGAGGTGGAAAGACATTCGTCAACACTTGTGTTAACGCGAAATTATACATTTATATTTCGAACAATTTGCATTAATTAAAAACGTGATTTTAGTGTTTTCTTGCGCATTACGGACATGACCGAAGGGTAATAAACCATTGTGTACAATTTTCTGTATTTCTATTCATCGTGTTAAATTCGTGCTCAATTGGGGGCTATAAGGGCTAATCCGCGCGCGACGGCTTAAGTTGTAAACGACCTTTCTTCGCCCAAACGCCAGACCTGAAAACCCTTGGTAATTTCCACCCCGCAATCTGTGATCCTTGTCTTTCTTGAATAAAATACTATATCTATTTCCTTCCGCAAACTCCCTCTTTCTTCTAATCTGACCAATCCCTGCACTTCTTCCCCAAACCTCGATCTTTAACCATTTTTCTAAGTGAGTGTTGTCTGAACCATCGTGAAAGAAACATATTACCATTCGGTCGTGTCCGCGCTATATCATTTCAATTCTTTATTATTATTTTTCTAAGTCTTGTCTTTATCCTTTATTTGTTACTTGTTATTATTTGTTAGTCAGTAGTTGAAATAAATACATTTATTCAATATACTGGTATTTGTAATTTTAAAACCAAATCGCGAACCCGCGTAATTAACATGGTCCTTTGAACCGGATAAAGTGAGTCTTAGTGTTATTTCGTGAACTTTTGTGGACTTTGCAAACGTGCAAAGTCATTGGTGGAACTTCGCTTCGTTTATAAGTACACCGTCTTAAGTAACTCTCCGTTTTTGTGTTGTGTTATTGCGTGAGTTATCTAAGCTACAACCGTACGTAAACGAACAATTCTACCTGAACTCCTTGTGTATTTTATAGCTATAGTGTTATTTCGTGAACTTTTGTGGACTTTGCAAACGTGCTAAGTCATTGGTGGAACTTCGCGTCGTTTACAAGTACACCGTCTTAAGTAGCTCTCCGTTTTTTGTGTTGTGTTATTGCGTGAGTTATCTAAGCTACAACCGTACGTAAACGAACAATTCTACCAGAACTCTTTGTGTATTTTGTGTGAAAATCATCAACATGGCAGTGATTGTTAAAAGGCTACAGTGCCAAAAGCAAAACATCATCAGTGAAAAGGACACACTCCAGTTACTCCTCGCGGACACGAATCGTGATAAAAATTTAATCGTGCAAAAATGGATTAAGTTTGAACCAAGTCTCAACAATTTCAAAATAATTGCAAGTGAGCTCTTCGACAACGATGTGGATATCGCGAATGAACTTCTGCAATTCAAATGTGATTATTGCAAAATCAAGTGTGCAACACAAGCTGCGGTCATAGACAACAATATCCATTTATCAAACCACAACGAAGCACCACAAGTGAAATTACCAGTGATCGAGTTACCGACTTTCAGCGGAAAATATGACGAGTGGCAGAGATTTTGTGACGCCTTTACATCCCTTATACACAACAACTTTTCGCTAGGTAATGTGCAAAAGTTGTATTATCTACGAAGCTTACTTAAAAGTGAAGCAGCTCAAATGCTTAAAACAATTCAGTTGTCCGATGCCTCATATGAAACAGTGTGGACTCAATTAAAAAAGCGGTACCAGAGCGAGCGTTTCATTTTCAAGAAGCAACTTCCTACCGTGAAAAAGGATCCCGCGGAAGAAATTGAAAAATGTACGGTGAAAGAGGGTCGAGTTTCGCCCAGCACTCGGCCCCACGCACAACCATGGGCCCCCTTTAAGCCGCCCGCTCCCAGGACTGCGGAGAGTATGCGCCTGGACGCGGAGGAAGCGCGCCTATCGTGCAAACAGTTGGAGGAGATGCTGGACGAGGAGAGACAGCGTCATCTGGATGTCGTCAAGGATGAAAGGAGCAAGTACATGGCGGAAATCACGCAGCTCATCGCAAGGCACCAGAACGAAATTATTCAATTGAATTTGCAACACGAAGAATCAATGAAGTTATTACAAAACGAAAAGGAGGCAGCGACTAAGCAACACGAGGAACAGATGTGCGTCCTCAAGAACGAGGTAGACGAGCTGCAGAAGACGCACGAAAAAAATCTGGACATTCTGCACGAGGAAATCGACGAGAAGAACGCGAGGATCCGCGACCTGGAGGCGTACCATTACAAGAGCGAGAAACTGCGCAAGGACTACGTGGCCAAAGAGGTCGGCTGCAAGGAGCAGTTGGCGGTGGCACGCGAGGAAATCGACGAGAGGAACGCGAGGATCCGCGACCTGGAGGCGTACCGTTGCGAGAGCGAGAAACTGCGCAAGGACTACGTGGCCAAAGAGGTCGGCTACAAGGAGCAGTTAGCGGTGGCTCAGGAGGAGGCGGCGAGATTGCAGGAGGAGAACGAGGCGCTCTTCGCGAGCAGATGCAACGACGGCATGGAGAAGTGGAAACTCCAGCAGAACGAAGAGACGACGAGATTGAGGACGGAGAACGAGGTGCACTTCGCGAGCAGGTGCAACGACGACGTGGAGAAGTGGATACTCCAGCAGAACAAGGAGGTGGTCCCCAAGGTGTTGGGGGAAGCGGAGACATCGGCGTGGACGGGTTCTACCCTACTAAGTGCCAGCGTCAACGACCGACATTCCTCCATCCAGAGGCCAAACTTCGAGCGCATGCAGAGCTTCAGGGAGCGTTCACTGAGCAACAAGAGAAGCGTGAGCCTGTTCTCGGAACGTTGGCGCAAATTAAACAATTCATTCGAAAACTGTGACGACCTCTCAAAACCCAGCTCGCCTAAGGTCAAAGGCGTAGTGGAGAAGTCGGATTCAGTTAGGTACGTGCTGGAAATGGACGAGAATCCCATGGTGGTGGCCTCGAAAATCATACGCCGGAGTATCAGAAACGCGACCACGCCAAAAAACCCGCCGAGGAAGTCGACTGCGAACAAGAGGGCTGCAGTAAAAAGCGCTTGGTCGTTTATGGAACCAGTGAATCCGAATGAAGTACCAGACTATTACAAAGTCATCAAGGAACCAATGGATCATCAATACGTCTCAAAATTACGACAGCACGTATGGAAACGTTGGGAGAAGGAGTATTTTTCCGAGGTACACAAACGGAACAAGTGGCAGCAGGACGGGACTTCCGGTGTCAGCTTCGATCGTTTGGTCATTATCCGTGGAGATAACGTGCCCCCTTCAGTAGCGCCTTGCGAGAGACGAAGCAAATCACCCAGGTTCCGATGGGGTCGTCCGGAGTGCAACAGTGAAGACCAGCACCGGTTCATTTGTGCATCCCATTGTGAAATTATGGTGAAATTAGTGCATCTAAATATAATTGAATGGTTGACATTCAATGGGGCGCGGAATGTTAACGCGAAATTATACATTTATATTTCGAACAATTTGCATTAATTAAAAACGTGATTTTAGTGTTTTCTTGCGCATTACGGACATGACCGAAGGGTAATAAACCATTGTGTACAATTTTCTGTATTTCTATTCATCGTGTTAAATTCGTGCTCAATTGGGGGCTATAAGGGCTAATCCGCGCGCGACGGCTTAAGTTGTAAACGACCTTTCTTCGCCCAAACGCCAGACCTGAAAACCCTTGGTAATTTCCACCCCGCAATCTGTGATCCTTGTCTTTCTTGAATAAAATACTATATCTATTTCCTTCCGCAAACTCCCTCTTTCTTCTAATCTGACCAATCCCTGCACTTCTTCCCCAAACCTCGATCTTTAACCATTTTTCTAAGTGAGTGTTGTCTGAACCATCGTGAAAGAAACATATTACCATTCGGTCGTGTCCGCGCTATATCATTTCAATTCTTTATTATTATTTTTCTAAGTCTTGTCTTTATCCTTTATTTGTTACTTGTTATTATTTGTTAGTCAGTAGTTGAAATAAATACATTTATTCAATATACTGGTATTTGTAATTTTAAAACCAAATCGCGAACCCGCGTAATTAACAACTTGCCTCACTGCAGCTATGTTTTCGATCAACCGACCAATGCTTTTCGAGGTTAGAATTGAACCTCTAACCGCATTTTTTTTATTAAATGCACCACAGTGTTGCGATGAGCAAAAGACGTGCGGACTTTTCGAACCGTCTCTGCAAAATTTTCACAACTTCTAGGCGTTGCTCGATCGTGAAATTATTCATGACTAAACCTCATTACTTCCTGATGCCAGTTGTCAAATATTAGTACTCTATGTTCGACACAAAAAAATGGCACTCAATTTAAAATGTCAGATCAATTTGAGACACCCTTTATATAGGTATCCGAAATTGTATGTGAGAAACAGCTATGGACATACGTAAAGAAAAACAACCCTAACAGAAGAATAAGGGGAGAGAATATAAGTATGGCACAGTGGAAGGGATATTTCGAAAATCTGTTAAGAGTAGGATACATGGAGGCAGAGGCGAGTTACGATAGAATGTCATTCGATGGAGCAGGAGACTTTAGGGAGAAGGAGTTAGAGAGAGCTCTCAGAGGGATAAAGGAAAAGAAAGCGGCGGGGCCAGATGGAATCCAGGGGGAGGCTTGGAAATGGTGTAGTGTAGGAGGAAAACGAGCCATAAGGGGCATTTTAAATAAGATATGGAGGGGAGAAGAGCAGTTTCCGGAGGAATGGAGGGAGGGAATTATTATACCGGTACATAAGACAGGGGATGAAATGTGCTCAACAAATTATAGGGGTATAATTCTGATGGACACATTGTACAAAGTCATGATGGGAATGGTAAAGGAGCGGTTGGAGGAGGAGGTGGAAGAGAAGGGCCTATTACCAGAAGTGCAGGCAGGCTTCAGTAAGGGAAGGTCTACGATAGATCAGATAGCTACTCTAAACTGGCTGATTGAGAAAGAGTTGGCGAAGAAAGGCAAGGTTTATTTGATGTTTGTGGATTTGAAAGCGGCATATGATTCGGTTGAGAGAAAGTTGTTGATAGAATGTGTTGAGGCTTGTGCAGTAATTAAATTCGAAGGACCAATTATATCTGAATAAGATATAATAAAATAATAAATTGAGTTTGACTCGTATATTGAACACTAATTACAAAATTTACAATTAAAGGTAAAAATAAAATTGTCGCGACCGCTCTGACTGAATGTTCGTTCTCGTCTCTTCTTCCTTTCTTCTTCGGGGTTGAGGGTGGCGAAATTATCACCCCCCGCGCACCGCATTAAATTCCACGAACTTCTTAAGCTAACCAGGACCGCATGCCTGGCAGCCAGATGTCGAAAACACATATTTCACTCACGCACTTGACCGTGGAGAAAATATAAAAAAGGACCACCGTAACGAATTAGGGTTGGGTTGCGATAGTTATAAAATCGCAACAGAATGTCTGAAAGATAAGGGAGTGTCAGAGCAGATTGTAAATTGGGTGAGTGAGGTGTACAAGGAGACGTGGTGTAAGGTAAGAGTAGGTGAATGCGAGTCGGAGAGGATGAAGGTAGTGCGTGGTGTGAGACAAGGGTGCCCTTTGAGCCCACTACTGTTCAACCTGTATGTCGCAGATATGGAGAAGGTTCTAGCGATGGGGCAGTCGGGGGGATTAGTGGTGGGAAGAAGGAAGATCTGGAGCCTGGCATATGCGGATGATGTGGTAGTGTTTGCTAGAACTATGAATGAATTGAATGAGATGAAAGGGAGACTGGAGAGGTATTTTAATAAAAGGGAGTTGATTGTGAGTGTCAAGAAAACGAAATGGATGGTATGTAAGAATGCGGGTGGTCGAAGAAAGGATGAGGAATTGAAGTGGTTGGGAGAGAGATTGGAGAGAGTGAGTGAGTTTAAATATTTAGGATATATGTTCTCCGAAAACGGAGGCAGAGCTAAGCATATAGAGTATGCATGTAAGAAGGCGAGAATGGCAATGGGGAGGATGTGGAATGTATGGGAGGAAGTGTTAGGCGGAAAAATGAACATGAAGCTAGTGTGGTGGGATGCCTGTATAAGAGCGATAATGATGTATGCATCAGAAATATGGGGAGTGTCTGGACATGAGAGTGTGGAAAAAGTACACCTGCAATACTTAAAAAGTATATTAGGAGTAGAGCGAACAACACCAAGTTATGTGGTATTGCAGGAGTGCCAAAGAATGTCTGTGGAATGGGAGTCGGCGAGGAGGGTAGTAAAATATGAGAGAAAGATAGGTATGTTAGGAGATGAAAGGTTGGTAAAGGAGGCATGGGGTGTTTGTTATAAGGAATGGCGGGTGAATGCTAAAGGAGCATAATGGATGAGAGAGAGAGAGAGTCTTTGTACAAGAGAGTCGGGTGGTCATGCCAATTGGTGGATCGGAAAATAGCGTTGGGAGAGAAGCTTGAGATAGAGTATGCGATAAGGGCGAAGGATATCGAGTTGCAGTTGCAACAAATTAGAATAGAGAATAGCAACTCGAGCCCTAAGTATAAAGAGATCCAAGTATTTAATGTCCTTCCACGCTATTTTGCGAGATTGTCAAAGGAGGACGCACGGCTACTTGCACGGTTTAGATGTGGGAATGAGGAAAGAGGAAGAAAGGTATGGATGGGGGAAGAGTACATGAAATGTGTGTTTTGTGGAACTGGGAAGGATGTATGGGAGCACTGGATGTGGGAATGTATGGGGCTGCAGGGAACGGTTGAGATAAATGGTAAAGGTCGAAAGAGGAATATGTGTGAGAGTGGGAATGGGATAGAGGTGCTAAAAGCAATTGTAAAACAAAGGCCAGGGAGGAGTAGCTAATACAACACAGAGGAAGAGATTTTATATTTTAGTTATGGGGTATGGGAGAATATTATATATGTATATATATATATATATTTCGTTTTTGATAATTATAAGAATTTAAGTAATGTAGTGTATTAACACCTAGCTGGCCGTTAGCATATCAGTGACAACGTACGTGATAACCGCATGACAATTTTTGCGCACACGCTGTGGAGCCGTTTAGTTTTTTATTAGAAGTATTGCTGAAGGCCGGCATATTTTTCCGAAGTTGGGATTTTATTATGACTTCTAATTTAATTGAAACACTTTTATTTTGCCAATTGTGGCTTCTAAACAATATTTTTGTACGTTTACGGGCATTTAGGTATATTGCGCTTTCATTGTTTTAAGTTTTAAGCTCTGATTAAAAAACGTGGTTTTATATTACTATCCGTGTGACTAGAATAGAAAAGGCATTCATTCTAGAACCCAAAATTAATTATTACCAGAATTTAGGCTTATACTGTTAGTAAAAGGATACTAGAGATTTATAATATCAGCGCAAGACTACACAAATATTTTTTTAAATAAAATTTCGAATGAATTTTGTCCAAAATACTGTTCCAAACATATGCTAAAACCTGCAGAAGTGGAATCTTATGCATAATTAAAAAAATATGCAACTGTTTTGACCGTCTACATATTGAATAAAAATGTGAGGCTATGTATTTTTTTCCTAGCCGTGATAAGTAAAGTTACACTTAAATATATTGTTTTGATATGATATTCAAAACATTTTCCTCTACATAAAGGAATCCTACAATATTTGCATATAAAGCATGTCTCTTATCGAATACTGGGTTTTGCGCAAACTCTTCAACGTTTCTTAGGTTTTTGTACCTAAACTCACAATATTTTTAAGTCTACGGTTCTTTATATCGCCCGAGAGTCTAAATGTGGATCCTTATGAGGAACACATCTTGTTTGATCAAATGGTGATGTGACCATCATAATACTTTCCCTATATTTTTCTCGACAACTATGAGGCTTACGCAATAAAAGGTATTCTTAATAATTTTCTCAATTTTGAATTCTAAATTATTATGTATATGTAGGATGGGTGGGTGCCTCTAACAACCCCCCCCACCACAATCAGTAAAATATAAGCGAGCGTTTTAATTAAAAGTCGTAAAACGTTAATAAACATAACATTTCTGAAAAATTAATTAGATATATTCAAACAAATTTTTCAAATAATTTTTGATGATGTTTATCTGACTGGAGGGTGAGATAGAGGCCACCCACCCACCTTACTTATACATATAAACCTTAATTCCTTAGCACCAATGCTATTAATCCAATGAAATTAATTACAAATCGTTTGTGAATATTTCTAGATTATTTACATTAATAAGATACTTGTGGACTAGAAATTAATCACTGCGCAAGCAGTATTTTGAGGATGGTATATCATCAATGCGATTGTAAAAATAATATTCATTATTTCGTTAGGAAGATTGTATAGGTAGGTATGGAATTATGTGGCCGTCCAATTTTGGAAAAAAAGAAAGAAAGACAATTTGATGCCAAGAAATATTAAACTAAAAAAAAATAAGCTTTCAAAGATACATATAACCATCACATCAGTAGAAGAGACTGTAGTGTATATAAAAGAGGGATTAGAATTTAAATGACCTAGATGATGGCTGATTTGAAATCTAAGGGTGAAAGTTAATCAATGTAAATCATGTACATCAACAAAATACTGCTTGCGCAGTTGTGGATGTTTGTGGTTAAGAATATATATTGACTTAAATTATCTACAAAATACTGCTTGCGCAGTGATGTATGCCTGCATGTAAGAAGTACTGCGCGAGTAGCGTCTAGATGATTTACAGCAATAAGGTACTTATGAAATAGAAATTAAACAATGCACAAGCAGTATATTGTGGATGGTTTATCATCAATGGAATTGTAAAAATAATATTCACATCATAGACATCTGTATAAGAAACTGTAGTGTGTATAAAAGAGGGTTGTTGGAAGATTCGCTAGATACTTGCTGATTTGAAAACTAGAAGTGAAACTATATTTTAAAATTCTAAAGAAGATAAAATAAGTTTATCACTAATAATTATTTAAATCATGTAAATCAACAAAATACTGCTTGTGCAGTCCTGGATTATTATGTATATGTAGGGTGGGTGGGTGATCTCAAACCCACCCTCCAATCAGTAAAATATTATTGCAAAATTTGATAGATAATAGATAATAATTTTTGATGATGTTTTTTGACTGTAGAGTGGGATAGAGGCCACCCACCCGTCCTACATATACATATAAACATTAATTCCTTATCGTATCGTTGTTTCCAATGAAATTAATTACAAATCATTTTGAATAAAAATAAAATGGAAAAAATTTTGAGTAACTTAGTAAAAATATAATGCATAATGGATGGGCAGACTTTAAATCTAAGTTAGATAAGATTTGCGATAGAAAGTTAATTATATTTAAAATAAAATATTGATTTTGTTTCATTTTTTATTACATAAAGGGTTTGATTGTTTCTAGCAGCAAAATCATCAACCATTAGCAATTAAAGTTATCATGTATATGTAGGGTGGGTGGGTGGCCTCTATCTCGTCCTCTAATCAGTAAAACCATAAGCGAGGGTTTTAATTAAAAGTTGTAAAATATAAATAAACACAAAATAATTGCAATTTTTGGAGTTTTGATCATACAATTTTTTTAAATAATGTTTGATGATGTTTTACTGATTAGAGGGTGGAATAGAGGTCACCCACCCTAAATATACATATAAATTTCAATTACTGATCGTCTCGAGGTTTGGAGTAAAATTAATTACAGAACTTTTTGAATTAAAATAATTTTGGTTGAGGTAATTAATAAAATTTTAGTGCATGATGGGTGGGCAGACTTCTAAATCTAAAATAGATAAGACTAAAATGTAAAAAAATATAAAAATGTTGCTATAGCCATCATAATATTTTCCTTACATTTTCTCCAAAATTATGAGTTTTAGGCAAAAGGCGATTTTCAATAATTTGTTCAATTTTGGACTATTTACAATTACTTGTTATACAAATTTCATGTAACTCTTATAGTTTATTAGTACTTGGCAAAAATGTCAAAATTTTTGATTTTTAATTTTTTTCTCGCAAGTTAAGCACTTTATGAAAACATGTTTTAATAAAATTTGCTCAGTTTCTCATTCCCTTTGATTTTTGTTGGAAGAGTTATGTAATATTTTTAAAATTTAGAAAAATATCGAGAAAAATCCAAAATACGCCTCGAGTAAACAACCACTTCCGGTTAAGGAATGTTTACCAAAAGCTTTTTAGTTCTAATTTTTAATGATAAAACCTTAAGTTTAAAGTTTCATCTCAAACGAATTATTCGTTTTTGAGATAGAGCGCCCACAGACGTTTTCATGCACGAAAACAATACTTCCCCTTTATATCTATATAGGAAAAGTAATAAGTATTGAACTTTTCGAACTTTCGGGATCACATGGTAAAATATTGTTTTCAAATTTTATCCATTCTTTTGCAAGTTTTTTTCTGGGGATTTAAATGTTTGTAAATTAAAAAGTTTATGCAGTGCACAATTTAAAACAAACATGGAAACTTTTTTTATCCATTCATTGTTTGAAAGGTCTTGATCAGCATAATCTATACCTTTCATGTATTTATTGTAATCCAAAATGATTTTGGGCTTTACAATCATATCTCCAGTTTTTCTATTTAAAAAGTAATTTAGAACTAAGCCTACCTTAAAAAGTAGTATTTTCTAGCATTTCCTCATTGTTGGAAAAATGGATCGATTGTAAAACTTACCTTAATCTATTTCGACTCATTACTTTGCCAAAGAAAAATGTTTCCATATAAGGATCTGTGGACCAGTAGTCATTTATCCTATTCTTCCTAATCTGTCCCATACTCATAGTATATTTAGTCCCAAGAATTTTTTCAGTTCGGATACCATTGTGTCCGTCCACCACTTAACAAGTTTTATAATATTAAACTTATGGGCCTTTTTATGGCGATATCTGTTTGTTTCGGTCTTCAATAATGAAAAGTCATAATTAATAAATATATTTACTACTTGCGATATATCTCCTAAATCTCTTGGAAAAACTTTAATACCTTTATTTCCTAAAAGTAATATATTTACAACAGTCTGAAAATTACTTCTTGAAATAATTTCTTTATTTTCTATGTTGACACGTTCTATATCACTAGTAATCGATTCGCTTAAAAATGGTGAGGCTCTTCTTCTTTTGGTGGATACGAAAACAGAAAAATCACTGCGAGTGTCCAAAATATCTGCACCACTTTCGGCTTCAGACAAATTATCGGCACACATTTCACCATTAATAGACTCACTTTCTGCATTCATGGTAAAGTTAAGGGTTAAAAGTAAATTAATTTAAGATATTCACAGTTTCTTAGGAAAATTATTCGACATTGAACAATAAACATTCAAAATAATAAAAAAGACGTAGTACTACGTCAACGGCTACACGAAAACAAAAATGAAATAACGTATAAATACGTCAACGGCTCCCCGACAATAAAAATTGATTGACGTATTAATACGTCAACGGCTACTAAATTTGGAATTTATAAGACGTAGTATTACGTCAGCGGCCAGCAATGTGTTAAATGCCAAATAAAGGTTTTGTATTATATAGGTACCATGATATAGTTCTAAGTTTTTTCTAATTTCATTGTAAACTTTCATTCACCTGAAAAAGCAATAAATTTGCGAAACAATTGTAGTTAAAATACACACACACACACATACAGATTTTTGAAAATCTGAATTATTTACAATTTTAATATACAAATGAAATTCAATTATTATAACATCAAAAATCTATTTTTTAATTGATATGATTAGTTAAATTTCTATTATACCAATAAATGAATAATATTTATTATGAATTACATGAATTAATTTACATTATTTAAAAATAGTATTTTAACATTAGTGTAAAAATTTCAAATTTGTTTTCACATTTTTATCACCATATTGCGGAACGTGGTGTTCATTCTTAAATGCTGCATTATTAATATTAACATGAATGCAACGTTTGGAAGGTCAATTTACTACGGCGCACAGTGTGCCAAATCCGAGCGCGAGCGCCAGGGGGGGTTTTGAGGAAAAAAAATTAAATTGAAAATTTCGAAAAAAAAACATATCCACTCGATTGTAGATACATGAAACCCTTTAGATCTTGCATATTTATATTTTTTAGCCCTCTATATTATTCGCAATTAACGCTTAAACTTGATCGATTTAGAAAACAACGATTTTACGGCATTTCATGCGCAATGTTAAATAATTTATTACATAGGTTGTAGATGTACTATCAATATAATATTATACACAATTGTTTACAACATAATACTGTACGTTATGGTTAAAAAATCATGTCTCTAAATGTTATAGAATATAAGTTAAAAAATTTTGAATATGAATAATATTTTAAATATAAATTTTAACTTTAGATAGAGTTATATAAAAAATTCAAACTCGATGAGGTTTGGGAGTATCACCAAAAATTAGTTCAATGTTTTCTCTAACTGCCCTCAAAATTTCGAATCTCCACTCCTGCATATTTTTGGTCTTTTTGATTTTTATATTCGGCGCTACCTATCAAAATTGGGTCGAGCGAACCCGTATGCAGTATTGCGGAGTCGAGCGCACTATTTTCAAGCAGCACGCATAAACATAAAATAAAAACGCACTTAATATTCAAAAAAATAGGGCTGTTACAGAAAACCCAGACAAATATTTCTATGACAGTGTTAATCCCATAATTTGCAATTTTCTGAAAAAAAAAATATTAATCAGAATATTTATAAAATTTGTCTGATATTGTAGAACGAAATTATTTATTTTGTAATCTCTGATTTACTTACTTATTTAAAATGGAAAATTGTTAGTATCATCATCAATCAATTCGTAGTCAGTGCCATTTGTGTCCATTTCACAAATAATAAAAATTTTAGCGTCGGTTGGTAGTTGTTTTTCATAAAATTAATTTTACATCGCTTCTCAAACACGATATGTCACTGAAGAGGAAGAAACTGATAAGGATACTTAATTGTTTATAATATAATACTGTATATTATAAGTAAAAAATCAAGTTTCTAAACAATTTGGAACGAAAGTTCAAATTTTTGAACATGAATAATATTTTAAATATAAATTTTAATTTTAGAAATTGTTACATAAAAAGTGTCAATTCGATGAGGTCTAAAAATATCACCAAAAATTACTTTAATGTTTTCTCTAACTACCCTCAATATTTCGTATCTCCACCGGTGCATATTTTGGTCTTTTTAATTTTTTTATTCGGCGCTACCTATAAAAATTGGGTCAAGCGAAACCGTGTTTAACTTTAGAAATTGTTATATAAAAAATGTCAATTCGATGAGATCTAGAAATATTACCAAAAATTACTTTAATGTTTTCTTAAACTACCCTTAAAAGTTCGTATCTCCACCGCTGCATATTTGGGATGTTTTTAATTTTTTTATTCGGCCTATAAAAATTGGGTCGAGCGAAACCGTGCTTAAATTTAGAAATTGTTATATAAAAAATGTCAATTCAATGAGGCCTAGAAATATCACCAAAAATTACTTAAAAGTTTTCTTTAACTACCCTTAAAAGTTCGTATCTCCACCTGTGCATATTTAGGGTCTTTTTAATTTCTTTATTCTTCGCTACCTATAAAAATTTCGAGCGAAACCTTGTTTAACTTTAGAAATTGTTATATAAAAATTGTCAATTCGATGAAGTCTAGAACTATCACTAAAAGTTACTTTAATGTTTTCTTAAACTACCCTTAAAAGTTCGTATCTCCACCGATGCATATTTAGGGTCTTTTTTTATTCAGCCTATAAAAATAGGGTCGAGCGAAACCGTGTTTAACTTTAGAAATTGTTATATAAAAAATGTCAATTCGATGAGGTTTAGAAATATCACTAGAAATTACGTAAAGGTTTTCTTTGACTACCCTTAAAATTTCGTATCTCCACCGGTGCATATTTGGGGTCTTTTTATTTTTTTTATTCGGCCTATAAAAATTGGGTCGAGGGAAACCGTGCTTAAATTGAGAAATTGTTATATAAAAAGTGTCAATTCGATGAGGTTTAGAAATATCACCAAAAATTACTTAAAGGTTTTCTTTGACTACGCTTAAAAGTTAGTATCTCCACCTGTGCATATTTAGGGTCTTTTTAATTTGTTTATTCGGCGCTACCTATAAAAATTGGGTCAAGCAAAACCTTGTTTAATTTTAGAAATTGTTATATAAAAATTGTCAATTCGATGAGGTCTAGAAATATCACCAAAAATTATGTTGAGGTTTTCTTTAACTACCCTTAAAATTTCGTATCTGCACAGGTGCATATTTGGGGACTTTTTATTTTTTTTATTCGGCGCTACCTACAAAATTGGGTCAATTCGATAAGGTCTAGAAATATCACCAAAAATTGCTTTGATGTTTTCTTTAATTACCCTCAAAATTTCGTATCTCCACCAGTGCGTTTTTGGGTCTTTTTATTTTTTTTTTGTTCGGCGCCAACGTAGAAATCACATTGCTTGCTGTTTGAGAATAGTGAGCTCGACCCAATTTTATTTGGTGGCGCCGAATCAAAAAAATTAAAAAGACCCCAAATATGCACCTATGGAGATACGAAACCTTAGGAGTAGTTTAAGAAAACCTTAAAGTAATTTTTGGTGATATTTCTAGACCTCATCGAATTGACATTTTTTATATAACAATTTTTAAAGTTAAACACGGTTTCGCTCGACCCAATTTTTATAGGTAGCGCCGAATAAAAAAATTAAAATGAGCATAAATATGCACAGGTGGAGATATGAACTTTTAAGGGTAGTTTAAGAAAACCTTTAAGTAATTTTTGGTGATATATCTAGACCTCATCGAATTGACATTTTTTATATAACAATTTCTAAATTTAAGCACGGTTTCGCTCGACCCAATTTTTATAGGACGAATAAAAAAATTAAAAAGATCCCAAATATGCAGCGGTGGAGATACGAACTTTTAAGGGTAGTTTAAGAAAACATTAAAGTAATTTTTGGTAATATTTCTAGACCTCATCGAATTGACATTTTTTATATAACAATTTCTAAAGTTAAACACGGTTTCGCTCGACCCTATTTTTATAGGCTGAATAAAATAAAATTAAAAAGACCCTAAATATGCATCGGTGGAGATACGAACTTTTAAGGGTAGTTTAAGAAAACATTAAAGTAACTTTTGATGATATTTCTAGACCTCATCGAATTGACATTTTTTATATAACAATTTCTAAAGTTAAACACGGGCTCGCTCGACCCAATTTTGATAGGTAGCGCCGAATAAAAAAATTAAAAAGACCAAAATATGTACCGATGGAGATACGAAATTTTGAGGGTAGTAGGAGAAAATATTAAAGTAATTTTTGGTGATATTTTTAGACCTCATCCAATTGACACTTTTTATATAACAATTTCTAAAATTAAAATTTATATTTAAAATATTATTCATGTTCAAAAATTAGAACTTTCGTTCCAAATTATTTAGAAACTTGATTTTTTACTTATAGTATACAGTATTATGTATTATGTTATAAACAATTAAGTATCCTTATCAGTTTCTTCCTCTTCAGTGTCATATCGTGTCATAACTACCTAGAGACGCTAAAATTTTTATTATTTGTGAAATGGACACAAGTGGCACTGACTACGAATTGACTGATGATGATACTAACAATTTTCCATTTTAAATAAGTAAGTAAATCAGACATTACAAAATAAATAATTTTGTTCTACAATATCAGACAAATTTTATAAATATTCTGATTAATATTTTTTTTTTCAGAAAATCGCAAATTATGAGGATTGACACTGTCATAGAAACATTTGTCTGGGTTTTCTGTAACTGCCCTATTTTTTTTTAATATTTACAAGTGCGTTTATGTGCGTTTTTATTTTATGTTTATGCGTGGTGCTTGAAAATAGTGCGCTCGACTCCGCGATACTGCATACGGGTTCGCTTGACTCAATTTTGATAGGTAGCGCCGAATATAAAAATCAAAAAGTCCAAAAATATGCAGGAGTAGAGATACGAAATTTTGAGGGCAGTTAGAGAAAATATTGAACTAATTTTTGGTGATACTCCCAAACCTCATCGAGTTTGAATTTTTTATATAACTCTATCTAAAGTTAAAATTTATATTTAAAATATTATTCATATTCAAAATTTTTTAACTTTTATTCCATAATAGTTAGAGACATGATTTTTTAACCATAACGGACAGTATTATGTTGTAAACAATTGTGTATAATATTATATTGATAGTACATCTACAACCTATGTAATAAATTATTTAACATTGCACGCGAAATGCTGTAAAATCGTTGTTTTCTAAATCGATCAAGTTTAAGCGTTAATTGCGTATAATATAGAGGGTTTAAAAATATAAATATGCAACATCTAAAGGGTTTCATGTATCTACAATCGTGTGGATATGTTTTTTTTCCGAAATTTTCAATTTAATTTTTTTTTCTCAAAACCCCCCCTGGCGCTCGCGCTCGGATTTGGCACACTGTGCGGCGTGGATAATGGGTTCGAGCTAAAATAAAGTGTTATCGGTTTTTTGCACACTCAAATTAATCAATTGTATGTAGAGGAAAAAAAATGTATTTTTCTATTACGGTTTGACCTTTCAGTCGAGTTTTTGTTAAACATAACAATTTATTGTAGTTGTCAGATGGATGTATATCTTTACGGTTCTAAATTAGACAATTAAATGTTATAACATGATATAACACAATAAATAATACAAAATACATTTAGTTAAGTTAAATTGTAATAATGAATACTGTCAATTTTATATTTTTGTAGGTAATAAATAAAACACTTCGGTTTTGAGAATTCACATAATTTAATGTCGATGCACTGAGACAATTGTTTCGTCACACAGTGGATAAAATTTATCATCTACTTGATGATATTTATTACCTATATAATAGAATTTCACCAAGTAAAAGTCTCATAAATCTAATATTATATTTTTGTAATATATTTAAGTAACTAGAAGGTCGAATTACAAATTTAGTTATATGATAATGACAAGGTAAAGATTTTGTGAGTACTTCGACTTGTCATTATAAAACAGATAAAATGAATGGACTAAAAATTGACATTAATTATAAAACTGACTATATATTGATGGCTATTTTTTTGGTATAAAGCTTTAAATTTATAAAAATTCTTGCACAACGTGTTCAACTCACGCGATCCTTATAACCCCCCAATGGCAAGCAAGGCCTGCCATTTAAAAACCAATTTCACTCATTGGTACACCACAATAGCAACACTGGGAAGGTCAACGTGGCACCAATTGACTCCAATTACCATAATTCCACCACGTTACACGTTTCATTGATGGCAACGGTCGGTCCTGAGGATGAATGGGGGCGCGCGAGGAAATGGAAATCAACAGGTTTTTCGTTTTTCGCGGCGCGGAAATTATTTTAAGTCCTCGCGTTAGTGATCCCATATCGGAGAGCGTTAATAATAATAATGTTGTTGACATTGTTGTAACGACGGCTTGTAATCTATTATCCGAGTCGTGGATATGGTATATGGCGTAATATCCGTGTGCTGTGTGCATGGTACAATGTTTACAAGTATTGCATGCGGCCAGATACTAAGAGATAATTATTTTTCTCTGGATCGATTAGGAAATTGTTTGCTGCGAATTGCAAACTGGGGCGCAGTGCGTGTCGAAGAAATATGGCTGATAGCATGCGATGTTTGCATAATTATATTTGCTGGGGTGATGCAAGACCAGGTGACTAATATCATAAACGTATTTGTACTATAATAGTAAGGGATTAATATGTAAATACTATTTTTAAAACAGTTAATTTTAAAATGTGCCATCAAAGAGGGTTTAATAATTTGTGTTTTTGTAAAATTATAAATATTTTCAAACCAGAATATTACTCCCTCCTTTTTAAATATTTAAGTCTTGTACTTTAAAACATTCATTTTTACAAAAAATATTGTGTTTTAAAGTTTAATCTTCATTTTAAATGAATGCATTTTCAATCTGTTTTCTTTTCGTTACTTTTTCTACTGTTTTTCCAAAGTAAATTTATTTTTTCCATTTATTCAAGGGAAGTTTCAAAAACTTTTTTTTAGAAATTAATCATTAACAGAATTTAATGATTTTTGGAAACATAAAAATTGTTTTCAAAATATGTTTTAATTATAGGCAGTACAATATTTTGATATTATTCTTGATAATGGCCCAGTGCCGAAACTAATCCGATATAAAATAAAAAAATAAAGTGAAACGAACCTAGTGAATTTTTAAGCAACTACCTATTAACGTAATGTTTCGCCAAGTGATTAATGAGAAACGAATACAAAATATGTTTTAATTAATTTAAATTATTTACTTATAAGCTGTTTTTTTTTAATTTAAATTTCAACTGTTTTTCCACCGTTGTTGCTGTTTTTTAATTAATTGTTTTCTCTCCCAGATAATTTTCACGGAATTTTAAACTGTTCTTTTCGATTTTAATTATTTTAAGGGAATTTAAATGTTTTTCTCAAGGGTTGAACTGTTTCTTCTTCACAAACTAGAATTGTCTTTATAGTAACATTTGAAAAACTGTTTTAAATATACCAATATTAGAGTGTCTTTTCTTAAGTTTCTAACTCTTGTTCTACATTTTTTTAAAATCGCTATTACAAAATATGGAGTTCACTTCTTCAAAGGATCTTTAAATTCATAAATATGCATCATCAATAGTTTTAAACACAGTTTTTAACTGTATTTTTCTTGGTCATTTTCAATTGTTTATAGTTAAAAAATTGAACTCTTTTTTAAGCAAATTTTAAAATATTTTTAAGAGTGTTTAACTTTTTAATTTTTTTGTATAATCCTACTATTTTCAAGGCAATATTAATTTGTCTTTTCTTAAAGTTAACAACAGTTCTTTATAAACTTTTTCTCTTTTTTACATTTTTTGGGAAATAAATAAGAAAAATTTCTTTTATTTGTTCAAAATTATTTTATAATAACATTTTCCTCCACAAACTTCTGTTAAATTTTTAACATTTTCTGCGTTTGCTTCCTTAAAACATGTTTTTTGTATTTGTATTTTTTTAGCGTAAAATACTATTTTCTTACAATTTTTAACAGAATTTTAGTTTTTTTCTTATATTTTAACAACTTCAAAAACATTTCTTGAACAATTTCAAATATTGTTTTAGTAAATTTCAGTTATTTATTAGCAAATTTTGTACTAAATAAAATAACTTGTAATAGCTTTCTCCAACAGTTTATTTTTGGAGAAAGTTATTACAAGTGATTTCATTTAATATTTATATCTCCATGTAACTCATTAATCAACATTATAAATTTTGTACTGCTTCTTAGATAATTTCAACCATTTATTTTCCAATTATTTTAGAATACGTTTGGCGAATTTTAATGTTCTTTTCGACTTTTAAAGTTATTTTCAGCGTTTTTTCAACTAATTTTAAGTCAATAATAAACAATCTTAAAGTATTCAACTCTCGTTCTTGGGAAACATTAATAATAATAATAATTTATTTTATTTAATAATTTTATTCTTAGACTTATTAAATACAAAAGACAGCTCTACCGAGACATACGTTTAACAGAGGACACGGATTTAAAGCAAAAATTCAATGCACTGAACAAGACGATTCAAAAACTAGTTAAAGAATATAAGACGGACGTTTGGATTAAAACTTGCAATGACATTAACGAAAAACAAGGCAGACAGTATTGGGCCGAAATAAAAAAACTAGCTAAATATCGGAAAACGGACTTCCTCCAATACATAAAAGACCCCATGACAAAAACCCCAATCACCGACGAACAAAAAATAGCCGACATATTTGCTAGATATTTTGAAGACAATTTTACTCTGACAGTTAATAATACATATGACAATGACTTTTTCACACAAGTAAACTTTTGGTATAAATCCTTTAAGAACAGCCCTACCCCACTCACTCCTGATGCTATAACTGAGGAAGAGTACTATACTAACCTTCACAGAGGCAAAAACACAGCACCCGGTTATGACAACATTCCTTCCTAACAATATCCATGTATACATTATACAAATATTCAACCACATTTACCAGTCCCAAATTATTCTCCAGGAATGGAAGCGAGGTATAATAACTTGCATATTAAAATCTGGACACGACGCATTAGAAGTTTCAAGCTATCGCCCCGTCACCTTGCTTCCGGTCCTGGGGAAACTATTCGAATCCATTCTAAAAACTAAAATTATGCCCCACCTCTCCCATCACATCCCCATTTACCAATTTGGCTTTCTTGAACACCGCTCCACTTCCTTGCCATTAACAGTCTTGACTTCAAACTGTCAAACAGCACACCTAGAAAACCAAAAGTCCGCCATAGTCTTTCTAGACATTCGCAAGGCGTTTGACTCTGTTTGGCATCGAGGTTTGCTGTTTAAATACCACTCCCTAAAAACCCCACCCCATCTCCTTAATTTAATTGACAACTTCCTCTTGTTTAGACTCCTTCAAGTAAAAGTCAAAAATACCTTATCCAATTCTTTTGTTCCCCAGCAAGGTGTACCCCAAGGTTCTCCCCTATCCCCACTCCTCTATAATATTTATGTACACAATCTTTACAATCCCGACCCCCTTTATCGCAACCCATCCGCCTATCCACTGCTTTACGCAGATGATACAGCGCTCATATCCCACGCATCCACCCTAAACAAAGCCCTTTCCACATTGCAAGGACTGATTGATACCATACAACTGTGGTTCGCAAAATGGAGAATATCGATTAATCCAAATAAATCCCAACTCCTCATTCCCTTTCATCGACCTCACAATTCTCAATACACAATAACAATAAATAACCACATACTAACACCTTCTCAATCCTGCAAATACCTAGGTATATCATTTGACCCCAAATTAACCTTCAAATCCCACACCCAAAACCTTAAAGCGAGTGTCAAGAAGAGAGCAATACATTTTAGAATATTAACGTATCAAAATCAAGGCATATCGACACACACAACTGTCCATATTTACAAAACGATTTGTCGGCCTCTTCTTGAATACTCCGCTATCCTATTCCATAATCCCCGTCCCGCCGTCTTAAAAAACCTCCAGGTAGCAGAACGATCAGCCCTTCGCATCCTTACTAAAATTAGACACCCTCTTAATCCCATTCATAACCCATCTAATACCCTCCTATATGAATTAACCCAAGTAATCCCTATTGAAGAGCGTCTGAAATATCTATCCCAAAAATTTGCCACAAATCCCCACAACCTTGAAATCCTTAACCAGTTGTGTAATCCTCGTAACCCTTTAGTCAACCCAAAACCAAAACATCCACAAATCACCATTCATCAATTCATCTCATCAGTTCATAATGACATTAGCGATCATAACCTTGGAATGACAGAAGACAGTTAACTTCGTAAGACATTAGTAATCATGACGTTTTTGACAGTTAAATCCAGGCTGAAAGACCGCGGGTCGATAGCCGATGATTAGAAGAAACCTCAAGTCTGTACTCTGTTCACTTCATAAAAAAAACTGTATAAATACTTCTATTAATAAAGATGTTTTCTCTCTCTAATAATTTATTATGGAATAGTTATTTGTATAACAAGTGTGGAAAGCGCATTTCCCACTATTTTTTCACATCCTGTACATAAATTACAAATATGTTTGAGATTTCACTTTTGACATTGACATGTTAAAATAAAAAGAAATTTTAAATATTTCGATATATCCACATCTTCTGTCACCTGTATTGTACTTTTAAGTATGGAATATATTGACCATAATGTAGAAGCCTTCACAGTCTCGGCCTATAATATAAAACTTAAATAACAAAAACTATTAATATCGTACCCTAATTTAACTCTTTCATAGAAATACATTAATATAACGTTTTCGTTCAACTTTTCTACATGTTTGCCTTTCTCCATTTTCCGAATTAATTTGTAACATTTTTCATATTTGGGCTTTGATTTTTTGGGTAACAGGGATGACGTTGCCTCCAAAGCTGATTTGAAAATTGAATTTTCTGATGTTTCTGTCATTTTTCGCTGTTATAATTACGGATAGCAGTTTTGTATATATTACACAAAATATGTAAGTGATATTGACATTGATTAATAGTAAACAAAAGTAGTGCGGAAAAGTATATCCATGCAGAAAAGTGTTACTATGCAACAAAATTCCACTTTTTTCAATGATTTTAGATGAGGAAATATAAGCTATTTCTATTCAGTATGTAAAAAACTCCATTTAAAACATTACATAAAACAAATTAAATATACAGGGTCCTGCAACAGTGCGTCAAGCTTTCCTAGCGCCTTTCTCGTAAGAGATAGAAAAAAATGTTTCATATAAAAATTTATTGAATTAAAAATCTCTATGCCGTAAAATTATTTTAAAATATACAGGGTGTCCCAATTTTGCGTTATAACAAAAGCAAACATTTTTTTAAATGGAACACCCTGTATATTTTTTCATTTTATAATTTGGATAGTATTTTATAACTTAAACCTTTTTTTGGTTTTTAATTTCGATATGGCATTTCCGAGTTATTGACTTTTTTCTGAAAAAAATGTAATAAGCGGAGGTTCACAAAAAAAATTATTCTGATGTTGTATTTAAAATTTAAGAAATTTTCTATTTCCTATGGTTGGTCATAAGTACTGTTTATGTACCAGTGTTAAAAATTTTCACTTTTGAGGAACCCTGCCTTTGTATCAGACACGCCATTTTCTAAAATTTCAAATTGTCGTAACTCTTTTTTTTTTAATGGAATCATATATTTTTTTTAATTTCATATTATTCTGCATCTAATTTCCTACAAAAAATATTAAGCATACCCTATACCTAAAAGTGATAATTTTCAAGATATAAAAGAATTTATATTTCAAACGGTCCTTGAATGCGAATTTGTTTTTGAATAGATAGTCATGACTGAAAAAAATGCATCTGTCAATTAAACAATTAGTTTGACATGTAAATGGGAGGTGTGAATTACAAAAAACAAAAGAAGAAAGCCTATCATCAACGAGGAACCAAAAAGACATTGGTGAAGGAACTGGCATAAGCGAGAGGTCAGTACAAAGCATTCTGAAGAAAAATCGATATCAAGCATATGATATTCAGTGCTATTGGTGATTCCTTATAAACAATTTCAGGTTTTGTTAGATCCTTAGATCTAGCAGGTCATTTGGTGGGTCCATTCCTACCAATCCACTGGTTGGGAAAAATGAAATGCCCTCACGTCTTGTGAAAATTGGGCAGGTGCTCCGTCTTGTTAAAACCACACCCTGTTTCTTGTTAGTTAGGGTACATTAGCTAACGTTCCGGGTAATTCAATTTGCAAGAAGTACAAATACATAGACCTACTGAGATGGCCCTCGAAGAAATGTTGACCTACAACATGGTTTCCAAAAATTCCGCCCCAGACATTCAATGCTGATGATCAACTTGTCTCATAATATGCGGATTATCAGTTAAATAATAGTGAAAATTGTACCTATTGACAGATCCGTTGTTATGGGATGACGCCTCATCCGTGAATAAAATATATTGGAAAAACGAAAGATCCTCCTGTATTTTCTGTCTTCCCCAGAAACAAAATTCGGAACGAAATTAAAAATCAGTATTACTCAGTTCTTTATGTAGCTGAATATGATATGCTTGATATCGATTTTTCTTCAGAATGCTTTGTACTGACCTCTCGCTTATGCCAGTTCCTTCACCAATGTCTTTTTGGTTCCTCGTTGATGATAGGCTTTCTTCTTTTGTTTTTTTGTAATTCACACCTCCCATTTACATGTCAAACTAATTGTTTAATTGACAGATGCATTTTTTCAGTCATGGCTATCTATTCAAAAACAAATTCGTATTCAAGGACCGTTTGAAATATAAATTTTTTTATATCTTGAAAAATATCACTTTTAGGTATAGGGTATGCTTAATATTTTTTGTAGGAAATTAGATGCAGAATAATATGAAATTAAAAAAAATATATGATTCCATTTAAAAAAAAAGAGTTACGACAATTTGAAATTTTAGAAAATGGCGTGTCTGATACAAAGGCAGGGTTCCTCAAAAGTGAAAATTTTTAACACTGGTACATAAACGGAACTTATGACCAACCATAGGAAAAAGAAAATTTCTTAAATTTTAAATACAACATCAGAATATTTTTTTTTGTGAACCTCCGCTTTTTACATTTTTTTCAGAAAAACGTCAATAACTCGGAAATGCCATATCGAAATTAAAAACTAAAAAAAGGTTTAAGTTATAAAATACTATCCAAATTATAAAATGAAAAAATATACAGGGTGTTCCATTTAAAAAAATGTTTCCTTTTGTTATAACGCAAAATTGGGACACCCTGTATATTTGAAAATAATTTTACGGCATAGAGATTTTTAATTCAATAAATTTTTATCTGAAACATGTTTTTCTATCTCTTACGAGAAAGGCGCTAGGAAAGCTTGACGCACTGTTGCAGGACCCTGTATATCATATACTTGTTTCTCATAAATCACTTATTAACATAATGTTTCACCTTATGTTAATATATAGGTTTTATAATGAAATTCACTTGGTTTGTTTCACAAATTTCATATTCTAGAGGCATTACATAAAACAAAATTAAATTTATTCCAGAGGCGCATATACACAGTTTAATATATAACCACACAAAATATATACTCCCTGATTTTCTATGATATTTTAAACAAAAAATACATATCAATTATATGAAATGTTACGTTTAACATTAGATTTAAAAGTTGATACAGAGGAATTGAATAAATTGAATTATTGAGCTAAAAAATTTTCTATAAACGCGTGGAGTGAAAATATCCTTCGATCTACTAGAATATTTTCTTAGTGTTCTAAAATGCAATTTCTGTAACAACCAGTCACTCTTAATAAAACCAATAATTAGACTATGGTAGAAAAAAAGGTCTTCCAAAAGTCTCCGATTTTGCAGACTATGTAGTTTTAGTTTATAGAATTTAATGGAGTAATTTCCTTGGATATGTACTTTTCCCAGTTTGTATTCGATATGTCTTAAAAATTTGTTCTGAAACACAAAACAGACACGCACTTCATGTATAAATCTTTTCATACAAGACAAACAAAACCTCAGAGGCTTCACTTCAAATAGTTGTGATGTGTGATTCAAACGATAGCTTCGAATCAAAGGTTACACCTAAGTATAAACATTTTCATTTTTACCTCTGTAATTAGTCATGGACATATATTTACCTTTATTTAAATAAAGTTTATTACAATTATTTTGGTGGATCTGGTAGTCGTTTATATCAGAAATGATTTTAAACATCTTAAGGTCATCTGCATACAACAACATTTCGCATTTCGAAAAAATTTCTTGAATATCGTTAACAAACTAATAATAATATTTAGCCGCAGTGGGAATCTTGCGGGACCCCCGAGGTGACATTTATAGGTTAGGATAAAAAGTTTCCCACTCTCACAAACTGTAACCCGTTTCTTTAGAAAGGTCTCTAACCAGTTTATTGTAAGATTACTAAACCCCATTTGATATAACTTTAATAATAAGATATCATGACAGACTTCTTTTGAACATATCCATGCTGATGAGCAGAAATAATATTTTTACCTATCCATCTTAGCTGAATAGAAACTAATTTATAAAACTGCTAAGGGTGGAGGCTTCTACTTCGTTTTACATTTTTCTTTACAAATAAAAACCTTTTTAACTTTGTTTGTATTAAGTGACTATACAATCAAAGAAGAAACTAGTTTGATAATGACAAGTTAAAATTGTGGAAACTATAGTCACTTAATAAAATCAGTGTTATACAAACAAATTTAAAAAGTTTTTTATTTGTGGAGAAACTAATTTGTCTAATCATTTTGGAATTGCAGATTGTATGCAGACAGAACGATAGTTACAAATTAAATGTCTATCGCCAGATTTGAGAATTGGTGTAATAAAACTAGTTTTCTATTTGTTTGGAAAAAATTCCGAAATCAATGATTTATGGAATATTTCATAAATTATCTTACATAATGAATATAAACATCTTTTCAAGAAAAGGCTAGGTATCACATCTGGTCCGCAGCAACGCTAACCTTTAAAAGTTCAATTTCTCTAAAAACATCTTGAATAGAGGTAACGTATCGTTCACTATGGAAGTGTATCCTAGTTCGAAATTCCCATCTCGACAAGTAGAGGGTACGTATACTTCATTCAAATGCTTCATACTATCAGGAATTGTATTCTTCTCTTTAAAATTATTAGCGTATTGCCAAAAGAATGAGTGATCACTGTCAATTGCTACTTCTACTGATGTGATATATTGTTTGTAGTGTGTAGGATAATGATAATACTTTGCACTGTTCACGTAAGGATGGAAATTTGTTATAATCATCTGCTTCTTTTAAATGCTGCAGGTGCTTTCTTCTTTTGTCCAATTAAATCAATCTAGAAATTTTTAGAGCAACAAATTCAAAAACATATAAAATTGCACAATGTTTTGCCAGAATTTCAATCTGGATTTCGCTCTTCATATGGCTGCTCTTCAGCATTGTTAAAAATCACTGATGATATTATAAAGGCAACCGGTGGCAATACAGTAACTGTTTTAGTGTTGTTAGATTATAGCAAGGCCTTCGATAATGTTAATTTTGAATTAATTTTGGCCATTCTTAAATCTATTGGATTTAGTATATCAGGTCATATTTAATAAATAAACGACAAAAAGTTAAATGTGATCAATCCTTTTCTGATTCGGCTAATATTTTTTCAAGTGTACTCCAAGGTTCAATCCTGGGGTCACTTATATTTTTAATATATACTTGTTGCTTGCCTAACTACATAGATCATTGTCAGTTCCACCAATATGCAGATGACACGCAATTATATATGTCATTTGACATAGGCGATATGTCGAATGCTGAAACAAAAATTAATCATGATCTGGCAAAAATATCAGAATTTTCTAATTTGAACTTCTTAAAAATTAATCCAGTAAAAACAAAAGCTATAACTTTTGGTCCTGAATAAAAAAGAAAAGCTGCATTGCAATCTCTTCATATGTGTTAAAAATCTAGAGCTACTACTAGATTATAAACTCCGTTTTAGAGAATATATTTGAACAATAACAAGGAGCGCCTTTATTGCGCTCAAATCTATTTTCATGAACAAAGACATTTTAGGTAGAGAAAGTAAAACTATTCTTTGTGAAGCCTTGGTCTTATCTAATTTTACCTTCTGCGACTCTATGTATGATACCTGCATTGATTTACGTTCTCAATCTCGAATCCAAAGAATTCAAAATTCCTGTGCTCGACGAATTTTTGGCATACATAGGAGGCAGCCTATTAGACATAAAATTAATGAACTTAACTGGCTTGTAATGAAAAGTCGTAGAATATTATACACTGCTTGTTAGTTTTATAAAATTATTTTAATTAAAACTCCTCCATATCTGTATAATAAATTAAGTTTCCGTACTTATATACAAGACGTATTATAAACTATATTTTTTAATTTAATAAATAAGTAGTTTGTAAGTTGAATGTATAATATGTATACTTAAGGAATTTATTGTAATTTCTACTATGTAATTAATTGTATATACAACTAGTATTATGTAACCTGACGCAATTTTCACTTTGTACAAATTTTTGACACTTTGAAAATAAAGACACATTATTATTATTATTATTATTATATACATAATTTAAATATTCACCGTAAAGATGTTTTAACCATATTTTCATCACATTGAACTGTTTAAATGAAGTTTCAGCTACAACATTACTTTCTACTATAATAGATATAATTTCGGACATCCTTCATTTTTCACTTTTAAACGATATTTAAAAAAATATTACTAATGGAACAAAATCAACACTAATGGTACTCTTTTTGCGAGCATAGTATTTACTAACCTTTTGATCTCAAACATTTAATATATTTTTTAAAAGCCATTCCTGTCATTTATCTATTTTTAGGTATAATTATATTTAGATTAGTTCGTTAAGTCTGCTTAAAATATATTTTTGTTTTCTTTTGTATTTACGATCCAGGGGAAGTAACAGCGATATCAGATTTGCTTCTGATATATTATGCTGATCTAGATTCGTTTTTGTTACTCTATTTTCTGTAATATTACATTTATTATTGCTAAATGAATTTAATCTACTTTCAATTTATAACAAACATAGATTTATATTAATATATGAACTCTACAAACTGATTCATTATTATACAGACAACCGCAACTTATTGAATCTTGTAAATTTCTATGTACCACGGTCATCTAGTCGTAACTCATTAACATTCTATTACGGTACACCTCGCACTACACATCATTCATTTTCACCTTTACTTACAATGATCAGTAGATACCATGAAGTGCAATACGGACTTGATATATTTAATGATAATAGAACCGTCTTTGTTAATAACTTAAATTCATGTTTGTTGTAAATATTAGTTATACTTACTCATCGGCCATATCTAACTATTGTAACTTTATTTGTACTTGTTTTAACTTTTTCTTTTTTGTTTCATTAAGTGATATAGTAAGCTAGCATATTAAGATATTATGCGATCAGATATGTATTTGTGTTTATATTTATTTTTTGGTTTATATAGAAGCATCCTCTTTTTTGTTTTCATTCTGTAATTTTCCTTTGTAATTAGGCTTTGGCCTGTTGAGGAAATAAACATTATTATTATTATATTTAATATTATGTTTTTAAACTTGTATTTAATTTGAGTTACAAATAAACAAATTTATTATTATTATTATCTTTTTTCGAAGAAACATATTTCACAGGAATAAATGACTCGATTCCCTTAAATACAACATAATTTAATTTACCTAAACACAATTTCATATTAGTTTGATCACCACCTTCTATCGTACACAAACACCCATCATATCCTATGAAAACCAGAAGTGGGCGGAATTTCACTCAAATAACCTAATAAGTAATTAAAATAAAACAATAGTACATTGAGTTTTGATATTTAAGCAACGGCCATGAATATACATGTAAATACATTTAAATGCCAGGAAACTATTTACATTTATTATCCTAGGTCATCTATTACACGTCATTAACGGTACTAGCATATTGATTTTCTCATTTATCACGTAAGAAATAGGTTCATATATGTATATAACTATATCTATTGCTAATACCATGTTTGAAGATATAATTTGTATGCTTAACTAACTTGAAAAAAATCATTAGGAAAAATTAATTAACGAGAAATATCGTTTGTCATATCGATTGCTGGTTATCTTACGATACTACAATTATTAAAGGTTTACTTCAAATAGATCTTTCTACGTAACTTCAGTTTAAAACTAAAGCAGAAACAATTTTAGAAAAAAATGCGACTGCTCGTAGAAGGCCAAAGATCACTCTTTCAATTGATCTTCTACTCGAACTCGCTTCATCGTAAATTATTTTGATTAAGATAGAAATGTTTAATACATATGTTGAATGCTTGAAGCCATAACTTTGTGATCATTTGATAAAGTTCCTGATAGAGATGTTTGATACTCACAAATCGTTAATTAATGACAATTAATTAACCGTAATAAAGACAAGATATAATCGTTTAAATTTCGCCAAAAATTTGGATCATTTCTACAACTCGCATTCTTTAACTATGACTAATTCAAAATTATTAAGCCAAAAAAAACTACAACGTGCCAAGAAACCAAACAAAACAACCGGCTATCTGATTCACGAACGATGAGTGAATGTCGAACGTGCTCTTAATGTTAAAATCTCGGAAGACCGATTCGGGACAGTTTCCTATTTCCAAAATTGCAACCGGCGTCCTGGAATTTCCGGAGCGTTTGTTTTTTCTTTCCAACTAGCCGGCGACGGTATTAATTTCAATTCAGCGTTTGTTCCACACACTCGCATGCACAAACACACACACAGAGAGATTGAATTCAAGGTCGGAGATAAATCCGTATGAATGAAATCTAGAGATTCAGAAAAATATACGGAGTGAAATGTTTGTAATCGAATACAACGTGAATAATGTTGTGGCTTTGACCTAGTGCGGCAATCATTAATCGTGTTTAGATAAACAGGATATAGTGGGACTTGTTAATGGTTTTAAATGTTGTGTATATAAGTGTTTCCATGAACTTTTTGAAGCTTTTTTTTTACAAAAATTATATACTTAAAATTAAAACTTTGAATACTATGTTAGTACTAAGATAAGAAATACTGTTTAAAGAAAACATAAAGAATTAACTTTTTATATGAAAAATGGTATACTACGGTTTTCTATGAAGGAAGTAATTTTCTACATTACCAGATATATAGACAATTAAATTTAATTTAAATAGAGTATGGTAGTAAATTTAAGCCTTTTGTTTAAAGAGCAATCCTTCTAAAAAAACCTCATGTCACTAGTTTCAATATAAAACCATTTCGAAAATGCATTTAAACAAGATCAGAAATTTGATCCGAGTGCTTCATCTTGTTGTTAACAGATACAGTCGACACTGTCTATAGTGAAACTCTATATAGTGAAAAACTCTTTATAGTGAAATTTTTTCAAACCCCAAAATATTTTAATGAAATTTCATGTAAAAAGCACTGCATATAGTGAATCTGTAAAATAGGAACACTCTATATAATAAAATTTTTACCGGAATTTCATGTATAAATTTTTATGCATTTATTGAGATTTTGGCTACTTCGGGTTTCCCATTTCTACCTAACATTAGCAAGAACTGAATTCTGATGACTCACTGTTTTGAAAAGGTTCTTAAAGCGTTTATAACGCCTAACAGGCAAAATGTAAATCAAGTACAATAGATTTCAGTGAGAAACACGGGGAAGAACCCCGGGGAAACCCATTTTATATGTAGTCGATGCGTAGATTAATTCGCTAACAGATTAAAAAAATAGCTGATTATTTTTCCTAGTACATAATATGTATGTTGTTTAGCAATTTATTGAGACTACACAAATTTTAAATGTACATATGTATGTAAGTACTAACAGATTTTGTATTATGTATTCTTTTTATTTCGTTTGTAGTATTTAGCCCTCTACTTACATATGTAATGTGTACAGTATGTACATTATGTACATGCTATGTATTTAAACTTTTAAATTTTTAATAAACTTTTTTAATAAGTAATTCAATTTTGAAATTTTTGTTTCTCTTTATATAGTGAAAAACTCTATATAGTGAAATTTCGGTCAACATTTTGGCCCTTCACTATATAGAGAGTCGACTGTAATTGTATTAAACATATCTTATTCTTTATTATTTATAACTTCGTTCTTCTTGCTTATAATACATTCTCAAAAAATACAAAAAATAATGAAACATCTACATAAATTTAGACAGCAAGAATCACGGGCGGAGTTCATTGGTTTCCAGTGTTCTTCCACTCAAACCCACATCCATCCACTGACCAGTAAGACTTGCTGACAGCTCTTACAAAAATTTACATAATACATATAGGAAAATGGTACCAAAATCAATCAAAGGTGAAGCATTCGTTTAAATCTTCTAATTCTGTTGATGATTATATAAAAATTATTTATTTAATCCCAGTTTTCTAAATGATTTTGTATTAAAAGTAGTATCATAAAGTGATACATTAACGTCCACCTAGAATGAAGAAAAAATAGTATTTTATTTTAATTATTAACATTAGTGGAGATAAGTATGCATTTATTTTCATATGATTCTGATGCCAAAAAAGTAGAAAATAGAAAATATTAATATTTATTAATAATATGCATCCCCAGTTAATTAAATTACAATACATGGAGATGACTAACTTTAAAATGGCAATTTAAGCCACAAAAAGCTTCAATTTTCACAAATAATCTTAGTGAAACTTTATTTTGAATATTTTTTTGTATAAAGTCTCAGTAGCTACCAATTTTTAAATATTTATTTATTTATTTAAACTTTAGAATACCATGTTGGTACTATACATATAACTATAAACGAAATAAATCACAAAAAATTTTGGTCGCAGGACTTGCAGACGGAGTTCACATTTCACATGTGTTCTTCCAATTAGACCCAATAACTTTCTTCTTCTGTAGGTGCCTCTTAACTTTAGACGACGGAAATTCATCCAATGTGCATTTTTGCAATTTAGATCATATTCTAGCCATTTTTGGCTCATTTATTCCCAATTTAGGAGGGACTCTTTTTGACGTTCTATTGTCTTAAGAAAGACTTTGATTTCAAGCTTTTTCCACAGAAAACTTTAAGAAAAGTGTATTTGATTTATTTGTTTGTGTTTTCCGATAAATCATTATCTGAGAATCAAATTTTTGAATAAATTTTTACACCATACTTTTCTGTTTTTTGTAGAAAGCATTTGGTAAAAAATGAGATGTTCTGACATGATGTATATATTTTAATTTCCTAGGAAAACCTTTAGAAAACCATATCCTTCTTGATGAATATTTTTGAAAGTTGTTTCCTGAACTATTTTTAATAAAATTTAAAAATATTTAGCTTAAATTTCCCGCAAAACCTTTAGGAAACTTTTTTATTTTCATTTGGTAAAAACTTTGTTGTTTTGAATAATCTGTCATGATCCTAAATATTTCTTTAATTTTGAAGTTTTTAATTTATAAGAAAAGCTTTCATGAAACCACTTTTAATATGTTTATTATGTCCAAAGATAAATAAATAAAACTGCTTTAAACCCTTACTTTATTTAATTGTCTTCTCTAAGGCTAAAATTTTTGAGATGTAGTTTTCAAAAATTAACAAAAATTAATATATTTTACTATATTTTCTTGTATTAGTGATTTCCACAGAAAATCTTTAGAACTCTTTGTTTAAATATTCTATAAGGATCAATTTCTTCAAAAAAACTGCATTCTGTACAATTTCTCTGAAAACAATCATCAAAATTTTCAAGTCTTTTTTGTAAAAAAAAATCAGATGTTCTAAATATTCGGATATTATCTAAGAATTTATTTACTTTTCGAGCTTATTTTGTAACTTTCAGGAAATTATATATTACTTAATTTCGCCTTAATCCTAAAGGAATCTTTTGGAACAAATAAATTATATGTTTTCTTAAATTTTCTGACAGATTCTTTATTTCTGCAGCTTATTTTGTAATAAAAGCTTTCAGGAAACAATATTTTACTTTATTTCGCCTTAAAACTTTTGGAACAAATAAATTACGTTTCCAAAAATTCTTTAAGTCTCAATTTGTAAGAAAAATCTTCAGAAAACCATACTTCAGTCAATTTGTATTGAAAACCGCCTTAAAATTTTCTTTCCTTTTGTGAGGCTAAAAATGTTTTGAGATGTTAAAATATCTTTGTCGTTCGGAGCTTAAATTCCGTATCAAATTATTTTTGTTAAAGTCGTTTGGTAAAAAAAATAAACGTTCCCCTAAGTATTGATTATATATTGATATGATTTAAGAACTTTTTTATTTGTATATCTACAATAGGTAAGAACATTTTTTAGGAAACAAAATGATTTTGAATATTTACTGAAAATCACCTTAAAACTTTATTTTATACCTTTTTTTATGAGGCCACTTGGTAAAAAATTCGATTGGTGTTCCAACTATTTTGATATTATTAAAAAATTTCTTTCATGCTCAAAGCATCAATTTCGCGTAAACTTACAGGTAAGTTCAATTTACTATTCTTTTCTTGTATAAACCATTAGAATACTTTCTTTTACTATAATATAGGTAATAATAATAATAATGTTCTAAAAATAATGAGATGAACTTATCGAAACATTCATTTGCGTTAGAAATTTCATCAAAAAGGTGCCAGGATTCTTTTACAAGCAATTTAAAAATAATTAATTTACTACATTTTGTAATTGGTCTTGTAATTTTAACTCTTGTTCTTTTAAATGTTTCCACTGTGGCAAAATTGAATAAAATATTGGGTAAATTGAAGCAATTGTTATGTTCCATAATTTTATTTTCATAACAAGTGCTTTAATTTACCCAATTTGAAAATTCCGTTCCATCAAGTAAGTAGCGCAAAAAGTATTGAATATATTGAATAAAATACTTCTGTGATCGGATAACCCAGTTTGAAGAGGCTGTACTGACAAATTTTTCATAGAGTTTGTACACACATTATCAATGCAATTATTGACAAGTGTAGGAAATTGTACCAAGAAATGTAAACCATAGCTCACTGCAAAATCTAAAAGTTGGGACTTGTTGGTGTCATTACCATTAAATCTGTCATTAAAATCAGCTGCTAAATATTTTGTTGATATTCAGACTATCAAATACCTTTGATAATGTGCTTAAAAATAATTGAAAATTGGTTATTCCACTAATTTCACAGTCTTTCTCAGAAATTATATTTGAAAAATCAAGAGGCTAATAATCTATGCTGATTTTAACCAAGATTAAAACACCACCATGACGGAATCTTTTTCTCAAAAATTGTGTAGCTACGTGAAAGTTAATCTAAGAATATCTTCTTCAATTGTCATGGAGAATCAATTTTTGTCGTATTTTTCATTTTGAAAAATTATTTTGTGTCAAAAATGCTGTAATAAGTTATCTAATACAGCATGATAAAATAAATTCGATTTAAAATGATACAATTGTAGGATTCTATAATAACTCTAACTTACAGGTTTTCTTAGCCTAGAAACTGATTATTATGATAAATTACTAATTAGGTTTATATAAAAACAAATAACAAATAGATTTTGATTTAACTTTCTGTTTGAAATTATTGTCATTAAATCGCATTTAAAAATAGTAAAAGTCTAATACATTAAAAGTATCCAAGACTCAAAATAAATACTTCGAGATTTAAAGAGGAGAGATACATACTCCTAAGTAAAACTCTTTTTCCTGTTTCCAATTGCGCTACTCTGATGAGATCCAAAATAGATCGAAACCTATCCGTTTATGTTATTGACAGGAAAAAATAATTAATAAATATATGACTCATACATTTTAACTTTAATTAACTGTAACCTTACATTTTTAAAGTAATAAGATACAATTTATTTCCATCGTGAATATGTTTATTTATGGCAAATGTATACATTTTTTTAGATACAAATAAAAACAAAATAGTACTTATTTAGCAGTTCTGCTTGAATAATTACGTTCCCAGTTACGAAATTAGCAAAGCAAATTACCAATTTGCGTAGTTTGTAAAAAAAAAAAAACAACGATGTCAAATGATTTATTGACATTTATTTTTATCATATATAATAACAAAATATTCACGATGTTGTTTTTTTTATTAAACAAATAAAAATAATACATTTTGTGCACGGGGGAGCGGTGACATTTTTTAAAACAAGATTGAGCTCAAGCTGCGTATGTACGAAATGTCGGAGGTAAGAAAAAGGAAAATAAATGACGTCTCTCATTTTTCTTATGTGCAATTTTCCTGCCTTCGGGGATAAACGAAAAGCCGATACGGACGTACACGTGGGGGAAAACCTTATGGGATCAATTTCAAGATTCTGTCTGAATTTACAACAGGTTGGACACATATTCGTTTACAGCTTATAATTTCGTAACTTTTTACAACAATAAATTTTATGGGAATTAAATTGGAGACCTCTTGGCTTGTAACAAATATTTGCAAATAATAGCCTACTTACCTTGTTTTCATTGCATTTGAACTAGAAACAGTGTAATAGTGAAACGTCAGCTTTTTTTACTTTATGTTGATAATAACAATTAAAAATAAAAACAAAGTAGTTCCCAATTAATAATTACATAAACAACCCATTGGATTGTGATTATGATATAGTGTTATATACTATATAATCCTAGTATATAAACAATTACTTTAGAACATCTAGTAAATGTATTTCATTCATTTATTTATTCATTTTCACTTTGCAATATCCTGTTAAAATAGGGTAAATAAAATTAGGATATAGTACATAAAAGTAAACTGATGTGAGAGAATTCCAGTGTTTATTTTTATTTAATAACAAATGAAAATAGAGAGTAAATTCATCTCTATAATGTTTATTTCATTTTTTTTAAATAATTCTATGGGAATTTGAAATGAAACGATTAAGTGATTACGACGATTAATTAACATCGAATATGAATAATTAGTGTGACGTATAATTAATAACCTGTTGGTTTATGAATTATAGTCGGGGCAATTTGTCTGCTAATTAAACTACAAATAAATCTACGCCGGTAGTGTATTTACTCTATGATAATCAGCAACGAAACCGGCGATTCGCGTTTTTACATTTAAACGTGTCGCGTTTTAATAGAAATTATGTAAAGCACGTGAACGTCACGCAATCTAGAAAAATTAACGAAGAATTGTGTCAATGTCGCCGAGCTGCATACCGTACCTTTAATCGAACTACATATTTCAATGGGAAATAATGGCTTGTTAATAACATCCTTGACAATGATTTATAAATAACAGGCGGCGTAATGATTATTTATTTATGATTCACTTACTTCAATGAAATGATCATTTGTCACTCCAGTAAATAATATTTTTGCATTTTTTTAAAATGATTTTAAATTTATTGTTATTTGTAAGAATGCTACCAGCTAGAATACAAATATTAGATAAAACCACTAAAATCATTTATAAACAACTAGGATTATGGACAATTCAAGAGATTATAGTTGTTGTGAATTGAGTCGACAATTAAAGACAAATTTCTAAAATGCAAGGCCATAATTTAAATAATAAAGATCAAGTATAAATATAAAATATTTATAGATAAAATTTATCCAAAGTACCCAATATTTTACATGAGAAAATGGGAAATATTTTGATTCGAGAAATTATAAAGCAATTGGAAAAGTATAAAGTATAAAAGAAGGTTTTATCAGGATATTAATAAAACTAAATTTGGACACTTTTTAAAACTTAATTGCCTTGTCAAAAATCTTCAATTGCAACCGATGTATTGAACAGTATTTTTATAAATGTATTAAAAAAAAGTTTTTTCCTTAAGGCATATTTCCTATGGCATAGTACTAAATGATGTAATCAAGCATATTTTTTAAATGAACTATCGCAATAATTTTATCAAAAGATAAAATAAACATAATTTAAATTTCTAAACTATTAGAAAATAAACTATCTAGAAAATTCAAATGGTAATAAAAGTTATCCACAAAAAATTCATTAGAATAAAAAATATAAATAATCAAATTCATGTTTTATTCGATGCAAAAAAACTTATTAAAGTACGAACAAATAAAAAAAGCTAATGACGGTACTAACGAATTACTTAAACTCCATAACATGATTTTGGAACAAAACTTTCTCAAGTCGAAAAGGAAATAATAATCTTGACAATTTAGGATGTAGCTTATTTATTTTAACATAGTAAGGTAGATAATATTAATGCATGGTGATGTATTTTGTGGATTTGTAAATTAGAAGTCAATTTATAGAAGAAACCAAAAATTTCGAATAGAGCAACGGACTACTAAAAAGCCATAAAATTTTCCTCAACCAAAACTTTTTCACATCAAAATTAATAATAAAATCAATTTGGACATTTAAGGCTGTTCATTTACTTTGCAATGGTAAATGTTCTCGTTGTACAATTGGTTTTGTTGTATGTTATATGTATTTTTAAAATTTAAATATCATAATTTTTTAGCTATTAATAATATTAGCACGAATACAAAAACCTTTTTCTATTGACAGGTACATATACACAAAATGTTTAGAATCTAGTTGCAGTAATGTGACTTTATATAATAATATAAACAATTAAATCTATTTCTCTGTCAGGTTAATTCAGTTTACCATGGAAAAATAATTAACGTTCAAGATGTTCAACATTTAACCAATAACACCCACCGAATCGAATATAAAATCTACGGAAAGCCTATATCATTTAATACCATTATATAAAGTGAACATTATATACAGAATCAACAAATGTTCAAAAATCAAAGCAAGAAAACTATCAAGCAGATGCTTAATAGAAAATTGTTACTAAATTAATATAACAATTTACAGCAAAAAGGATCGAAACATCAGACACAAAACCAATTGAAAATTTAAGCCTAGCATTGCTCAAATTTTCAATTGATTTTGTGTTATTAAGCAACATAATAAACACATTGAAAAAAAGAATAACCAAACTGCTTCAGAAACAGATGATAAGATAAATAATGTTCAAAGTTACTCATCTGCTTCTTCAGTAGTTTCGAAATGTGCACTTGGATGTATTTGTATTGAGTGTTACAATACATGTTACATGGAGTAAATCAACTTATGGCCAAATTTTCGGACTTTTATTGTCAATTGAATGATCTTGAATGGTTGCTGAATGACCTTAAATTATTGTAATGATTGTTGACTGACCTAAGAAACCTTGATTAATATACAAAATTAGTAAAACAAACCAAGTGTTTATCTATTATTTAGCTATTATTTCATAATGTTTCATTAAGAGATAAGTGAGAAAATTATTCAAGAAAAAAATAATTTTTAGCCCTTGAATAATCGCTGATTAGCTTTAAAGGGCCAAAAATAAACATTGCATAACATCGAACATCTTTGGATGGTCGTTGTATGCCCTTGAATAACAATAACTAAAATTAGTTTTCATTGGATAACTTTTAATAATTACTGATTGACTGGGATTGATGATGGATTTGACCTATAGGTTCAATGACATTAGAATTAAAAATGTCAATTTACTATTGATTTGTCACATTTGACAATAAAATGTCAGGAAAGAGTCCCACCTAAATTGGGAATAAATGCGCCAGTGATGGGTAAAATTTTATTTGAATTACAAATATGCACATTGGAAGTCAATTTCCGCCATCCAAAGATATTAGGTCTGAGTGGAAGAACACTAATGTGAACTCCGCCTGCAAGTTCTGTGAGCAAAATTTTTGTAATTATGTGGTTATATGTATAGTTCCAATAGGATATTGTAAAGTTTAAATTAATAATAATAATAAATAATAATAAAGACCTTGTGAAATCATTGGATAATTTTAAAATTCATTTAATAAAGTTTGCCTTGAATATTCTCAGTTATGATAACACGGATATAATTAGTAACGATTATAGATGTCCTAGATGATCTTAAATGAACGTTGAATAATTTTGAATAACCTTTGAATTACTTAATCACTTAAAGTGATCTTGCAGGATCTTTGGATGAACTTAAATCATGTTTTCTGTAATCTTAAAAACCTAAAACTTTAGTCAAACAAAATGCAATAAAGTTGCGCCTTAAATTATCAAACAAAATATGAGTTATTGGAATTTTTTTTCTACTTTAGCACGTTCTAGAAACTATGATAGTTAAAATTCAGAGATATCCTAAAATTAAAACATCACCAAATTTTTGATCATGTCCATGGATTTGATTCGTAAAGAATCTTATACAAAATGCTTATTTATTTTGCATTTACTGTACTTTATTTTATGTATATTGCTAAATATGTAGAGGAAGAATAAAGTAAACAAAACAAGTCCATATTATGAGCCTTAAGGTACCAATGATTTGGTTTGTTCAGATAAAATAATACAAATTGGGTTGGTTTACAGTTTCTACGCCTTTATTTTGCTCCTATATTTTATTGATTTATTGATTTATTTCAGAAAACCAAAAATCTCCAATTTATAAACATGGTATAAAACCCAAATTGAAAAGTGATGTAAAAGCGCTATAAGTTGATGGAACACAATAGAGCCATTTATCCCTCACCCTGGAACATATTCGAGATTAATACGCAGTAGATTCTTTTTAAACTCAGAAATGTTTTACGCAAAGAGATCAAAATCTGGAAAACTTTGTAATTGATAAATCTTGGAAGAGAGCTACAGTAGGAATAAACTGAATCGTGAGAGTTCAATCTGAATAGTTTTATTTGTCTAGTAAGAGCTCCATGCAGCTGGAACCATAAATTAAGTTGTGACAAACGATAAGGTCAATCAAATCTACTGGTCAAAATTTTATAGTGTGCGCATGCCCGTAACTTCTAACGTATAAGGAACGCATACTAAAGGTGATTTGTTCAGATAAAATAATACAAATTGGGCTGGTTTACAGTTTCTACGCCATTATTTTACTCCTATATTTTAGTTATTTATTGAATTATTTCAGAAAACGGAAAATCTCCAATTTATAAATATGGTATAAAACCCAAGTTGAAAAGTGATGTAAAAGCGCTACAAGTTGATGGAACACAATAGACCCATTTATCCCTTACCCTGGAACATGTTCGAGGTTAATACGCAGTAGATTCTTTTTAAACTCAGAAATGTTTTACGCAAAGAGATCAAAATCTGGAAAACTTTGTAATTGATTAATCTTGGAAGAGAGCTACAGTAGGCATAAACTGAATCGTGAGAGTTCAATCTGAATAGTTTTATTTGTCTAGTAAGAGCTCCATGCAGCTGGAACCATAAATTAAGTTGTGATAAACGATAATGTCAATCAAATCTACTGGTCAAAATTTTATAGTGTGCACATGCCCGTAACACAACTTCTAACGTATAAGGAACGCATACTAAAGGTGCAAGATTTTGAGAGGTACGATTAAACAGGTCAGATCTATAAGTTGAAAAAACTCAAGTTTGGAGTTTCTATTAATAAATCCTAATAACTCAGAGGCGTTTAGAGTGATGTTAAAACTCTAGAAAGAAAGAGATGTATCGAAAACTACTCCTAGATCTTCGATTTCGCTTGATCTGATCAGTTCAACTTGCAATCGTATGTAATTGTATTCCATAACTTTGCTTTTATATGTGTTGAGATGCAGGTTCGATTTTACACACCATATGCTCACCCTGTCCAAATCTTCTTAAAGCTTATGCCAATTGGAAATAGTTTTAACAGGAGGAAACATCTTCAAGTCGTCCGCATACAATAGAAACTAGCTATGTTGTACTGCGCCATAGATATCGTTAATGAAGAAATTGAAGAGAATTGGAGCAATATGGGAGCCTTGCGGCACACCAGATGATACATCAATATCATGAGAAATGCAATTATCAATTTTGACGCATTGCGATCTATCCTACAAGTAACTTCTGATCCATTGTACGATACTATCATTAAAATGTAAAGACCTCAGGTTTTTTAATCAGAATGGTATGGTTCACCCTATCGAACGCCTTTGAAAAGTCTATATTGATGGCGATGAAGTGTATCAATAGCAAATATCTAAAACTCTAAAAGGTAACATACAGTGGATCTACCAGGTTAAAAGCATTGGTCAATACTAACCTCCTTTGCTAGCCTCTGCAGCTGCTTAGCCAATATACTGTCAAGCATTTTGGGAATGCATGATTGAATTGATAGTTGGCAATATCAAGGCGATTTTCAGCTTTAAAAATAGGAAGAATGAAACTACGTTTCAATAACCTGGGCTCTATTGACTGACACACTATCACTTTCACGATCGTAAAAAAATAGGTCTAGTAGTGCTCCTCTGTCGTTTGGTAATTTGTTGACTTGTTTAAGGTTTAGAAATGATGTGACTTAAAAGTGCGCCTCCGCCAGTTTATTTGAAGCCGAATTGATGGTGCCGTCGCTTTTCAAATTTACATCTGGTACATTATAGGCACCGCATAAAATAAGCTTATCAATTGATTTAGTCAGAAACAGTTCTTCCAGAGTGTCACAGTGTGAAAACTTAGACTCGACTGAAGAAAGGGGAGGAAGGTAGAGGGTACCAATCACTATCACTGTTTTATCGATGGTAAGACACATAAATCTGCACTAATCATTTACAGGTAATAAAAATTTTTAACCGCAATTTTATTAGAGAACCAGGAAAATTGTCACTGAATGTACATAAATAAATACAATTGCATTTTAAAACTCGTGCTATAAGTAGTCTGATAATAATTGATGGGTGATAAATGTATATAAAATACTATCTTATAAACGAATATTCAGATTTAGAATAAGAGGTGGCTTTGTGTGGTGTTTTGATATGGGACCATTACATATCTATTTTTTAACTATATCTCAAGCTTCTCTACCCATTTGAGTCTTAGAATTTTGTTAGGAACAAGACATTGGTCATGATCGTCTTCACCGAGATATTCCTTGTTTTTACTACTATAGGGCAGGAGCATACGATATAATTGATTTATTCTGTTTCTTTTTTTATGGTCTCTGCATGAAACATCAGTAAATGGTTACTATATGAATATATATATTAAAAATTTACGCAAGAATTGAATTAAATAGAAATCACAGTTTTTAGTTTTTTTAATTGTGATTTGTTTATTGATTCATGAAGTATATATAATAGGGTTATTTATGAAATAACACATCGAGCTCCACGATCTGGTTGGCATGACCATTCTGCATAAATCTGGCTGAATTTCATTGGTGCAGCGTTTAATTTCCTCCTGTAATGGACGGATGGTTGTGGGCTTGTTGATATAGATCTTTGCCTTCAAATAACCCCATAAAAAGAAATCTAGTGGTGTTAAATCACACGGTCTAGGGGGGCAATTCTAATCACCGAAACGCGACAATACACGACCAGGAAATGTCTCATGCAGTAATTGAATTGTTTTACGGGTTATATGGCAAATGGCGTCGTCTTGTTGAAACTACATATTGGCCACATCAATATGATCAAATTTCGGCAGAAAAAACTGTGTGAGCGCCAGTCACAGTCACTGCTTGACCAGCCGTATTTTCAAAAACGTATGGTCTAATGATTCCTCCGGCCAAAAACCCGCACTAAACAGTGAAGCGTTGTGGATGCATTTGTTTTTCAACAATCACATGTGGTTTCTGTGAACCTCAAACACGGCAAGTTTGCTGAGTAACAAAACCATCAAGGTGTGCTTCATCGCTTAGGATTATTTTGCTCGAAAAATTAGCATCCACTTTTTGATGTTCAATGATCCATTCAACGAAATCTCTTCACTGTCATGGTCATTAGGTTCAGTTGTTGTGTTAACTAACTAAATTTTGTAAGCATGGAGATACAGATCTTTTGTGAGTATGCGCTGTAGAAAGCTTGAAATTTGAAATTCTTGACCACAACGCCGAATTGATGTTTTGGAATTTTCTCCAACCCTCTTACGCACTGTTTCGATAATGACATTTGAACGGCTTGTTTTTGGACGACCAATATATTTAGTGTCTCCACCTACGCTAGTCTCCCTAAATTTATCAATTAATATCTTCACAGTTGACGAATTTAACACTATTCCGACCATATTTTGTATGAAATTTTCGAACTGTGGTCGCCGTACTTTCATTACTTTTAAAATATTGTTAAATAATGAAGACACGTTGTTGTATCGTGTAACGATCCATTTTTAGTAACCCTAAACTCTTGGCTATCAAATTGTTTTTTTAAGGGCTATCAATAATCTACTGTGCAAATGGGGGCAAATTCAAATCTTGCGTTAATGTTGGGACACCTTAATATTTAAAGAACAATCAACCTTAGTGACAGGTCAAATTTAAAGCAATTTAACATCAACATCAATCAATCATCAATTACTCATGATAATTTAAATTTAAAGTTTTATTGGATATATTTAATTATGTTAAGTGATAATTGACTTCAATTCAGCAAGTAAAAACATCCTCCTCAATTCAATATAAAAATTAGGTATAGCACATGTAACGGTCGTAATTTTAATTTTGTTGTTAGGTTTCCTTATGGTTCTTATTAATGGTACATTAATTTGTTCATTTTTTATAATATTTCTGGGTTTTATATCCTTTCAAACATTTGCAAATTATTTACATGCGAACTACAAGCTATGTAAACAAAGAATTTAATGGCTTTGTTGTTTTGGGATTGAGGTAGTAGGACCTTGAACATTCCTTGATCAAACTATCGTATTTGCTTTGTTTTAAATATAATATAAAGCAGTTTTTTGCTGAGTAGAAAATAATCATTTAACAAATGAATTAAATTAAATTTAATATCTTAATCTTTAAGATTTCCTGAGAATTTATCAAAGCAAATAATTTTGACTAAATTTAATCTTAGAAAAGATTAACGACATATATATGCAAGCTAGCAAATTTCACATTTGCGATCAAATAAAGACGTAAAATTAGAATAAATCGCGGAAAGACGTAAAACGTTATTACTTCACGAGTCGGAAAATAAACAGCCAGTCGGTTTATTGTTTCAGCCACAAAATCTCAATGCTGTTGAACGAAGTCTTGACAGTGAATTGCACCATTAAAAATATTTCACACTCGGTGCATTCTTGATTTGCGTAACACGATTGCGTAAATAGCAATCGGCACACTTGCGAAGGCATGCACACGTATATATAAACAGCAGTCGGGTGTCGCGTTTCGGAAAATTTGTGCACGTTTGGGACATTAAACGGTTCATGTTTACTTTATTCGTTCGAAAACATGCCAGACACGAAAGGATGGTCTTGGAAGGGTAAGTGCGAAATACGAGGATTTGATGACGCAATCACGTTCTGAATTTAAGGACGTAAGGTGATACAATGTGATATTTGTAACACATTTTTTTATGGGGAGCGTTGCTGTTGATAAGGGTGTGCAATGAATGGTCGTAAAATGGGATGGGTGGCGTCTTAATGATATTCTTGCACAAGGTGTAATTATTTTTTTTAGTACCAAATTTTACGCGGTCTTGGTTTTCTTAATAATAAAGTTGCTGGTGTTTTATTAAATGAAATTTAACATATCGGAAATAATTAAGACGTGGGTAATAAAAGATTGCTAGAATTGATGGCTGGGCAATACTTATCTTGAACAACAACATATTATAATGTTTATATCTATAAAATAAATAAAATAGCAATGATTCATTTGATAACTTCTAATTCTCAGTGTTGTCCTAATTTGGCCAATACTTTTAACGATCGATTTGATGGGAATTAATTATAAATATGTACAAAAATGACAACGTCGTGGGATTTTAACCTACGACCCAGAGGCTCGGAAGCAATCCATATCAAGACGTGCATGTATGCATAATAGTCGAACACCATACACCGGCAATCATTCTACGCCCACGCCGCACCATAATCGCCCTTTATTCTCGAATCAGGTCCGCTTACAATATCATTACGGGGCGAAATTAAATTAACGTTCGGGAATTATGTCTGGCCGGCGTTCGTGTTTATCAAATGAGAAGGACAGAAAACGGACAGGCGGATTGTTAAGTAAACCGGAAACACGTTCTCGTCTTGCAATATTAACACATGTTGTCTACCGCAATAGCTCAATGCCTCGCGAATGCGATTGCACAATGGCTTTTAATTAGTCAAGTCTGGTTACGCTAAGGAGGTGATCGATTAAGCGGATGTCTAACGGTAACCACTTGGAATCCTATTGTGTCTAATCATTCGTAATCGCAGTTGTAAATACGTTTGCGTATTGCACATTCTTTGCAGTAATTAAAGTGTGGCGATGGTTGATTAATTTAACTAATTAAAATTAGTTTAAGAAAAATCGAAAGCTTTTAGATGTTTGATCATGGATTATCACATTGTAACGATTAAAATAATCATAATGTCTTGTAAAAGTTAGCCTTACTTACATTTTGAATACTAAGAATATGAATATTTGATATACTGATCTTAAAATAGAATCTATTATATACTACAAAATATAAGTAATTGTAAGTTGAAGGATTGGAAAAGCTTCTATGCTTTAAAAGGATTATTAATGAGATTTAATGATTCTGTTAAATTGAAGACCTTGATAATATTTATCGTTAACTACTCTTGAATCCTTCGATCTTTTAGACTTTACATGCTATGGATTTTACATTATTGATATATATTAGCAAAAGAAAACGCTTACCTTTAATAATCGTTTTTGTCAAATTCTTTGAACAAAACACAAGATTTATTTGAAAAATACGAATTTTAATGTTAAATTAGTTAGAAATATGATGTCCAAATGACCATGACTCTGCGGACATGATATCATTCTTTTAGCGAATTTTTCAGTAATAAGTTCCAATATATGCGGTTCGATTTTAGCAATTGCACGACCGATGTTCTCTATTAATTCTGGAATCGTAACATGTTTGAATGGCCCCAGTGGAAAAAGTCTAGTGGGGTTAGATCGCAAGACCTCTCTGACCAAATGATGTCTGTCTTCCCTTTGAGGAATAACATGACACCAAATTTGGTTCGAAGTAAAGTGAATGTTTCACGTGCTGTATGACACGTGGCTCCATCTTGTTGAAACTACATGTCATTTAAGTTCAAATCGTTGGTTTCATGAAAGAACAAGTTGTTTAGCATCTCTCTATAGCGTTCCTAAAAAAGATTGGACCTATGATTCATTCAGCCCAGTGCTCACTAAGCAGCGCACTTTTCAGGATGCAATGGTTTTTCTTGATAAGTATATAGATTTTCACAACACCAGATGCGTCAATTTTGTAGATTTAGTATACTAATTCAAATGAAAATCAACATCAGCGTACAGAATTTACAGAAATCAATTGAAATTGTGTCTAATAAATGTGAACGATTAGGTTGTGAGAATGCTGAAATTAAATTAATTGTAGCGGAAATGACAAATTTAAAACATGAAAACATAAAGTTGAATTCGACCATTGACCAATTATTAAATAAAGTGAATGATTTGGAAGTAAAGTTAGATAACTCGCGAGCAAGGTCCAATAGTAATAATGAAACATTATCAGCCCTAACATCGGATATTATTATAAATGAAATGAACGATAGATCTTCCAGAATGTACAATATAATACTAGATAATGTTATAGAATCTTCTTCGACTGATATCGTGCAACGTGTTGAGCATGATAGAGTTGCCACAAATAAGATTTTCCAATCGTTCCCTGATATTCCGACTGCTGATAAATTCGTTAGATTAGGTAGCAAGAAGGACACCCCTCGCCCGTTGAAGCTCATTTTTAAGGATAATTCAACCGTTTCCCATATTTTGAAAACAATCGGATCTACCATTAATAAATCAACTCAATTTAAAGTAAGACCAGATCTTACCGCCATGCAACGTGACCATTTAAAGTTGCTGTATAAGGAGCTGGATGATAGGAAGAATAACGGCGAACATGATTTGATAATTAAATATTTTTCCGAGGATTGTCAACAAGAAGAGGATTTCTCAGCCCAACCCCAGCAATAATAGAGGAGCTACAAAAAACTAAGAATTTATTGCCATAACGTAGGTGGACTGAGAACTAAAATTGATGATTTTATGCATTCGGTTAATTTAAGTAATTATGATATTATAATTGTTGTCGAAACATGGCTTAACTCTAAATTTTATGATAATGAATTTCGCATAAATAATTTTACTCTTTATAGATCTGATCGCTCACCATTAAGCAGTGATAAATGTCGCGGAGGAGGTATATTAATTGCTATTCGTAATTCACTAATTTCACAGCTTATTTCAATTGAACCAAAGCCTGTTGAACAGTGCTTTGTTTTGCTTAAGGTTGGCTTTCATAAATTAATAGTGGGTGGCGTTTACATCCCTCTTAACTCTTCATATGATAAATACCAAGCTCACACTCAAACAGTTGAATTTTTATTTGATACATATTCTGACTCAGACTTTTTTATCTTCGGCGATTACAACCTTCCACAGCTTCAGTGGTCATTGGATAATTGCAATTATGATTGTGAAATAGGTTCTGGAAATAATTTATCAGCTAACATTTTAATTGAAACATTTAGTTACATTAACATGTCTCAAATCAATACCATACCGAATAGTAGAGGAACTTTCTTAGATCTATGTTTTACTTCTTTGTCTAATATTGATATTCAATTGACTTCTGACTTACTGTGCAATAATTCTACTCATCACTATGGGTACGAATTTTGCATGGAAATTGAATCTGCTACAAATAATTTACATTACGTTGAATCCATATTTGATTTTATAAATGCTGATTACCTCAGAATTAATTATATTCTAGGTTTAGTTAACTGGGATCTTATATTCAATGGTAATGATATTGATAGTATGACTAATCGCTTCTATGATATTTTGTATGATGTTATCAATTGCAATGTTCCTATTAAACAAATTAAATCAACAACATATCCAAAATGGTTTAACAATACCTTGATATCATTAGTAAAGCAGAAGAAAATTGCTCATGCCAATTACAAGAGTAGTAACAGCTTAGTTGATTATACCATTTTCAGCAAAGTTCGTGAAAAATGCTCAATTTTAAGCAAATCATTGTATAATTCTTATTGTCAGCGAGTTCAGGGTGGTATACGCAAAAATCCTCGCGATATTTGGAAATTTATTAATGATGCCATGGGCACTAGTGGTATTCCTTCATCTATATCCTTTAAGGACAAAATATATGTTGAAGGCAGCGATATTGCAAATGCTTTCGGTCAATACTTCTCTGAAGTTTATGCGAGTGCATCTAATAATGATCTGTTTGAATTTAGGACATCTAAATCTGTCATTTCTGAAGAGTTACAGATATCATTGAATGATGTCTTCAACGCGATTCAATCTTAACAAAAGGTTTACTTGTGGGCCTGATGGCATACCTGGTGGTTTCCTGTGTAGGTGTGTGTGTACTCTGTCAAAACCTTTACATACCTTATTTTCTACTTCTATTAAATTAGCTTGTGTTCTAAGTGTTTGGAAGTTGAGTTTTATCTCCCCAATTTTTAAAACTGGGGATAGAAAATGTGTTGAAAACTATCGCGGGGTTGCCATACAATCAGCAATCCCTAAAATTTTTGACGATTTGGTAACCAGACAAATAATCCATACGTCCAAACATTTATTCAACACTCAACAACATGGGTTTGTGAAAGGTAATTCTACTACAACCAACTTATTGGAATTTCAAGATTTTTTTAATAATTCTTTCCAAAAACATGTACAAGTTGATGCCATTTACACCGTTTTTGCGAAGGCGTTTGACAGGGTTCAGCACTCTATATTGATTTCAAAGTTATATTCCTATGGATTTCACGATTTAACTGTGAGGTGGATTAAAAGTTTTTTAGAAGGACGTCGACAAATTGTTAAGATTAATAATTTTACATCTAATCCAGTTCAGGTAACGTCAGGTGTACCTCAAGGATCCCACATCGGACCTATTTTATTTCTTATTTTTATTGATGACATTTGTAATTACTTTATATATTCGAATTGCTTACTTTTTGTAGATGATTTGAAAGTATGAACGATATTTCTAATTGTTTCGATCTACAATTTGATATAGATAATCTATTCAGTTGGTGTGTCAGGAATAATTTGTTTTTAAATATTAAAAAATGTAAATCTATAACATTTAATAAAAAGGCTATAACTATTGACTTCACATATAACATCGAACCTTGAAAATGTATCGGTTATAAGGGATTTGGGCATTTTATTGGATTCAAACTTATCTTTTTCATCTCATATTTCTCAAATGTGTAATAAAGCATTTCGATTATTAGGGTTTTTATTGAGACATTGCAAACATTTTAACTGTGATACATTAAAGACAATTTATTGCGGATTAGTTAGATCTAATTTAGAAAATTGTTCACAAATTTGGTCACCACATTATAAAAAGTACGCAAGTAAGATAGAATCTGTCCAGAAAAAAATTTGTTCTTACGTTTCTTTCAAAATGAATTTACCATTTAATAATTATGAAATGGTCTGCAAGTACCTGAATATTGATTCGCTTGAGATCCGTAGAATCAAATTGGATCTTTGTTTGTTACACAGAATTGTTTCTGGGCATATCTCCACTGATCTGCTTCAATCAATACATTTTCATGTTCCTCAAAGTAATAGATTATCCAGACAAAAACCACTTTTTAGATTGAATGTAGTTTCTACAAATTATATGTATTATAGTCCTTTATTGCGATGTATGAGGTATGCTAACAAACTCAATTATAATGAAAATTTTGATTTATTTGTTTTGTTAATTCATATTATTCATTTAAAATTTTATTAGGGAGAATTCCATTGATTATTTTATTGTAGATAATTTATTGAGGTTAATTTTAATTTTATGTTTATTTTTGTAGTATATTTAGTAAGTTTAATTAATTGTTTTTTTGTATTTATAATATTGTTTTTTACTTGTACTAATTGTCATTTAGTTTATATCTTTATTATTTTATTGTGTAATGTTTTGTAAAAAAGGTGTCAACCGTTGAAATAAATAAATAAATAAATAAATAAAACTTTGTTTTGTGAAACCTAGTTTACAAATATAAGGTGTTTCTGGTGTGCGGTTTTGACTGGGGCGCAATTCAAAACCTAAAATCTGGGTCACCTCTTACCTTTGACGGTATTTTTTAAAAAAATTTCTTTGGTTTACATTTATACTATTTATTTGCCTAAATTAATCGCAATACTTAACATTAACATTCTTGTTTTTCAAGAATGAGATCATCTAGTGGCTTTTGAGAGTATATACAACTCTTGTCACTCTTATGGCAAGAATACAGTGACATCCAAACCTATATTGTCGAACACATGACTTTTTCCTTATGCTTCTTGTGGTAATATGTCCTGGGTAGCTACACAAAGTTATTTTGCAAAAAAATATTTATTATTATTCTAGTGACCAAATACAGTAGTGTTATACAAAATGGTTAAAGGTTAATTTTATTCTAAAATTTTATTCTTTATACTGAAATTAACGGTAACAGATAAAAAATCAGTAAGAAACAATAAATTCAAGGTCAATGACTGTATATCATTTTAATTGAAGATTTTGAAATGGCAACGATTTTATTAGCAATAAAAACGCAAATTATTCTTTCTTATTCTCCACCAAACATGTATGAACAATAGATAATTGTTTTAATTTCTTAGAAGTTATGATTTGGATAATAGATAAGATCAACTATTGACTTGAATTATTGCTTACGAACATTTCTACGAATAAAATTTCAACAGAAGTTCACTTGTGCTTTATTAATTTTTTTTAAATTTAGCAGAGCATTTTCAAAGAACAGATAGCATCTACATGATATTAAGATAAATGTAACAGATTCACGATAAAGAATATGATGTTACCAGCTTTAGATTCTGTAGAAGCATGTCTTAAAATTATTTATTATTTTCTTCCTAAAAAGGTCTTCAGTTAAGCGATATTTTTGATCCGTCCGATCTGCTCCATACTTCAGCTGATCTTTCCTTGAAGTACTCTTGTCTACCCTTCACTAGTTTCATTTTGTTTTCTGTTTTATCTCTGTAATACCTATCTGTTCTCGCAGTTTTTGGAGCTATCAGTAATTATCGTAGTTTTCAGTGCATTCCGTAAATAAATCTAAATTTTCACTTGTAATTAGGTCATATTTGGGAATTATAACTGTGGGAGTCGTAATTGTGTAGCTATATTCGAGCTGGTTAATATTGCTCGGGTTATCAATTGGGTTGTCAAGAGCAAATGTCATGTTATTTATTTCAATCACACACAACCTCATTTAAACTCCGTATTTTGACATAATTTGTTTTTCGTGTGAAAGGTACATCTTTTCGAACATGGTGATATCCTCTAAGATGTCGGATGTACTGTACCAGACGCCATATTTTCCCCTTTCTAACGCTTATTTCAGTTTAAAGAAATTTGCAATAGTTTCTTTTTTGTATAGGCGATTAAGTGAGACCATGGAAAACAGCATAATTCGTGCGTTGATGAAATATGAGTTCCATCGTGGAGCCACAACACGGCAGGCCAACAGTCGCCAATATCAATAGTGTGTTCGGCATTCAAGTGGCTACAAACGTGACTTTAGTACGTTGGTTTAAAAAATTTCGTTCGGGAAATTTCGACCTGTGTAATGAACCTCGTGGTCGACCCAAGACTGATGTTAATAATGACGTCCTGAAAGCCGCTGTGAAAGCGAATCTCAGCCAATGTGCACGTGAAACAATCTTGACTCATTTGGTACAAATCGGTAAAGTGAATAAGGTGGACAAGTAGATACCGCATGAATTGACCGATGCACAGAAGGAATGAAGACTCGACCCATGTTTTTCTCTTCTTTCTCACAACAAAGTCGAACCATTTCTCAAACGAATTGTTACGTGTGATGAATATGGATCATATGCAATAATCGTAAGCGGTTATCACAATGGTTGGACAAAGATGAATTATTAAAACACAATCCGAAACGGGACATCCACCAGAAGAAGCTGATGTTCACTGTATGGTAGTCTGATTCAGGTGTCATCCACCAAAGCTTAATGAAACCTGGCCAATCGATCACGGCGGATGTCTACTGTTATCAATTAGACGAAATGATGAGAAATCTTTGCAATTAAACAGCCAGAATTAGTTAATCGAATGACTCCAATCCTTCTGCACGACAACGTTCGAGCATATGCCGTACAAATGACCGTATCAAAGCTACAGCAGTAGGAGTTGGAAACTCTCCGCCAACCACCTTACTATCATCTCTTTCAAAATTGAAACAACTTTTTATCTGGAAAAGAAATTTAATTCCGGACAGGCTGTCAAAATGGCATTTAAAGAGTTCATCGACTCCCGTGATTGAGGCTTCTACAGCAAAGATATAAATGAGTTACCTCTAAAATGTTCTCAACGTCTCCAAAATGGCGTCCCCAAAGTAGCATTTTGAACTTTGGGAACAAAAAGAAGTCGCAAGGTGCTAAATCGGGTGAATACGGTGGGTGATCGATCACAGTAATCTCATTTTGGCACGCAAATGATGTGTGCGCGGCGCATTGTCAACACCCACGAATTGTTTTGAGCCAAATTTGGCCGCACTCGAAAAACACGGGCTTTCAATCTTTTTAAAACTTCAACTTCTTACGCGATCAATTTTTTCTTCAGTTTTTGAAGTGGAAGGATGTCCTTCTCGTTCGTCGTCCTTAACACCGTCCCGTCCTTCCTTGAATCGAGTTACCCACTTGTGAATAGCATTTTTTTTTTGAGGAATCATCTCCATAAACTGTATTCAAGTCCGTCAAAATTTGAGTAGGAGTTTTACCAAGTTTTATGAGAAATTTAATGATGATTCGCTGTTCCTCATTAGAAGAAATCTCCATGATGGCGACGCGATACTTAGAAAGGGTTAAGAAAAAAATTCACAGCAAAGATATAAATGAGTTACCTTTAAAATGGAAAAAGAGTATCCATAATACAGGTGCATACTTTGACTTAAAATAAACAATTTTTATTGGAAAAAAATCGAATTTAATTATGTGCATTTCTGCTCCATTTCATACTTGGCAACCTTCATCTTAGCTCTATTGTTGTAATTGGTGGTTAACCGGAATATATTGGTTCCTAAGAAGGTTTCCGTCATTGAATGCCTTTGGCTTAAAAAACAATTCTTAGCCACTTATTACATTCAGTAATGTCTTGCATGCTTGGGCATGGTCTATAAATATGAAACTGGAATTTTTGTATAGAAAATACACGTTTATTGTATGAAAATGATAAAAAAATATTTTATTTGAAGTATTGCCCAACGCTAGCTATTTTTCCCACCTGTCTGATAATTTGTGGATGCCACGCCAAAAAAACTGTTGCTCTTTTGAGGCAAACCAGTCATCAAGCCATTTTCGTACATTTTCTTAAGAAGTAAGGCGCTGCTCGGTAAGTGCGAGTCCCATCGTTGTAAATAAGTAGTAATCGAACGAAGCCAAGTCTGGTGAGTAAGCCGCATGCGAAACTAAACGCCTCAATCGTTTCCTTGACCAGTTTTGCTGTGTGTGATGGTGCATTATCATGAAGCAAAATCACTTTGTGTTTGCTTTTTTAATATTCTGATCGTTTTTCACGCAAAGCTTGATTCAAATCGATCATTTGTTGTCGGTAGCGTTCAGTATTAACGGTTTCGCCAGGTTTTAGCAGCTCATAATAGATCTCCGATTCCGATCCCACCAACCACAAAGCATTATCTTCCGTCCATAACGATTTGGCCTTGCAGTCTATGTCTATGGTTCGCCCATGATCTTTTGCGCTTAGGATTCTCAAAATATATCCACTTTTCATCGCCAGTCACAATTAGATAGGGAAATGACTTTCTTTTGTACCTGGCGAGCACCATTTCGCAAGTGGTTTTTCGGTTTTCCTGCTGTCTATCATTCAGTTCATGCGGAACCCATTTTCCCATCTTTTGGATCTTGCCCATGGCTTTCAAACGTATGGAGACGGCTTCTTGTGTCACATTTAATTGATCCGCGAGTTGTTGTTGCGCTTGAGCGTCATCATCATCCTGCATCGCTGTCTTCAAACTTTTTCGGTGGTGTTCCACGTTCTTCGTTTCTCACGTCAAAATCGCCACTTTTGAATTTTTTAAACCACTCAAAGCACTGTGATTTACCAAGAGCATGTTCACCGTAAGCTTCAACAAGCATTCGATGCGATTCTGTAGCAGTTTTCTTCAATTGGTAACAGAAAATCAATGCTGTCCGCAAATCGTAGTTTCCAGGCACAAAATTAGACATGTTCAACGCTATTAAAAACTATGCTGTTATATGAAACTGGTATTTTTGGGAGTTGAAAATCTTTGTCAGAGATGTCTACAAGGAAATGGCACTAATGATGCAGTTTGACGGTAACTACATTGACAGCTAGGGATATCTTTGGGCAAATTTCGGTTTCATATTTATAGACCTGGTAGAGGATACAACCACGGTTACAAGGAACTAATATAATGTAAAACAATTGATTATTTTTTTCTGTACAGCGGTTATCGACAAGCCGGCTGCCTTTTATTTTACTTATTTAGGTCGATTACGATTTGTCTGTCTTTTTTCTTCCTATATTATTAATCTTTAATATTTATTTCTTGAATCTTCTCGGCGTTAACTTCGTGGTACATTTTCAATTTTTAAAAAATAAAGAAAACATAACTCTTTTATACCACTTTTTATTACACGAAAAGTTGCCTGCTTTTAACTGCTTCTGTTTTTTTTTTTGGTACGTTGGTATTATTCTTTTTATCTTCTTCATGTTTTGTAACCTGTAGTAAATGGTCATAAAATGTTTTTTATTACTTGTTTTACGTCACTGTTTCGCCGCACAGTGGCTCCATCGCGTGGATGAAAATATGAACGTGTTGTAGATACGTAATAAAAACCATACTGACATTTTAGTACTTAACATAAATCAGTATTTTATGAAGTCGCATCAATCCAATAAATAAACGCCCACATATAAAGTGTTCCAAATTTATCAAAAGCTTCCCAGCTTTTCGTTTCGTAATTTCTCTCGTTTTCTTTTGTTTGTACTTTATTTGTCATCTATCATTTTTATTTCTTTTCTTGTTTCAAATAAAAATTTTGTTTTTCGTCCAATTTTTTTCTTGGTTTTGGTGTGACTGTATTTATTGTTCATTCGACTCCGTTTATATTTTGTTTGTTTTTATTTCCGTCTGTTTATTTTAGTCGATATTTTGGCTATTTTTGCATCTTTATGTCAATGTCTATTCATTTGTCGTTCGCCGTGTTATTTGTGAATTTATGTACGTGTAAATGTTGATTTAAATAATTTTACTCATGACTCTAAAGCACCATTGATTCTAGCCCATTAAAATGTAAAACTATTTTTTTAATTTTTTTGTTATACCATATCTATCGTTTCTCTTGTCTATTATTTATAGTCTTTCTTTAGTCTGTCTGTATTTTATCTATACTTCGTTTGCTTTTTGTATGTTGATTTATATTTTCTGTGACTTGTTTTGAAATTTTTGTTTCCTCTGTCCTTTCTTTTCTTTTTTTTTGCATTTTTGTCTGTCATGTACAAATTGTTGGTTTTACTTTTGTTTTTCATTTATTATCTTTTGTTTTTATTTCTACTTTAATCATGTATCTTTTGTTTGTTTATTGACTTGCATCTGTTTTTATCAAATATTTATTTATTTTATTTATTTATTTATTTAATATTTGTGTGTTAACAAGTACGTTTTACACAGGTCAAAATACAAACATAATATATTAGTTCTTAGAAATAAAGTAATGTCTAAAACATATATTTACAATTAAGATTATGCACATAATTTAACAAACTTATTAGTATATGGAAAATGAAACATTAATTATAAATATAAATAAAGGTCTTAAATTAAGTACTTTCAAAGAAGTCATTGTATTTATACGGAACAATTTTAGTCGTTGTTTTTAAATACATTTAAACGTGCTTAGTTTGTTAAAAAATTGGGACCATAATTGTTTTATGTTAGCTCATTTTAACATAAAAGGCAAACAAATAAACATATTTGTTGTTTTTTAATGCATTTTGTCTTTTTAATTTTTCTGTTTTTAATTTGTTATAAATATTTGTTTAGTATTGGTTTATCTGTTACTTGTTTTGTTTTTAGTTATATCTTGTTCGTTTTTGTTTTGTTTTCTGTTTGTGATTTATTTGTATTTATATCTCAGAATAAGTGCAATAAATTATCTATTTATTCGACCTCTCATAGTAAAATGTATGTCATACAAGCGTACTCTTGACCTACCTCACAAAACAATTGCTTAAACTAGCGTACTCCTGACCTACCATAATAAATTATATATTAATCCAGCGCGCCACTAACCTACCTCAATAAAGTATGCATTGACCTCCCCCGAGGTCATACTAGCCAAAGCAATAGTTTAATGCAGCAGGTCAAGGTTACGCTGACTCAACATACGGTACATTGTGGTAGGTCAAGAGTACGCTAGGTCAATATATATGATATTAGGGTAGGTCAGGGGTACGCTAGTTTATACAAAGGTTTAGCATAAATTTAAATTACAATTTGAAATTCATTTAAATTATTGAAAAAAAACACAAAATATGTGGTAGGTCAAGAGTACGCTAGATCAATATATAGGATATTAGGGCAGGTCAGGAGTACGCTAGTTTATATAATGGTTTTAGTACAAATTTAAATCACAATTTGAAATTCATTTAAGTTATTGAAAAAAACAGCAAAATATAATTAAAGAATATACATAAAAAAACCTGTTTCATTTTGATTTTTGAATTGATCAAGAGTTTTCAAGTAAAGTTGAAGTCAATATTAATATTTATTGTGGTGGGTTAAAGAAATAGTTGATGTAGTAAAATTCTACTTTTTAGAGGAACCATAATAATGAACAAAATCGTTCAAAAATATTGGTTAATTAGTTTTAGAAATATAAAAATAATTAAAACTCAATTCTTTATTGTTACCAGATTTTAGAATCAACAGAACAAAGTTGATAGTTAATAAATACTGATTTTAAACAAAAGCTTCAATCAATGCAAATATACAATTTATAAATTTGGGTACCAATTTTATATAATCACTAATGTTCTATTTTTTGATATTTCAATAGATCTAAATAATGAATATAGTATTTTTGCCTCCTTATAATGTAGTTTTGAAAGTTTTAGAATAATCTTTTAAACGCAAGAAATAGGTAACTTAATATAAAATTGCTGGGATATAATGAATAAAATGTTGTCAACCTCAAAACCTCTCAATTTGTTTGGAAAAATATCCTAGTCTAATCTGACCTGATTTGGAAGAATCAAAATGATTTATTATATTATAGATTGAACATCTCTCTAATCCGAACATCTCGTTCTATTTAAAGGGATGAAATGCTTGTGAAGTATCTTCAGCTAATCAAGTGATGATTTAATTCAATTGAGATGTTTTGTTTATTGCAACATTTATTTCTGGATAGAATTGTACTATTTGCTCGGACTACCGAATTTTTATAATTACTAGAATCCCACACATACGTTGCTAAAACAATTATTCCTCTTCCTACAAAGCCAATTGAGTTGGTAGCAATACTTTCGTGGACTTATTATCTTTTGATGATTTTAAGCCTCTCGAGAAGATTAAACCTATTTAAATCTATTTTGGAGAGATCATTTCAAGTCTTCAATTATAATAGATTGCTGTTGTTATCAATAACTGATGTTGAGAAAATGTGTACGTCACAGAAAGGCTATTTCACTAAATAATGTAACATAAATGAATTTCCTTAAAATGTTTATGTCAGAAAATGACTTGCTGTTTAGTAGTTATGTGTACTAGATAAAAATTTATGGTATTAAAAAGTATACATTTTTAAAAAATAACCAAAACAATACTTACAAAGCCGGCGTGAGAATATTCGAATATGTGTTAACAACGAAATGTTTACATAAGATTAAAGGCATAACATATTCCGAATATCGGAATACCATTATTCATATTTTTTTACTGGAAAATTTGCACATAAATACACTATATTTTTTTAAATGTATGTGTAATGCACAGATAACTAAGGCGTTCATAACATTTTACGAATATTACTGGATATAATATGGATATATTTAAAGACGCAGTACTGAAATATAATAAGAAACAAGTCTAATATCGTTGTTTAAAAGTGTACAATATTTCAATCAACGTTAATATAGTATAAATAAAAACAAATTTGTTTTGCAATAATTTAAGTTATATAAGAAAACTTCTGGGCTAATACAATAAAAATTTTAAACATTTGTTAAACCACCTATAACTTTGTGTTAATATTTTCAGCCACATGTGCAAAATCATTATGCATAAGTAATGACGCCAATAAAGAAAAATATTTACGTTTTTCATGCGCAATCTTATTGATGACGCCCAAGACATTATTATTACCCGTGCGTGGGGCGATTCATTTACCCGAGATTGAATACGATTTTGTATAGTGTGTCAACAGGAAATGAAGGATCAAAGTACATTGTTAAGCATGACGTGGGTGATAGCATTGTTGCGCGAAAATATATTAAACCATTTCATTTGTTACCGCACTGTATAAATAGCATTAAATGGAGGTAATGTAAGTGTAAACGATAATAGTGTTAGCTATAATGAAATTCATTCAATTCGTTTACTATACGTAATGTGTGTTTATAGATAATGTATTTCTGTGACTCCTACAATGGTTGTGAGTGCAAAAAGGAGTTTTTATATTGTAAAAAATACATTGCTGCAAAAAAATAAGCAACAATTTTAAAGAGCAAATTCAAAAATATACAAAACTTATACTTAACCTTTGATATCCAGTATCTGAGGAGAATAGATTTGAATCTTCTGAACAACACTTCTTTTTTAAGAACATTTAGAACTATTGAGGAAGTTAAAATCATTTAAACGTCAAATTATTTAACCATAGAGAATTTCCTTTACTAATGGTCTGAAAACTGAATATATCAACATGGAAAAAAATAAGTGTTTAATTATAAATCAAATCTACAATCAAGTTCTATAGTTTTAATTGTGGAGGCGTTTACTTTGTGGTGGTACATCTTGAATATAATGAAGAAGGAGACACGGTGACTTTTAAATAAAGTGGTAAAACAAAGTCATCGTGTTGATATTATCACCATAATTTCTGCTAGTTTATTAATGTCATTAATTCTTCACGATATCAGAATTAGAAAAATTTTGTTATCATAAAGTCGTTCCGGTAAAAACATTACAGATTAACAGCACGTTGTCTGGAAGTTGAAAAATACTACGTCTACGCCGTCTCTCTCACAGCCAGACCAGGAAATTGTGTCGCTCATCTCGTACTACGAACTAAACACCTCTAGCATATTGATGAAGGTATTTCTAATATACTACATACTCTAGCTTCCGCTGCACCGTGTATGCGCGTATGTTCGCTATAATTAACAAATAAAATTCAATTATCGGAAACATCGGTGGAATCGTGCACATCTCTTCCGTTTCGCAAATTTAATTTCCGGTTTTGCGCGGTGGGGGGGGTGGGGGGGGTGAGGTGTAGGGCCGTCGCACATGTCGCGAAATTGTCAATTTAAATAGTCCTCGTGGGTACTTGGTATTCCATCGGGATTCGGCCGGGTATCGATTTCTTCGGTATTTCGCATCCCACGCGGCCGGCCATGTAATATGTCTTTAGAGGAAGTTATTTGCATGTCGTTATTGCTCCGACGTCATTTGCGGGACACGTGACGCCGGGTTCGAGTCTACTGCAGGCGGCCAACTTTTTTTTTCTTTCGATCTCAGGTTCGCGTCCTTAATCATTTCCTCCCTGTGTAAAACGACGGTGTACGGCGGTCTTCGGTATTTTAATTGGGAACCTCTACAAAACAATCTACCGCTACTTTACATATATTGCGTTTTCCTCGGCGTGCGGTCATTGTGTTCATCGTGTTGTTGAATTTACAAACAGCAAGGAAATTTGTTCATTGTTACGAAATAGAAGTTCTAATTTGACTTCAGAAAATAAAACCAATTTTAACCACCTAAAATATACTGTTACCTTAAGAACTTGTTATTAAGTTTAATGGAAAACTAATGACACGAACAAATTGCAAATATTGGTGAAGTTTAATAGTAGATATGGCTTCTTCGCACGTATTTGGCATACTTCGCACAGGTCTGTGAAGGTATTTTTGAGGTGTGCTTTCGCATACCGCAATCAGTGCTCGTGTTAGTTCTTCGATGATTTGTGGTGTATTAAAGCAGTTACAAACATGACAGTCAAGCCAATTGAATTCAGATTAGGTCTTAAGGCCTGGTTAATTTTAATCCTGATTATTGAGAATAAGAATGAAATTGAGACATATATTACATTTACATTTTTAACGTATTTAGTGTTTTAAAACTTAAAAAGCGATAAGTACTGAATAATTATAAAATAAGGCCTGATACATTAAAGTATTACATTTAGGGTTACAGAAATTGCAGCTAGGTCAGGGCTGTTATCCTCACTGATTTTTATGGAAATCTTCTTAGTTCCACCACCAATTCTATCCACTTTCTTAATAGTAATAGCTAAATAAGGTTCACCAGGATAAACACGTTCACGACTATAACAATGAGTTAACTAAAAAAGTCTGCTCTCATCTGCAATCAGTACAGTGACATCCAGTGACCAAGTTTCCCAACTCCTCTTCATTCAGTCTGATTAATGAATGTCGCGTAAAGCGAGGTATCAAATATGCTTATTTTAACTTTCTTCTTAAAATTTGATCAAGTCTGTTCCATGATTTAACGACAAGTTAATAAATTAGATAAGTGCGAAAATATTTTTTACGTAGGCAAAAAAGCAATTTTCATTAATTTAGAGCAGTTAGAAACTCATCCCTAATTAACTAGCTTTTAACAAATCATCAAAACAATAGCTAATTTTAAGAGAGGATCAAAATAACAGCCCTTGAAACTTAAAATGAAGAAAATACATTTTTATAACACGCCGATGGCGCATTTGGTTACGGCCCCGAACTGGCGCGCAGCAACGTTAGTTCAGGTCAGTAATTGGATCGGTGACCAGTACCATTCATCATTGGGATACAATAGGTAGCGATCCTTTAAAGTAACAGCTCATGTACACACATACAAATACACAAATCACAAAGCGGAAGGACCTCGCGGTCGATAGCCAAACTACTACTTCTACTAATACATTTTTATTCGATCATTAAAAAAATTGTAATTACGCTAAAACTCGTAAAATTCATCTCTAAATAACTATTTTGTAAGAAACTATCAAAACAATTGCCTAATTATGTGAAGAAACAAATGACAGCATTCTAAACTTAAATGAGATGAAATTTAATTTCATTTGCAGATTTAAAAAATTGTAAAAATTACCCGTTTGAGTAATAATGGTATAATTTTTTAAATTTATCCCTAGATTTTAATATACCATACAAAAATTGATAAATAATGGCGTGAAACAAAATAACATCACTGTTAACTTAAATGGAAGAAAATACAAAAAAATATTATTAATCCGCAAATTATTATCTTCTATTATTCGAGAATTTTCTACAATTTCTTGCTTAAAAGTTTCTAGCGATTTGTAGAATTTTCTTAGATGGTTTTAGAATTTTCCTTTAATTTCTGCTCATCCCGATTTTATTGAAGGTTCTAGAGTATTCCAAATTTTTAAAATCTACCAGATTTCATCTCCAATGTTGAAAATGTTCGATTTCTTTCCTTTATTCTAGAATTTCTTAATATTTTTTTCCAATATTCGTCTATTTTTTGATGATTCCAGAAGCTTTCAACATTTTTTTTACTTTTCCAAGTTTATAGATTTTTTTGAGTGAGAGTGCAATTGTAAGAATTTATTAAAGTTTTCTCATTCCATTTTTTGACCAATATTTCTTGATTTTGACGACGTTTACTTGGTGGTACATTTTAGAGAATTTACATGTTAAACTGCTGTGACTGCCCCAAAATATATGTAGGACAATCCGGGAGATCTATAACGGATAGGATAGAAGAGCATAAAAAAGATCTTCAATATAAGGGAGAGAAATCAGCATTTGCCACACACCTCATCGCAGAAAATCATAGATTTGGAGAAGAAACAATTCTACACATTGAAAGAAAAGGAAGGAAATTGGATGCCCTAGAGTTCATGGAAATCAATAGAAGAAAAGAAACAGGTGTCCAGTTGAACAAATGAAATGAACAAACTGAATTATCAAAATCCCCATTATTGAACTTGTTCAATTTAACACCCCCACTCACAAATGTATAAATACTCAACCCTAGTTTAATAATGTACCATTCTTCGCCTGAAGAAGCCAAAGTGTGGCGAAACAATTGTTGCGGAAAATAAAAGCATACTCTTTGAAAGTTTGTGTTTTAGTTACAACACCTAACAGTGAATTAGGAAAACTTTTACCACTGTATATTTGATAATTGATTGTGACCAAAAACTGGTCACTATAGTAACAATTTTGTATCATACACAGTGGTAAAATAAATACACACCATTTCTTGCTTTATAATTTAAGAATTTTCCACCAATTCCACAGATCTACAGGCTTCTTCAGCAATAAATTCTTTTCCGGATTTCTAGAATATTCTTCTAGAATTTTCCAGAAATTGCTGTAATAAATATCTTCTAATTACATTTTAATAGTTTTATCTTTTCATAATTTTCCACCAATTTCTCTTACAGATTTCTAGATTTGCTTTCCAAATATGTGTCTATCGTTCTATGTTTCATTTTCAAGAAATCTCCAATTTTCAATTTTCTTGCTGTATCTTTTTAGAATTATCAATAAATTTCTCTTAAATATTTCCATAATTTTCTCCGAGGGTTTTAGAATTTGTTCTTAAAGATTTTTATAATTTTCTTCTACGGTTCAAGAATATTTCAGAAATTTACAAATGTCTAAAATTTAAAATCGTTTTAAATAGGTAATTGTGGAGGCGTCTACTTTGTAATATATTCTTATTAATAAATGATTGCAAATACCTTTTATATATAAAGATAAAAGTGTGTGATATATAAAAGGTATTTACAATCATTTATTTATTTTAAAATCGTTTCTTTCGTATTTTATGATTTTTTTAACAATTTGTTTTACATATTTCCCTAATTATCTTCGATGTTTCTAGAATTTTGCAGATATTGTTATTTTCAACAGTTTTTTTTTGCAAATATTTACATATTTACTAGCGTTTTATTCTCAATCTATTAATAAAATTCTACTTTATTTCTTGCAATATCATTGCATTGTTGCAGATTTCTTAAAGGGATCTACAGTTTTGTACTAGTTTTCTTTTCAATTTACCATCCAAAATTACAGAACTTTAAACTTAAATTAAAGAAAATCAAATTTTATTCGATCATTTAATTACTTGAGTAATTACGCTAAATTAAAAATTAATCTCTAAATAAATATTTTTTTTTAAACTATCAAAACAATTGCCTAGTTATGTCGAGAAACAAATGACAATTTCATTGTAGATTTAAAACAAATGACAATTTCATTTGTAGATTTGAAAAAAATGTAAAAATGTGTGCAAGAATACTAAAAACTTTTAAATTAGACCCTAATTAACTAGACTTCTAATATATCATAAAATAATTGATAAATAATGGCGAGGAACAAAATAACATTACTCTAAACTAAATGGAAGAAAATACAAGAAAAAAAAACATTGTTAAGCCGCAAAGGTATTGTATTGTTAATGAATAGGACATGAAAATTCTCCCTAATATCAAAACTATCTTCTACTATTCGAGAATTTTCTACAATCCCTTGCTAAAAAATTTCCTTTAATTTCTGCTCATCGCGATTTTATTGAAGGTTCTAGAATTTTCAAAATTTTTAGTATTTACCACATTTCATCTCCATTTTCGATAATTTTCCATTTCTTGTTTTTTCCTATCGGAATTCACAAAAATGATATGTTACAGAATTTCTAGAATTTATTAGCAGTTTTTTTTGCAAATTTTTAGAAATCTCTTTCCTTTTTTTCTAGAATTTCTCAATAATATTTTTTTCAAAATTCGTCAAATTTGTTTACTCTTCCAAGTTTATAGTTTTTTTTTGGGATTTCTACAATTGTGCAATTTTAAGAATTTATTAGTGTTTTCGCATTCCGTTTATTGACCACCATTTCTTGATTTTGACGGCGTTTACTTGGTGGTATATTTTAAACAAACTATTTAGGAAAATTTTTACCACTGCATATTTGATAATTGTGACTAAAAACTGGTCACTTTAGTAACAATTTTTCATCACATATAAGTCCAATAGTATAATAAGTTTTTTCTTAAATCCTCACCATTTTTTGCTTTATCGTTTAAGAATTTTTCACAAATTCCACAGATCTACTTGCTTTTTACGCAATAACTTGTTTTCCGGATTTCTAGAATATTGTTCTTGAATTTTCCAGAAATTGTTGCTATAAATATGCTTTTATTTTCGTTTTAATTGTTTTATCTTTTTATAATTCTCCACCAATTTTACTTACAGATTTCTAGATTTATTTTCCAAATATCTATCAACGTTCGATCTTCCATTTTCAAGAAATTTCCAATTATCAATTTTCTTGCTGTATCTGTTTAGAATTATTAAGAAATTTCTCTTAAAGATTTTCTCTGAGGGTTCTAGAATTTTTTCTTAAAGATTTCTATAATTTTCTTCGAGGGTTCTAGAATTTTTTCGTAAAGATTTATATAATTTTTTTCGAGGATTCTAGAATTTTCCAGAAATTTACAAATTTAAAAGGGTTTTGTCTTCCAATTTTTCGAGAATATTCTACCATTTCTTTCTTATTTTATGAATTTTTTAAAACTATTTCTTTCACATATTTCTAGAATTATCCTCGATGTTTCTAGAATTATGCAACAATTGTCAATTTTTTTCAACAATTTGTTGCAAATATTGTCAAATTTACTAGCGTTTTATTTTCAATCCTTCTAATTTATTTCTTGCACCAGTTTAGTACCAGTTTTTCTTTTTAATTTACTATCCTTTATTGGTTAATTTTTTTAGGAGACAGAGAAAACATCTTTATTTTTATTATTAGAAGTAATTATTACATAATAAAGTAAGTATGTATGTATGTACAGTGAAGTGGGTGGCAGACTTAGTATTTCTTCTAATCAGTGGCTATCGACTCGCTGTCTTTCAGTCCAAAATTCTTTACTTCTTTTTACTCTTCCAAGTTTATAGAGAGAAAACATCTTTATTATTAGAAGTAAATATTTTTACAATTTTTGTGAAGTGAAGTGTGCAGACTTGAGAGATCTTCTAATCAGCGGCCATCGACTTGCGGTCTTTCATCCTGAAGTTTATAGATTTTTTTTGAGATTTTTAGAATTATGCAATTTTAAGAATTAATTAGCGTTTTCTCATTCCAATTTTTGACCAGCATTTACTTGGTACTACATTTTAAAGAAACGATTTATGAAAACTATTATTACTGTATATTTGATAATTGTGACCAAAAACTGGTCACTATAGTAACAATTTTTCATCATATACAGTAATAAAAGTTTTTTCATAAATCCCCACTAAGCAGGAAGCTTTATAATTGAAGAATTTTCCACCAATTCCACAGATCAACAAGCTTTTTCAGATTTCTAGAATATTCTTCTAGAATTTTCTTGAAATTGCTGTTATAAATATCTTTAATTTACCAGTCTTGAGAATTATATTTCAATTGTTTTATCTTTTCATAATTTTCCACCAATTTCTCTTACAGATTTCTAAATGTGTTTTCAAGACCTATCTTCCATTTTCAAGAAATTTCCAATATTTAATTTTCTTTTTGCTGTATCTGTTTAGAATTATCCAGAAATTTCTCTTAAAGATTTCTACAATTTTCTTTGAGGGTTCTAGAATTTTTAGGAATTGTTCTTAATGATTTCTATTATTTTCTTCGAGGGTTCTAGAATTTTCCAGAAACTTACAAATGACTAAAATTTAAAAGCGTTTTGTCTTCCAATTTTTCGAAAATTTGATACCATTTGTTGCTTATTTTATGATTTTTTAAAACAATTTCTTTTACATAGTTCTAGAATTATCCTCGATGCTTCTAGAATTTTGCAGCAATTGTTTTTTCTTCCAACAGTTTTTTGAAAATATTTACAATTTTACTAGCGTTTTATTCTCAATCCCTTGATAAAATTCAACTTTATTTCTTGCAATATAATAATTTTTGCAGATTTCTTCGCAAGGGATCTAGAGTTTTGTTTTCTCTTTAATTTACCATCCTTTTCTAGTTCATTTTTTTTGGGATTTTTCCTTTTCAATTTCCGTCAATTTTGTTCACTATTTTTAGAATTTACTTCTTAAATTCTCTAGTCATTTTTTGATTTTTTTTTTCGATGGTTCTAAATTGTTTAGCCTTTTTTTTTACCAACATATTTTCTTTCAGTTTCTAACAATTTTTTTACCAAACTATACATAGCTCGCATTATGTTACATTTTCAGTCTTTGATAATTCGAATTTCAGAAAGAATTTATTGATTAGAAAACTACTACAGGCAGTTACTGTGGCTTCTATGAGCGGGAAAACTTCTATTCATCGATGCTGTATTCGCCACGATGAGATTTTTTGAGCTTTCAGTGTGCCGAAAAGATCGATTGAAATATCTTCGCATTACCATTTCACAATCAGCTGCATATATATATATATATCTTTTATCAATCTTTCCAACTTCTGGCAATGTAGTCTTTTAAAAATAATAGATGATGAATAACGAAAGGTTATTAGTCCTTTTATTATTCTTTAGATCAATAAATATTGACAACAAAACTTAGATGCAACATAAATTAATAATTAACTCAATTTATTCATATTTCTTCTCCATTTTTAAATATAATATAATTTTGCTATTAAAGTATATGATTTTGGAGTATACTGATTTGGTTTAACTAGAGTTGTTATTTGAGAAATTACAGATTTAAAATAAAAAAACATTGTTATTTTATGAGTAAGTAGGTACTTACTCATTAAATTAAATTGCTTTTTAAGATATGAGTATAATAGGGATATTTAGAAACGTGGTTTTGAGAGTTACGTGAAGATAGATTTGATAATTACACAGAAAATAATGGTAACACTTCTTTCAGAAAATGTATTTTGTGAAAGAAGTGTTACCATTATTTTCTGTGTAATTATAGGGATATTTATTCTTCTAATATTTAACACAATTTTAATTTGTACAATTTACCAAGTACCAACACCAATTGGACCGCACAAAAGCGCACGTGTATATCTGCTTACTTTAGTAAATCACCGGGCATGTTGCTGCTTAATTGGATTTGCTTTGGTACCCACGTAGGTAATTAAGTCGGGGATGGATTGAATGCACCGCGCCATAATTTATGAACACTGTATGAAAATTGAATTAAAAAAAAAATCAGCGCGCGGAATGCGGCCATAAACCAAACAGCTGCACTAGGCGGCACAATAACTATTTGTACGGTTATTTTTTATTCAATGTGGTTAATTGACTGGCCTGGAATTACCTACGGAATTGCGGATATATTGTGCACGTTTTAAATAGAAATTTCATTTTAGAGTTTATGGCGTTTTACAGTTTTGTTTTGCTGTTTGTTCGCTTTGCGGTATCTCACCGATTGTGCAATTTTCATAATATGCACATTTTCTCCTGGTAATTTATATACGAGGGATATTCGGAAAGTAGTACCTGATTGCATCGTGCGGAACGTTGGCCAATAGAGTTGCCAAATGTGTGCGTCAGTTGTATTTAATATGTTTGCAAAGTTACATCTTGCTGGTGGAAGGCGTACGCCGCCAGTTGTGAAGTTAGGGAAGTGATTAGATTTCTCATCGCAAGAAATTTGCGACCTTGGCACATTTATTGAAGGGTGTGTATGGAGAAAATGTTATGGTTAAGTCGACATTTCGGCGCTGGTGTTGTAATTTTAACTTAGAAAGAGAAATCACAAGTACTACTTTTCGGAAAGTTCTCGTACAATTATTTGAAGGAACCAATAATGTTAAATTTGTATTTATAAATTAATCCTTTAAGATATTTGTATTAATTACCTTTGTATAAATTTAAAATTATTGTGGACATTCATATCCAGCTATCTGGTGTAACCGTGTTTTTAATTGTCGTTAATAAATTTTACAAATTGATGTTTTATGGGCTTAATTATGCAGTGCGTTGTACGTTCAAAGTTCAATGTTACATTCATTGGATGTGTTATTAGATTTGGTGTCGGGATTTTTATGGCTCGTTTGTTGATGTAATATTTAACAAAATTGATTCATCGAAAAAAGATACAAGTAGATTAATATATGGAAAATTACGCATTTAATTATTTTTTCCTCTTAGTTATTTTTACTGTAAAATGAAGATAAGTTCGGCTTGTGTAAATTATTACACAATTACATTTTGGTTTTAGACATTTTAAATTTATTTAAGGATGATGGATATTTTTAGTTGTACGTTTATAGAATTATAAATTATTTTACAGTTCATGTAATATTATTATTACAGACAAAGTACTCTATCCATACTTTAATTAAGAAATCGAAAGATGAGATGAAATTTTAAACACGAATAGACCTTTCTGGAGATAATAAGGTAAAGAATTTATAAACACTTGTTTTTTTTTTACTCAGTGAAACAAACTAAATTCTTTCAAATTATCTCATAATGTTTCACCAAGAGATAAGTGAGAAAATTATTTAAGAAATATTAATTGCTTTAAGGAGATAAAATAACCTCAATCAGCCCCTAACTAATATAATACGACAAACAAGATTTTAAAATTCAGTAGTAGGTTAGAGGTTAAGTATTTATTATTTAAGTAAGTAATGAAAATGTTTCTTTTAATATGTTTCCATTGGAGTATAATATTTTTAGCATAGAAAGTTATTTCAGAAATGATTTAAACCAATGATCAGTAGTTGTATTAAAATTGTTTATTCTTCTAATCATTTACATCATCCAAATCTATATATTGATTTTAGAAACTTCTATATTAAATACATTGGAGAACACCCACCCACACTACATACATATTTCTACTTTTGCAATCTTTTATAACATAATGAGTTAAACTGATTCCATCCTCCAATCCATAAAATATACACGAGACTTGAATTGAATTCATGTTTAGCTGTAGAAAAGTGTATAACTTATGTTCAAAGAAAATATTTTCTTTCTTCAAAGCTGTAATATTAGAGATCACCCACCTACCCTAGATATTTTATAAAACTTTAATTATTGCGTTGAGTCTTAAGTCATTTCGGGTTTTTACTGCAATAATTCTTTATAGCAAGAATTACCTTTATTTTTTTTTGATGACCCTTGCCATCTTTCGAGTAACTTTATGACGCCAAGCCCAAAGAACTTCTGGCCTTTCTCAGCAAAAAAATGAAGCAAGTGCCATTTGACACTATTGTGCGAACTGAATTCTTTACCTTTCAAAGGGTTTTGCATAGATCGAAACAAATAGTAGTCGGACAGTGTAAGGTCTGGTGAGTGCGGTGAATGGTCCATCAAATCCCATCCAAGCTTCAAAAAAAGACCGATTCTCCAGTACCAGATCAATTGCCGATCTATCGTTAGCTAAAGAAGACACCCCTGTAACCCTTCAAATGGTTTACCTTTTGACTTGTAATCCTATCTGCATTTTCCTGTGAATCCACAGGACAACAATGCGTGGTGTTGATTGCGACTACATGAAGACGTGGGGAATGTCGCAACATGGAATTCTCTACTAAGAGGCCTGTACATCCTCAACCACATATCACTTAAGTAGTGTTTATCATGAATTACCACATAGTGGCAACTATTCTTATGATAACACTTTTAATATATGTATTTACATTGGCCTGGTCATTAGAATTTTTTAAATTCACTTTAAAATATTAAGTACCAAAAGAAAATAGAAAATTTTCTTCGAGAATTCTAAAACCAACCATCAAATTGCTTCTTTAAATTTCTAGAAATTTTCTTTAGCTTATCAAGAATTTTAAATTATTTTCTTTAATTATCCAATAATTGTAAACCATTTCTTGCTTTATTTTACATAATTTTTTCAGAAAATTTCTAAAATTTGTGAGAATATTTATTCAACTTTGTAGCAAATGTCCAAAATTCAAATTTTTTTCAACGATTTTGGAATTTTCCAATACTTCCATGAATATTCTAAGATAGCCCTAGATTTTTTCAATTTTAAAAAAAATCTGTTTTTGTCGTAAGAAACTATTAAAATTTTGGAAAAAAATATGCTTCAAACTTGATGATGATTTTTTCCGCTGTCTAACAATTTCTTATCCAGGTTATTTGAAGTTTCTTTATAGATTCTAGAATTTTCTATATTAGTTTCTTTTAGATTTTATAATTATTCTTAGATTTACCTAAAACTTATGCAATATTTCTTAAAAATAGATTGAATAGATTGAATTCAAAAGAACTAAATATAATGCCTTAAGAAAAAACAAATAAAACAATCTGTAAATTTACAACAATGAGTCTTGTTAAGACTACAAAACAAATCACTTAAGTCCGAAATGACTTTGAAGTGATTTATTTTGTAATTTTAATAAGACTTTTACTATAATAATCATGACCGATTTTTATAGAAATAAATGAATTAAAAATATTTTTAGATGACCTTTTGCCACCTTTCGGGTACCATCATAATGCCATGCTCAAAAAACTTCTGGCCATTCTCCGCAAAAAGAGAATTTGGTTCTGTTTGATACCATTGTCGGCACTGATTACCATTCAGAAGATTTTGCAAGTGTGTTGAATGGTCCATCAAATCCCATCCAAACTCCAGCAACTTATGTGTGGTCCTTGCGTTGTCATAGTGAAATACAACACTCATACGATATGTCAATTTTCGTTGATGGCTTCATTCAATTTGTCCAATTGGCAATAATATACACCTTTATTGATAGTTTAGTTCTGATTTAACAGCTGAAAATACGCTTTTGTAATTCCAACAAATTCTTTTGATGGATATTTGCTTTCGAAGTGGATGCAGCTTGTTCACCCTGCTTGCATCTTGATTTTTTAATTATTTCCAATTTTCAAAAATTTTGAACAATTTCTGCTTTAAATATTGGATCGGTTGGGTGGGCTGTTGCTTTTTCAAACTAAATAGTATAACTTAACCCTTAGCTGCACCTGGGGGTCCTGATAAAATAAATATCTATAAAAGTTTTAAAGTATTTCAAAATTTTAAATAATTAAAAGTACTTTTTAATTATTTAAAATTTTGAAATACCATAAAACTTTTATAGATATTTATTTTATGATTTTTATCAGATGGCTCGCAATCTGAGGGCAAGACAACAGCGTGAACAGTTACTGTTTGATGGAGAATTCTCTTCATCTAGTAATAGCGAATGGTCTATCCAGAGTGATTCAAAATACCGAGCAGTCAGTCTAAATTCAGATAACTCTGGAAATAATTTTTCGGACCATGATTTGGACGATGAAGTCAAGACTGCAGTCAACACTGAACGAGCTTCGAGATATAGAGGACGAAATAATCAAAAATTATCTACTCAAAATTCATCTAGAACCAAAACTAGAGGTCGACCGAAAACTACATTGCTAGTAAAAAACTGTTTTTCATGGAGTACGAGGTATGTTACACGGAGATCAGATCGAACAAGAGCATTCTCTTTCAAGGAAGCTGGGATAATTGGTGGAGCTGAGAATTATGATTCAATTGAAGAATTCTGGGATTTACGGTTTAGCAAAGAAATGATTCACCTAATAGTTGAGTATACCAAGAATAAAATAGAGCAAAGTACTGTTAAAATTATAGCAAAAGACGAAGGAGACGGAGGAACTTCTTATCATCATCACACCGATGACGTTGAAATGGCTTACATAGGTGTTCTGTTATATTCCGGTTTATGGAAATCAAAACATGTTGATGTCAACGAATTATGGCACACAACCGCTATCAATATAAGGGGCAATTGAATATATTAGATCGGATGGACCAGTCGCGAATTATGTAGTCAAACTAATGGCATACATTTCTACCGTTGCGTCTTATCCAGAAACAGATTTGTCTTCCTGCAATCTTGTTTACGGTTTGATAATAAAGAAGAAAGGGATGTTAATGATCGATTTTCTGCAACTAGGGAAATCTGGAGCATTTTCATGTAAGAAGTACTATCAGCCTAGTTCAAAATGTACAGTAGACGAGCAATTGTTGAGTTTTCATGGGCAATGCATCTTCAGAATGTATATGAAGTCGAAACCTGACAAATATGGACTACAACTATTAACGCTAAATGGCCACAGCATACTTGATATTTGCCATATCATACCTTGGAAAAACCAACAGAAAACACCAATAAATTACCAGTCTCAGAATACTTCTTTGAGAAAATAACTGAACCAATTCATGGAACGAATAGAACAGTTACCTGTGATAATTGGTTCACTTCAATTCTATTGTTGCAGAGGATGACAAAAGAACCTTTTTATATAGTTATTACTGAGACCATCACGAAAAATAAAAAAGAAATCTCTCTTGAAATGAAAATTGCCAGTTCTTCACCACCTGAAACAAAGTTTTGTTTTTCTCCAGATATTACTCTCTTATCTTATACACCGAGAAGGAATAAAATAGCATTGGTTGCTTCGACATTCAACCATACTATAGAAATTATAAATGATAAGGCAAATATATTATTGCACTATAATGTCACTGAAGGTGGAACAGACACCTTTGATCAATTGTGTCACGCATATACAATAACCCGAAGACCAATAAATGGTCTATGCGTATTTTCTACGGAATTGTAGATCAAGCTATGGTAAATACAAGAATATTATGGAAATTGAAGTTACGAAGATTGCGACAGGAAAAGTGCCACTGCCATTATTGCTATGAAGAAAGTTATTCTTCATCTAATCACTTCCATGTTGAAGAGAAGATTACAAAATGAACTGCTTCATAAAGAGTTGCAGATAAACATCAACTCATTACTGGAACAAAGTGATAGAATTTATAATCAGGAAGAATTTCTAAAGGTATGAGTTTGACCGGAAGCAACGATGTATGATGTGTACCAGAAAGATTGATAAAGAAAACAAATTATGGATGTTGCTTATGCAAGCGACCAATATGCGAAGAACATCGTTTCTATTTATGTAATTTTTTTATTAAAAAATATGGAAAAATCTTTTAATATATTTGACTGTAGTTTTTTGCAAGAATAAATATATTTTTTGTAAGAAACCCTTGTACTGTTTTAATTTTTTTGAAATATAGTATAAAATACACCATTACCTACAATTTCAAGTTTTCATATAACTAAATAAGAGTTTTACGAAGTTTAAAGAAAAACATGCATTTTATGAATTTTCTTAACTTATTTTCTCAATCCTCGAGGGAAAAGAGTTAACTCTCTAGTATGGCTGTTTTTTTCTGGTCCATAATGTACCAATTAACACTTTTGTACACTTCTGTAGTCCTATATAGAGGATAGAAGAATTTTTTAAACAATTTTTCAACTTTGGGCCCTGGAAGACCCTATGTGCAGTTATGTTACAAAGTAGAAGTGATACAGCTAAGGGTTAAAAAAAAGCAATTATAACGTGAAAGGTAAAAAAATATTTTTATTGTTCTACAACAATTGTTTCGCCACATACTCATTTATCAGGAAGATGACAAGTATGGTTTGTCATCTAGCTGATGAAGCCAGTGTGTGGCGAAACAATTGTTGTAGAATAATAAACATAATTTTTTGAAACCTTACACTTACTTATCAGTGTTTTTCTAAATGTATGCTTAATTTTTTTGAATGTTTTAGAGTTTTGAACAATTTAATTTCTAAACTCCTTCGAAGGTTCTAGATTTTACATTTTTTCTCGTGAATATATTGTTAGGTAGTAGATGTTTTCTAAATATTCTTACAATCACTCTGAATTTTATCTAAGCAAACTATTTAAAGTTTCTAAGGAAGAAAAAGCAGTTGATAACATTTTCTTGAAGAATTCTAAGCTTCACTATCATTATTTTCCAATATTTTAGCATTTTTTTTTCGACTTTTCATGGATTTTATATCATTATACCAGAAATTTTCTAGAAAATAATTTTCATCAAAAAGCTCAAGACAGAAAGGAATGGGCAGAAATGGGGGATGCTTATGTCCAGCAGTGGACACAGAGAGCTGAATGTTGATGATGATGATGTGACGATTTAAGAATATTTTCCAGATTTCGTCAATATTCTAAAACGATCCTAGAACTACAGTTTATTATCAAAAAATAAGAATTTAAAAAAATTAATTTTTTGTTCAAGAATTCTAACAATTTTCCTTCTCAGCAGTTTTTAGAATATCTCAGTTTTTTTGAATTCATTCTTCGTTCTGAAATTCCGAGGATTGTCTTTAAAAGATTTGTATTTTTTCAGCAATTTCTTTTCCATGTTTCTAGAAGTCTCTTCCAGGATTCTACAATTTACCAATAGCTCATTTCTTTTGCTTTCGTGAACATTTTTAAGCAATATTCTTCTACTTAAGGAATTTTGAACTTTTTCTAGAATGTGGTATAAAATTTTCACCGAAAATGTTTAGCATACTTTATCAAGATTTTTGGAAATTTCTTACGTTGTCCAGAATTTTTCAAAATTTACTTAAAAATAGTTTGAATTTCAACAAAGTAAAGTATTAAAATTACATAAGAAGAAGAAAAGTTTTTGAGAATTCTAGATTTTATCATCAAGTCTCATGCATATTCTTCCAAATTTCAAGGATTTTAAAACACGTATTATTTTATTTTGCATTAATATTCTAAACAAAAAGAATACAACAATTACTAGAATTCTTTTCGTTCCGTTTTTGATTTTTTTTAACAATACGATTTTAGGTTTCTAGAAGTTTTTCTGAGGATTGGAAATTTTTTTAGAATTTATTTTTCAAAATTACGTGAATATACTTACATAGTTCTGAAATATATTACTTTCTAAATTTACTTTAAAAGAAAATAGAAAATTTTATTCTAAAATAAACCATAAAAATTCCATCAATTTTATTTCTTTATTGTTTATTAGCTTCGTTTTTCCTGCCAACATTTAAATAAATATATACATTAAATAAAATCATACAAAAATTTTGGCCGCAGGAATCACAGACGGAGTTCACTGCTTCTCAATGTTCTTCTACTCGACCCATTTCCTTCCACACACAAGTGATGGGTCTTGGTTGCTTCTGGATTCATTCTTGGTTTTAAAACAATACATTTATTTTAAAAAAGAACAATAGTGCTTTTACTAAATCACTTATTAGAATATCACATTCATAGTATAATATCTAAAGTCTCGGAAATAACAGCACATTTTGCATATAAAGTGACGGATCTATTACCGAAATTAGTAAACAACACTTGAAATGCAACGTTTCGTAATGAAAAGGCGTAGAATTTGCATCAGTGTTACGCATCGTGGACTACATCAATGAAGCAAATGCTAAACAATGGGCTCGAGTGTAATTTAAATGCAAATCAAACGTATACGACGGACGACGCTTCACGTATTTAACATCCAATTAACAATGTTTATCCTATTTCAGCACGTACAATTATCTCTCCTGCACAAAATGCAATAGTGCGGACAAACGTGAAAACAATTTAATTGCCAGTTTTCCTTCTTTCTCTCCGCGGTCTCTGCGTGCTCACGTCTTAATTGAACACACGTACAATATATAGTAGACTCAATAAAGTCACGATGCAGTGAATTTCACGGATACGGATTTGAAGAATTTTTGTTGTTGAGTGGATATTAACTAATTAGCAGTTTCATTCTCGGTAATTGCTTGTAGACGATGAGTAGTGCGTGATTAACACAATGAATTATTATGTATGTTTTATTTATTACAATAATTTAAAGAACCGTTTTATAAAAAAAGATAGATGTTTAGTTAAAAGTCCGTACGAATTAGAAATCTAATTGTTGCAATTTTTTGAAATATACACTAAACAGAAATCTGCTGAATGTGCAATCATAAAAATGGCTTAACTTTAATTAAATTCTTCCCATTGTTCGCTAATTACCGCAATTATTTTCACTTTAATTAACATGACCGTTAATGCTCTTAATTGAATCATAATTTCATTGCGTGCTTTCATTTTAATTAGACGCGACGTACGCAACATAAAATCCACATTTTTTCGATATTTCATATTAATTGCTTACGTGTGCATGTTACTTACAACAATTTATTATAACTTCAACATACAGTTTTTTTTATTCGCAATTATATAGCTAATAGATGAGTATTCGTAAATTAGATATAATTAGGTAAAAATAATAAATCTGCAAACTAAATATGACTTAAGATAGTAATATTAATGAACATCGTTCAATAATAAAAATATAATAGTTCATTAAATTATGACAATAATTCCAATATTGAAACAATTCGAAATAATGACCCTCTCTAGCTGCACTTCATAAATGCATTTATGTCTTCAGAGCAAATAGAAAGATAAAATCAATAGGTTGATTAATTGAAGCAGTTAATTATCTAAATGAACATTGAGTGGCACTTGGCTTATTGTTATGTAAATATTTCGGTTACGTATTACCGGACTAATTACGCCACCTACACTATCATTAATTATTAGTTCTAATTAGATCCAGGGTGAACGGACAGGTGTGATGTTACATTAATACCGGTTTCGGGTTTCATTAGGTAAAATGCTGAAGCCAGGCGACAAAGACGTTATATAATACTATAATTAGATGGCAATTTGATGAATTAATAATGGTGATGGCAATAATTATCGTGAGTTATAGACGCATGACCAATAACACTAATCGAATATCAAGCTTCCCCCCATCACTCACCCCTTCACATACTTCTCACACTAATTAATATAATTATTACTTGTGTTTCTATATGATTTACCATCAAATTTAGCAATAAAATGGTTGTATAAAAACTAGAACAAATTTTTTACCGATTAACAAAATATGGTTTTATAATCACGGTTAGCTATAGTATCGAAGGTTTTTAATTCTACCTTGTTTTATTAAATAAAGCAAAATAATAACATTTATGTGCGACCTATATTCTAATAGTACTACCTTGCTTTACGAATAACTGGAGAGATAAATCTTCAAAGTAAAACTCTGTCTTCAGTGATGAGATTCAATGTAGATTCCAAAGTTGTTTGAGACACTTATTGTTAAATGTGTATCCAATACCTCTAAAAATCTTATTATACTTCATGGATTTGTGAGTGCACATTCTGCAGAAACCAATCTCTTCTTATATAGTAACTTTATATTACAATCTTTCGAGGCTGGTTCTGAAGTCCATTCCATTTTCATAGACGTCAGTAAGGCCTTTGATAAAGTTAATATTAATCTTCTGTTGGTTAAACTAAAGAAGTATGGTATTTGTTGACATATTCTTAAATAAATGTTTTCATTTGTAACCAACTGTACGCTGCAAGTCCGTGTAAATAATTTCTTATCCGATTGTTCACGCTAAATTTGGGGTCCCGCAGGGATCCCACTTGGAGCCCTCTTCTCTTCAATATATACATAAACGATATACACGTTGGGATAAAAACTGAAATCTAAATTTTCCTGATGTACTTTCTAGATGAATGTGACAAAAATATATGATGAATTTTTGACATCTTTCAAAGTAAATTATTTGTTTCCCCGAAATGACGCCAATTTAGCGATGTATCTCAAAACTATATCACAAAAAGTCGAAATGACACCAACTTAGCGATGTATTTCAAAACTATATTACAAAAAGTCGCAAATAAGAGGAAATGATTTATTAGCCTAATTGATGCATTACTTTTCGAAAAAAGAATGTATAATTTAATGTTTATTGTTGTTTTTTTTATAACCTATTTATTAAGGCAAAGATTTCGTTGCAAATAATTTTTGTGTAGAAGCAGGTAGAAGAAATTAAATTTATCGATTCGGTTTCACTTACCGCGACGGACGAAATGAAAATTGGGCGGGACATTATGAAAACAGGGGATGAATTATTGATAAGTTTTAAAATACCATGGTCGGCGTATCAATTTCGAAATTTAATTCGCGAGAAATGAGAAGGCAGGGGAGGTCGTATCGGGATTCCAAACTTGAAATGATTTAATCAACCATAATTCACCGATCCCAGTTGCGGAACATCCGAATAAAAAAGAGGAAGAGGAAACTCAATTAATGACCTCAAACGTCTCATATCTCATTTCTATTATTTATGTGGTTAATAGGGCTGGTGGCTATTTACAGAAGGGCCAACTCTTCATTATTGAAAGGGGTTCTGAAGAATTATTAGAATTACGTTATTATATTTATCAAAAAATGGGGATGAAACTATAATTCAATTAAATGTTTTATATATTTAATTAATTGCTCAATTAACCCATTAACTAAATGTTTTATGTCTTCAGATGAATTGTTATATAATTATTTGTTATCAGATTGAAAACTTAACTATTTACGAAACAATTCCTTCAATAAATCATTTACAATTAATATTTTTATACAGAATGCAGAGTTATTAAAAAAAGTACTCATAAAGTCATATCTATTTTACATTTATTTCATATTGTAATTATTAAATTTTTTGAATTTTTCTACTAATATATTCACAACTTTTGTTAAAAAATAATTTATCTGTTTATGTGAACAAAATAACTGTTAAGCCTGAAGTCAGTGTTTATTCGAAGTCCTTTTTGATAGGGATTTTTTTGGATTTTCGTTTATAAATACGGAATAACAATTCCTTACAATACAATTTTGAATAAATACACTTGAGTTTCTGTCATTAAAACAGGTCCATGTAAAATGGATGTAAATATGCCTGTAATGGCCAAAATATTGCCAATATGGCGAAAATACTTTGCTGAATGAAAATTCCATAATTTGAAGCAGAATAAGAGGTCAGAGTAGAAGAACACAGTGTGAACTCCGTTCGCAAATCCTACGACCTAATTTTTTGCAATTATTAACACCTTAAATCTTAAAAATTGTTATATTTCGTATTAACAGGATATTGTAAAGTAAAAAATGTAAAAAGTATTATTTTTTTAAATAATTTTCATAACTCTCTTTAAAAAAAATTTAGATAAATAATAAACATCTTTATTTACCAAAAAAAGAAAACAAATTACATGTAACTTACAATATGAAAGTAATGCGTGACAATAGTTTATTTTTCTGTCTGACGGCTGTCGATTTATCTGTCGTTCAAAGTCATGATTTCTAATGTCTAACAAATTTCAGACATTTTGTTTGTCTTTGTAAATATTTGATTGTATTTTCAGCAGTATTCATATCTTTGAACTGTTTTTGCCATTTTACTTTTTTTTTCTTAATATTTTAATTATTTTTGAAAACATTTGTCCCTATGTTTTGATAAATTCAAGTGTTTAGTTGAAAGAACAACTCTTTTTTATAATAATTTTGCATGCTTCTGGAATTGTTTAACTGTTTTTATTAATATTTATATTGTTGGTACAATTCACTTGTTTTATACATAAGCAACTATTTTTGCAGTAATTATTAACATATCCTAATAACTTTGGAAATTTATTTTTTACATTATAAGGTAAGGTTGCTCAAGTCGTACCACTGCTTAAGTCGTACCACATGCATTTAGAACAAACTACACTACAAACTTCTCATAATTTTCTGCATATTTTTAGTAGTAAATATTGCAAGTAAATTATTGATAAAATTATGTTTCTTATTAAATATAGAATCAGTACAATTTACATAATAATTTGGTCGATACGAAATTGTGTTAATTGTATTCGATATTCAGTTATATTTAGTTTAAAATTGTAATGTACTGTGTCTTAAGTCGTACCCGTATAAAATTTCTAAATCGTAATGGTACGACTTTAGAAATTAATTTTTTTTTTCTTACTCTCGTATGATGTTTTCAATATTCTTCATATTTTAAACCATAATCATGTCAAGACCATCAAAGAGAATGTATAATGTAGGGAAACAAGAAAATATAAACAAGGCGTTAAACAAATTATTAGAAGGAGTTATTGGATTCAATGAAGCTCATGGACAATATAATATCCCTAAACCAACGTTACGTCGTCATTTTAAAGGATTAAATAAGAATGTCAAATTTGGAAGGTCTAAGGATATAACTGAACATTTGGAGGAGTTGGTTGTGCACATTCCCAATTTAGAATCAACCTTTTTTGTGATTACTGCCACTGATTTTAAGAAGACTTGCTTGTCAGTTGGCGGGGAAAATTTAAATTACCACACCGTTTCAATAAAGAAAAAGAAATTGCAGGGAAGAAGTGGTACTAGAAATTCATGAAGGATAATTCTTGTTTATCTTTACGTACGTACTCCAGAATAAACATCAATGGCCAGGGCGAGTGGTTTCAATAAAGAAAGTGTTTATGGATATGAAATAGGATTATCCACTGTTCACAAACTATACAAAATAATTGCTCAGAAAGGCAAACATCAAATCGGTGCATTTAGTGGTGAAAGAGGTTTTGACCACTACAAGTGTATGCTGTATGAATGCTGCAGGTGAATACGTACCTCCTATGTTAATATTTAAACGCATGCGGATGAATGATTCCTTAAAGAAAGTAGCTCCACCGTGTACTGTATTTGGATGCTCTAAAAACGGGTGGATAACTTCAGTTCTTTTTGTTCAATGGTTGGAACATTTCATTATCAGTATAAAAAGTGGGAAAATAGTAACAATAAGCAAATACTTCTTCTTTTGGATGGGCACACTACTCATACAAAAAATATTGAAGCTTGCAGGTATGGCATTATAATTTCCTCCTCATATAACCCATCGTCGTCTTCAACCTTTGGACGAATCTTTCTTTAACTCTAAGAACCAATTTGACGAAGCTTCATCTTTTTGGTTAAGAACAAATCCTGGTAACACAATTAAACAAACTACTATGCCAGAACTATTTGGTATTGCATATTCAAAATCAGTTCGTATGAATATTGCTTTGAATGGTTTCAAATCTACTGGTATTTGGCCATGCAACAAGCATGCATTTGATAACGATTTTTACGCTTCTACAGTTGTGATTGAAGACTCTTTACGCATACTCCATTGGATATCAATAATCAAGAAATAAAACTGCTATTAAATACTTTAGCTCCGATTCCTAAAATATATCAAAGCAAAAGGTTCCATAGATTGTTCTACTTCGTTGGTCGAAATTACGTCCACGCCGAATAGGGAAAATAAATAAAAAATGCGGACGGAAAACATGCTTCAATCTTAAAATGCAAATGAATATGACAAAAAGATTTGTATGTAATGATTGTACTAATTGAATGCATCTGTAAACATATTACGTTTCAATTATTATCTTTTTTTAATTGAACTTACGACTTAGGATATAGGTGGTACGACTTAAGAAACAAGTTGATTTAGTTGTACTTATATAAGATTTTAAAGATTTAGTTTTTTATGTGAAAACATATATAGATTTAAACAACCTCATCCTACAATTGTTTCTTTATTTTTTAAATGCATTATGTCAAAGATTTTAAATTTTAAAATTAATACGCAAGGGTAATGAATAATTTATTGGGATAGGTCAAGATTACGCTAGGTCAATGTACAATTTATTAAGGTAGGTCAAGAGTACGGTAAGGCAATGGATAATTTATTGGAATGGGTCAATGGTACACTAGAAAAAAATGGTGATGTGACTATCATAATACTTTCCTTATATTTTTCTCGAAAATTTTGAGTTATTTACAATTACTTGTATAAATTTCATTTAACTCAGATAGTTTATTAGCAATAGGCAAAAATATCAAAATTAAATCTTTGTAAAAATCAAAATAAAATAATAATATTTATTTAACGGAAACTCCTTTATACATAAAATAGTAGTGATGTGAAAATATAAATAATAAATTACACTAAAAATAAACAAATAATTAAGTAAATTGTACTTACAACCCAGTTATTCCCAAGACAAGATGGTTTAACGAATTAAATAGTAAAAACAAGAATAAAAAAATATTGCCAATAATTTCAATGCCTCACTATGACTAAAATTAAATAAAACTAAAAATCAACATTAGATATTAACAAATGGATAAATATATAAAACATAAATACGAATAAAATAAATACAAAAAAATAGAATAAAATATGAGGTTAAAAATTAAAACAAAGTAAATAATAGTAATAAAATCAATAAAAGAAGTAAAAAATAAATACATTATAAATATAATAAAACAGATAAAATAAATAACACGAATAGTAGAAGTAGATGATTAAAAGCAATAAAAAAAATAAATTAAAAATAAATATAATAAATAACACGAATATTAAAACTTTAATAAAAGGGATAAATAAATTAATTAAAAATAAATACAATAACACAGATATAATAAATAAAACGGATCTTAAAAGGTGATAAAAAGCAATAAATAAATAAATAATAAATATGATAAAATTAAACAAATTAAAAGCCAAATAGTAACCACATATAAAAATTAAGGAAAATTAATGACATCAGTTAATCTAATACGACTTAATCTGTTTTTAAATTGAGCAAATGTTGGTGCAAATAACACAAAATTAATATTATCGTATAATATATTTGCAAAGCGCATAAGCCGATCAATTGAATTGTACATACCATACCTGGTTGGATGAAAATTTAGACGAAATAGAGATCTATGTCTAGAATTTCGGCCACGTGGAACATGAAAGTCTAACTTTTCAACCAACCTACTACTATTAATAAGTCCATTGACCAGCTTAAACAGAAAAGACATGTCAAGAAAAATCCTTCTCTCTGCCAGTGACTTAAGGTGTAGTAAATTTAGCATCCCGCTGTGACTAAAATTGTCAAAGTTATTATTATTATTCCGCATTCTAAAATAAATCAACTTGAGAAATTTGCCTTGTAACCTTTCAATGTTTTTGACTGCCGTGATGTTAAAAGGTGACCACACAGGGGATGCGTATTCAAGGTGAGGTCTTACCAGTGATATGTATAAAGCTTTTACTGTAGCAACTTTAAAGTCTCTCGAAAACCGGCTAACGAACCCCAAGATTTTCAACGCTTTATTATATATATTAGAAATATGTTTCGAGAAATTAAGTTTAGATGTCAGGACCACTCCCAAATCTTTAACTTCAGATGTACGCAACAGATGATAATTATCGATAACATAATCAAAGTGACTACTAGACCCACGACAAAAGGAAATTGTAAAACATTTTTTTAAATTTAACTCAAGCTGATTTTCTTTACACCATAGTGAAATATTATTAAGATCATCTTGAATTGCTCTCTGATCACTTTCAGACTTAATAATATTAAATATTTTGAGGTCATCGGCATAGAGAAGAAATTTGCAAGTTTTCAGCCGTAACCCGATGTCATTAATAAACAAAATAAATAAAATGGGACCACAATGTGAACCTTGCCCTGACGATACCTGAATATAGTTTGAAAGGTACTTCCCTATACGTACACGTTGAGTTCTATTGCTTAAGTAACTACTAAACCATTTTATAACTCCACTTCCGAGGCCCAATAATTCCAATTTATTTAGTAGTACATTATGCTGTACTCTGTCGAATGCCTTAAAGAAATCAGTATAAATAGAGTCTACTTGTAAGCCTTTCTCCAATGCATCCGACAGAAACGACTGATAGAGCAACAGATTTGTTACTGTAGATCTACCGTGCATGAAACCGTGTTGTTCTTCCACAATAGTCTGGGTACAAGCCCATTTAAGCTGTTCTGAGATTAAAAAATCTAATAATTTAGGCAGAACAGACTGGACGGCAACACCACGATAGTTCGCGACATTTCCTCTACAGCCACTCTTAAAAATAGGTGTGATAAAGCTATCCTTCCAGCAATGTGGAAATATACCCGAATCTAGTGAACAAGAAAACAACATGTAGATAGGTTTACTCAATGTGTACAAGCACCTCTTTAGAAAGTATGCAGGGATACCATCAGGTCCAGCACTACACGAATCAGGGAGGGACGATATACTGTTAAAAACATCAATAAATGAGACATTGAAACTATTCAAAACAATAGACTTGGCAGTGTGAACGTTTGGTAAAGTATTGCTTGGGTCATTGTATACTTCGAAAATATGATGCAAATAAATCCACACTACCATCCATAGAATCACTATTGACATTCCCCAAGTACATTTGCTTCGGGTATCCATCGGTTTTACGACACACGTTAACATGTTTCCAAAATTGTTTTGGATTGATATTAATATCTTGTTCGACCTGGCTAATATACCTGTTGTATAATACCGTATTTAGATGGGTGCATTGCTGACGTATGCGACTAAATGCGTAGTAATCATATCTTGACCCGCTATTTTTATATTTTGCATGAGCCTGCTTTTTAGATTTAGTTAATTGAATTAATTCATTGTTAAACCACCTTGGGTACTTAGACAAACGTAAAAGCTTAACTGGGACAAACGTGTTAAAAACATAATACAAAATACTATTAAAACTATCAACAATAATATCAACACAATCACTTGAAAATACTTGATCCCAATTTATACCCGCCAAAAAATTATTAATGGTATTATAATCAGCTGTCTTAATTTGTGGTGTTTAAAATTTACTTTTCGGTCTATGGTAATACCTAGGTATTTTATGGATGTAGAAGGGGAAACATTTGTGTGAGAGAAATGATTATTGTTACGGTGATAGGGAATTAGAGATTTGTGGGGACTGATTTTAATTCGCCCTTTTGCAAACCAGTCTTGTAGAGTGTCAATAAGCTACTGGAGGGATTCAAGAGCTTTAGGTAAGGAGGGTGCATGGGAAATTTGGGGGAATTAAAGTGAAGAGTAACAAAAGCAACTTTACAGTTCAGTTACTAGTGGAAACTGAAAATAAAAATATGGAACATAGCAAGAGCTTTTCTTCATCAAATAATACATCCAGATCCATCAAGAATGTGGCATAATAAGCATTATCTTCTAAGTGAAGAGGATCAGGGATTGTAGATGTCAAAGCAGAAAATATTGTTAAGTTGTGGAGATAGAGGGGATCCTTGGGGTAGACCTTGTGAAGGAGTAAATGGAGGGGAGTAGGAGTTGTTGTATTTGCCTTTGAGGAATCTGTTTGGAAATGCTTAATAATAATGAAAATAATGTGGGCAGCAATTTTGAGGAGGTAACATTTGTACAACAGACCTTGATGCCAGACAGCCAGACAGAGTCAAAGACTTTTTGAATATCTAGTAGTAACATGGCTGATGACTTTCCTTTAAGGTGTGTTGTCTGGATTTTTTTAGCAGCAAAATCATCAACGATTAGTATTTAAAGTTATCATGTATATGTAGGGTGGGTAGCCTCTATCCCACACTCCAATCAGTAAAAAATAATAGAGGGTTTTAGTTAGAAGTTTTAAAATGTAAACAAACATAAAATAATTACATTGTTTAAGTGATGTATTCATACAAATATTTTAAATAATATTTGATGATGTTTTACTGATTAGAGGGTGGGATAGAGGCCACCCACCCACCCTACATATACATATTAACACTAATTACTGAGCGCCTCGCCGTTTGCAATAACTTTAATTACAAAATTTGAATAAAAGAAAATTGACAAAGTAAAATTTTTGAGTGTATAAATTAATAAAAATCTTTATGCACGATGGGTGGGCAAACTTTGAATCTAAATTAGATAAGATTAGCTATATAAGGTCATTTAAATTTAAACTTAAATTTGGATTATACTTTATTTTTTATTACATACAAGGTTTTATTCTTTTTTGCAGCAAAAACGATTAATATTTAAACTTATTATGTATGTGTAGGATGGATGGGTGTCCTCTATCCCACCTTCTAATCAGTAAAAAATAAGCGAGGGTTTTATTTACAGTTGTAAAATGTAAAAAAAAAAACATAAAAAAATGTTGATGTGGCCATGATACTATTTTCCTTATTATTATTTTTCTCGAAGACTATGAGGCTTACGTAAAAAGGCTATTCTTAATAATTTGTTCAATTCTTTACAAATACTTGTTATATAAATTTCCTGTAACTCCAATAGTTTATTAGCTGTAGGCAAAAAATATCAAAACTTTTAATTTTTTATTTTTCCTCGAAAGTTAAGAACTTTATGAAAAAAATGTTTTAATAAAACTTGTTGAGTACCTCATTCCCTTTAACTTTTGTTTGAAAAGTGATCTAATATTTTTCAAATTTAAAAAATATCGGGACAAAACAAAACATCCACTTCCAATTTATGAATATTCACCAAAAGCTTTTTAGTTTCATTTTTTAATGATAACTTTAAGTTTAAAGTTTCATCTCAAAGGGATCATTCAGTTTTTTTTATATATAGTGAAAGTAAATATATTGGGATAGGCCAAGAGAATTCTAGGACATTTAATAATATATTGGAATAAACTCCTTAATTTTTAAAGGTTTTAGAAGAAAAACTTTAAATAAAAGTTTTTCGTGAGTTTCTGGTAATGTCTGGTTCAGTGAAAGTGAGTAACTTAATGTCTTTTTAAAAGTTTTTTTTCAAATATTTTTTTTAGAACATTTTGTAACTGTCTGACAACTTTTATATATTTTGACAGTCCTAATAAATATTTAATTGTGGTTTTCAATCAAATCAACTTAGTTTATTTAATTAATAATTTTTTATTATTAATAAATTTTAATAATATTTAACTGTCATTTGTCGTTAATAATACTCAATTGTCATTTCAAAATTTTATTCTTTAATTAGTTCTTAATATATTTTTCTGTGCACATTGACATTTCAACTATTTCTGATAAGATAAGATAAGAATTTATTCATATAATTGATACTGGTAGAGCTACACTCTTGATGGAACGAGATATGTACATTCAAAATTTATTCGTCTCGACTGTTCTGCAACTGCCTTTTTAATAATATATTTGTATATTTTTAACTGTTTTTGGTAATATTTGTTTATTTAATACTGCCAACTGTTTTTGGGCAGTTTCAACTATGAGTTTTGTTGCATTATACAATTGTCTATTTACTTTTTTAATGTAAAAGTTTTTAAATTTAAAAATGAATTCTATCATTAATAAATTTATTGAAAACAGTCAAGAGTACGTTATCTCAATCTATAATTTATTAAGGTAGGTTAAGAGTACGACATGTCAATGGAATAAACTTAATTTTTAAAGGTTTTACACTTTATATTTAAATTTGTTCTTAAGTTCTCAGTCGCCGAACCAACATGTTTAAAATTCTACCAAAACCATCTGAAATGTTTTCTGCATTAGTGTATCAATTTTGCAACAAAGTGCCAATTAAATCCATCAATGCTCATCAAATTTTTGACTCCAGAGGCAATCCAAGTGTTGAAGTTGATTTGACTACAGGATCTGTTTAAGGCTTCAGTAACTTAGGAACCAGTACACTACAGTATGTGATGGTGACAAAGCCCACTATCATGGTAAATCTGTTATAAATGCTATTAATATAATAATAATACTTTATTAAGGGTATCATCTTTTTACAGAAATAATATAAAAAATAAAACCATTCAAGCCTTACTAGTAATATCTGTAATATGAGTAGCAAATGAATGTTTTATAGTTTTATACTTTATAGTTTCAACTTTAACCGAATTGGAAGAATTAATATTATATTTAAAGTGAATGTTACTTTGGCATCTTGATGTAGTCATGGAGTAACATTTGTTTACATTAAGATGTAATCGGTTTTTAATACACCATTCATTTAGATTATTAATATAATCTTGAATAGATATACAATCATCATAAGTGCGGACAACTTTGAATAATTTAAGTCATCAGCATATAATAGAAAATTACAGTTTTTTTTATTACTAATTCCAAATCGTTGATGAACAATATAAACAGAATAGGTCCACAGCGTGAGCCTTGAGGCACCCCTGAAGTGACTGAGATTGGCTCAGATAAGAGATTATTTATTCTAACATTTTGGATTCGATTTGTAAGAAATGAAAATAGCCATTTAAGGGTACTGGGGCAAAAGCCATAGGATCCTAACTTATCTAATAATAAACCGTAATCAACCATGTCGAATGCCTTGGAAAAGTCGGTATAAATAGTGTGGGAAACATTAAATGTTGTTTAATGAACGTGTTTAAAATACCTCTTTAAAAGTATTATATTTATAAATAATTTCGTCTGTCTTTGATAACTTTTTATAGTTGCAGTAGATATATAATTTTCATCATTGTTATTGTCAATTGACACTATCCACAGTTCCCTAAATGTCGATGCCACTTAATATGTGCAACGGTTAGATAATAGATGTCACCTTATTGGTGTCTGTATTCTAAATATTTAATTGTATTTTTTTGATAGATTCAACTATTTAGATTTATTTTTCACAATATTCAACTATATTTTCAACAGTATCAACATTTTTTGCTAATTTTATCATTTCAAAACGTTATTCTTAAATAATTTAATTATTTTTCTACTGTTTAGCAATTGATTTTTAATAATATTTTTGAAACTTTTACTGTTTGCTTAGTAGAATTTATAATATTGATACTATTTGGACAAACTCAACTATTTTTAAACAATAATTTACAAATTAACTCTAATGCTTTTTTTGGAAATCTGTTTTTTGCAGTGTACTACTTTTTAAATGTATCATTTCATGTTTTTTTTTTAATATGGTTGATTAATTTCTCATATAACCTGTGGTGGAACAGTTTTGAATTATGTTGATTGATCACTTGGTGGTGATACAAACAGTGTAACAAAACCATGTGTTTTAATCAATCATCATCAAAAGTTTTTAAAATTTTAAAATGAATACTTTCAATTACTACGTATAAGCTAGGGTAAAACATAATTTAGTGAGAAAGGTCAAGAGTACGCTAGGTTAATGCACACTTTGTTAAAGTAGGTCAAGATAATGGATAATTTGTTGGTATAGGTCATTTGTACGCTAGATGGACGATTTATATTTTGGGATAGGTTAGAAGATAGCTAGGTTAATTAATAATTTATTGAAATAAGTTAATAGTACGCTCATCATCATAAGTTTTTAAAATTTCAAAATGAATACCTTCAATTATTACGTATACGCTAGAGTAAAAAATAATATATTGAGAAAGGTCAAGAGTACACACAATTTATTGAAGTAGGTCATGGATAATTTGTTGGGATAGGTCATTTATACGCTGAAGGGGGCGAATAATATTTTGGGATAGGTTAGAAGATAGGTAGCTTAATTAATAATTTATTGGAATAAGTTAATAGTTCGGTAAGAGAATGTTATTATTTTGGAACGTTTTATTTTATTAACCTCAATAATTTCCTTCTTATCCTCTTAAGGATACCAAATTAGCTATTTTATCTTTTATACAATGACAACGAATGTTTGATATACATAAAAACTCAATATTTCACTTCATCTTTAAATAATTAATTTGTATACTTTACTATATCATACAGCATAATTTATGATAATTAATTTTTTACTTCTTTTTCAGATTGGTGTAAATTTCCGCGGATGAAATGCAGCTGCATCGAGGGGGGATTCCGATATGAGAGGCTCAGCGACGACGGAACATTGGAACTCAGCTCGATACCAGAAGACACCACAAACAGCGACTTCACCGAATTTAATTTCGGCGCTGAAGATAAGGACTCGTCTAACGAGAAAGAGGTGAGCCGAGGAGGACCGTTGCGACGGTGCGCTTGGCATTTATTTTTTCCCTTTTCTTTTTATACGGGAGCCCTTAATTGAGTTAATTAATTAATTAGATACTCTACCGGTGAAACGTTTCAAGATTCTCCGTAGTCGTCTACGATACGTAAGATAATTATGTGCTGCATTTTAAACTTAAATTGCATCTTGTAAATAAAAATAAAAACATGCAAATTTGCACATTTAGAAAGAAACTGATGTTTTTGATTTTTGAAAGGTAGGTGTAAGTTTAGAAGACTTCATACCATCTCTTTTAATAATATCTAAAAATATTATAAAATGTATTAAAGTCCTTTACGTTGTAGAAATTGAACACGGAATGTTTTTCTAATTATTATCTAGATATATTTAATATAGAACTACTGTGTGTGGGGCAAAACATAATTGACTGTATTTTGTTTCTCTTTAGGAAGAGCTATTATTTTTTAACGATGACGGCAGCTGTCAATCCGTAGTGGTGGAGAGGAATCTGTGTGCCAGCGACCTGTGCCAATTGTTAGCCCTCAAGAATCGTGTTGCCAAAAGTGTGAACTGGTGCATCATAGAGCACTGGGTCGACCTGGGATTGGGTGAGTAAGATAACAGCAGTGTTAATGGTGATAGATGCGCAATTGGCGGTATCGACGGTTTAACGACTGTGTCATCGAGATCAAGTTCGTTTGAATTAATAAACGCTGGCCCCGGGGTCATGGGAATCGCTACAATTATGTTTACGTCAATCACCTCGACTCGAGATTTGAGATGATTCCAGTGGACGAAAATTAAAAATGCTCAACAACAGAATTCTATTTATATGTTTATAAAATTATATACTTAACATAAATGTTGATAATTATGACAAAAATATAAATACAACCAACATAAATTGATAACTCTTGAGTGAGTGACCACAAACTGGTCTTTATGAAACCCATAGTGATAGTATAGTCAAAATACCATGAATTAAATTCTGAATTAACCCGTGGTGAAGCATTTTTATGTTAATTAAAACCAAGTGTTTGATTAACCTTCTAATAGTCATAATATTTTATATATACAGTGATAAAGTGTTTTAATATTTTTTTTGTGGTTGGTGGTTATTCACTCAATTAGGAAAATCTAGTGTTACACTTTAGACAATTGATGCCACCTTAATAGTTTCTCTATAATTAATAGTTTTCGTATTAAATTTTTTTAATTAGTTTTCACTAGAAGGCTTGGCTGCAATCACATCTAGAATTCCCTAATGAACACATTACGGATTAATGTAATACCGTTTTATACGGTCAAACTAGTTCAGAACGGTTTATAGATAAACGTAAAAGCCCAAATTGAGTTTTAATTGTCCTCGTGAAATACCGTGTATATATGCGTGTGTGTGAATGTGTGTGTGCACCAGACTCGTGAACTACCGCCCGAGGGGCTATTAAATTAAAATGTCCCACTTCAAGTAATGAAATTTCACCAAGTGACTACCAGTCCAGTGCGACGTTTATGACTAATCACCCATTGACATTTTAATTGCGTATAGCAATTTACAATTTGATTAAATCCGACTGTCCGCGAATTTTAGTACATGCCGGACTGCCGGGGCGGGAATTAATTACAGTTTTCGCAAGAAATTATTTCAGAATTCATGGTTGTATAATGCAGGGGGTGTTAATTTCTATGACGGTGCAAGTTTGAGGTTGTTTGTTCGCGGTTCATTTAATTCTGCACGACAATGCCCAGATTCCGGTTGTTACTGAATCTAATGTTTCAGTTTAAGACCGCAGTTTCTCGCCATGAAATAATTATTTGAAACGAGTCAACAAACCGTCTTTTGTTGGCTTTAAGTTTGAAATATTGTAAGCTATCAAAATTACCGTATGCATTAGTAGTTATCCAGAAGTGATTTTTACTTTCCCTATATACAAGTATATATAGGGGAAGTATTGTGATCGTGATTTTTTTTTGAAAATTTTTTTTAACGGAAATATCCGTTTTGAGGTCCCCTGAGTCCATTACACCAATTTCTGGAAAAAAAAAAAAAATTGTGTCTGTGTGTGTGTCTGTCTGTCCGTCTGTCTGTCTGTCTGTCTGTCTATCTCAAAAACGAATGATCCGATGGAGATGAAACTTTAAACTTAAGGTTTTATCATTAAAAACTGGAACTGAAAAGCTTTTGGTGAACATTCATAGACCGGAAGTGGATGTTTACTCGCGGCGTTTTTTTGTCTTTTCGTGATATTTTTCTAAATATAAAAAATTTTAAAAAACGGTTCAAACAAAAGTTAAAGGTAATAAGAAACTGAACAAGTTTTATTCGAACATATTTTTCATAAAATTCTTAACTTTTGAGAAAAAGAATAAAAATTGAAAATTTTGACATTATTTGCCAATTGCTAATAAACTATTAGAGTTACGTAAAACTTTAATTGCAAATAATTGTAGATAATTCAAAAGTGAACAAATCATTAAGAATAGCCTTTTTGTGTAAACCTCATAGTTTTCGAGTAAAATATAGGGAAAGTACTATGATGGCCACATCACCATTTTTAGTTTTCTTACATTGAGGTTTCTAGAATTTTTCACAAGATTTCATTTTAGATTTATAAAACTTTTTTGAGGATTCTAGCAGTGTACAGTAATTTCTTTTACTTATCTAATAAATAAATAGATATTTCCAGAATTTTTAGTAAAGATTTCGAGAGCTCTAGATTATTTAGAAAGCTCTCCCAAGATTTTGCTTAACTTTACAATTTATTAGGATATTTTATTCAAAATTTCTAGAACTTATTTAGAGGCTTCTAGAAGTTTCAGGAATTCCTCCTCCATATTTTCAGTTTTTTATCTTCCTTTTCAAAGAATTTTTATCGAGGATTCTAGAATTTTTCACAAGTTTTCTTTGTAGATTTGTAAACCTTTTTTGGAGGATTCTAGAAGTTTACAGTAATTTTTTATTCATATTTCCAGAATTTTTAGCAAAGTTCTAGATTTTTTAGTTCGTTTCAATATTTATAGAATTTTCTTTTAGGATTTCCAGTAATTTCTCTTCCAGAATCAAAGATATTTATTATTCACACATAACTTAGAGTCAAGACAGGGCAGAAAGACCGATGGTCGATAGCCCAAACGGACAGACTAACACATTATATATCATTTGTAAATGTTTTAATTTTGTAAATATCTATGTTCGAATAAAGATGTTATTCTCTCTCTCTTTCTCTCTTCCAGATTTTAATATTGTCTTATAAATTGCAAAGATTTCCTTCAGATATCAAGATTGTTGTTTTAACCTGTCTTTTAAACTGCGAAGTTTTTAGAATTTCTTTTTTAGAAATGTAGATTTTTTTGTAGAATTCGGGACAGTAGTAGTAGTAGTGTTAGGCTATCGACCACGTGGTCCTTCCGCCATGTGTCATATGTGTATTTGTGTGTGTGTAAATGAGCTTGTTACTTTAAAGGATCGCCCCCGTCACTCTAAAGCACCATTAATTGTATCCCAATGGTGAATTGTACCGGTCACCCATCCAACTGCTGACCCGAACTAACGCTGCTTGACTCTCGCAAAAGCTAGTTCGGTCGCAACCGAATGCGCCACCACCGGCGTGTGAATTCGGGACATTTCCAGTAAATTGCGCAGATTTAAATGAAGGTTTTTTTAGAAAATTTGTTTTTAAAAATCTAGACTTATTTTCGAGAGTTCAGGAAATTTGAAATAATTTCAATTTTTTTTCCAACTTTTAAATCGCAGAGTTTTTTTGTGGCTCTTGAATTTTTAGAATTTTCTTCTGGAAATCTAGATTATTTTCTCGAGGGTCCAGGAAATTTCTAAAAAATTATTCTCCAGAGTTCAAGATTTTTTTTGAAGTCGTCTTTTAAATTGCAAAGATTTTCTTTGCGGCATTAGGATTTTCTAAAAATTTTTTTTCTAAAATAATGGCCACACCTTCTTGTAAATTTTATTTATCAAAATTGTCTATTATTTCAGAATTATTGATTGTAGTGTGTTCTAAAGGTAAATAACTTCTTCCCCAAATTAAATTATTTTTCAACTTTTCTTATAAATTGCGAAGATTTTCTTTCAGACTCTAAATGTTTTTTAATTCGTCTTCTTTTCGAGAATTCAGGTAAATATTAGTAATTGCTTTTCTAGAACATTTTGTTTCAACTAGAAGCTATAAAATTATTTAGATAGTTCTAAATATTTTTTAGAAAATTTTCTCCTAGGAATGTTTTCTTATTTTCGAGAAAGTTTAAGGAATTTCTCTTCCCGATTTCAAATTATTTTTTCAACTGGTCTTCTAAATTTCTAGGAGGTTCTAGAATTTTTAGAAAATTTGCATTTAGAAACGACTTTTTTTTCAAGGGCTCAGGAAATTTCCAGAAATTTCCCCTTCAGATTTCAAGGTTATCTTCTAAATTGCAAAGATTTTCTTGAAGGCTCTAGAACTTTTTAGAAAATTTGATTGTAGAAATCTTTTCTTGAGGGTTCAGGAAATAATTGGGTAATTTGTAAATGGAAATCAAATGATACCTTTATGTAATCTATTCTGTACATAAAAAAGGAAAAGGATGTTAAATATTACCTGTCTGAAAAACATTTTAAACAATTTAATTAGTTAATGTTTTCTAATCATTTAAACGGAATATTTTTCAAATATTGCTTCGTTTTTACAAAATTCCATTCCTCGAGTATCTTGTGATTCTTGATGATATCATTTACTATTTCCAGGAATTCTTTCCCCCCATATATTTCATCATTTTGGCTGTGATATCATCTATACCTGGAGAATTTTCTTCAAGAGTTCTGTATTTTTCCGGATTTAATTTTTTATTTTTAGAAACTCTTGTTTTATGTTATTCAAATTTGCTTGATTTTTTAGAAAACTTCTAGAAACTTCCAAGTAATTTAACGTCCTCAGTTTTAGAAACTTTGTCCAGAGTCAAATATTTATTTTTTTAGATTTTAATTTTATAGAAAACGTTACCAATTCGTGAAGAAAATTTTTTTAATGAAGTTTGTTAGAAATTATCGTGTGGTTATACTTTTTACAAAGTTTTTCTTTCTAGCTTTTAAAATTTACTAGAAAATTTTCTTCTCACCCTAACTTCAAACATTTCTAATATTATATTATTCAAATTTGCTTGTTTTCTTTAGAAAATTTCTAGAAAATTTCAATTCATCTTGCGTTCCTATTTTTACAAACTTTATCGATTCGTTTAAAACATATTACCAATTTTCCAGAATTTCTTCCGTTATGAATTCTAGAATATCTTCAATAAACAAATAAAGCAAGAAATCCTGGAAAATATTAAGGGTCTGTAATTAAAAATTCTGCAAATTAGTAAAATTCTAAATAGGTTCCAGAATCAATGTGCAAATTCGGAGAAATTTTGCTAAGGGTTTTATTTTAAAATTTTCTGCATTTTTTCTATCTTTTTTATCACAATTTTTTTCCAAAAATATTTTTTTGAGACATTTCAGCTTTTCTTATCTCATCGTAATTGTTCAAGAGTTAATTATTTTTTTACATTAATTAATAAATAAAAAATTAATTTTCAAATAATTTTGATTTTTTAAATTTGGTTCAGAGTTCAGAGCCAAGCATTTTTCCCCTAAATTTCTAGAATATGTTAGTAATTTTTGGTTTACGGTTTTACTTTCGATTTTTTAATTTTTTTCTGGTAATTTCAAACATATTTTGCTATATTTCTAGAAATTTTTCGTTTAGGAATTTTCGCTTCAAATCGTAATTATTCCTCAAGAGTTTTTTTTTTGCTTTACTTGCTTTATTCTATCGAAATTATCAAGGATTTATACAAGGATTCTTGGGATTTCAGTAATTAATAATATTCAATTTCCAAATTCGGTCGTAAGCTCTCCTTTCAGGAAGAATTGCTAGATCTTACAAATCCATGATTCTCTTAAAGGGTTATCGAATTTTTGAGTAATTTATAGTCCAGATTCACGGAATATTTGTCAAAATTTGTAGAATTTTTTGCAGTTTTATTTCAAGACAATTTTTAATTCAGGGTTTTTCCCCCAAATTATAAGAATTTTCTTTGACAATGAATTTTACAGAAATTTTTCTTATCAAGCATTTTTTTTAGTATGTAATTTAGATTAATTTTTAGAAGAGAAACAAAGCAAATAATAAATAAATAAATAAATAAATTACTTTAATTTTTCAGGTTTTCCTTCAAGGATTCTAGAAATATCCAGTAATTTTCTGTCCAGATACCAAGAAATTTTTTCGTAGGCTATGAAATTGCGAAGCAGTTTTTTTAATATAAATTTCTAGAATTTTTTAGTAATTTTTCTTTCAGAGATTTTCATTAGGTTTTTCTAAAAATTTAAAATTTACAATTTTCAAATAAAATAAGTCCAGATTATTTGAAGGTGGTAAGGTTTCTTTTTAATTTCTTAGAAATTGCATAATTGTTTCGAGATTTTTTTTCCAGAAATATTTTCTTTTAGACTCTTGGATTTTTCTTGCTTGCTTTTTTTTTGTTGGAATTATTAATTTTCTAGTAAGTTTTATTCTGCATTACTAGAAAATTTGTTTGAGAGTTTTAGAATTTATGAACATTTTTATAGATATCTAAAATATCTCCGCAGTTTAATTTTTTTAATTTTTCACCAATGGTCAAGCGTTTTCGTGTAAAAATTTTTCTTTCAGACTTTTAGATTTTTTCATCTTATTGTATGTGAAATTTACTAGGATTTCTTTAAAGGGTTATAAAATTTTCTAATAATTATAATTCTAGATTCATCAAAGAAACTTAATGTTCTAGAATTTTTATCAATTTTCCTGGCAATTAATTTTTTTTTACAAATTATTCTTTTAAAATATGAGAATTTTTAGCATTTATCGCTTTATCTTATCTGGATCTCCTACTAGATTATTACTTTTTGTCGAGGATTCTAAATCCTTTATCCCACCTTCCATTAAGTAAAACATCATCAAAAATTCTTTGAAATATTTGTATGAATGCATCAATTTTTGTTTGTTTATATTTTAGGTCTTTTAACTTTTGGTGAACACTCATAATCATGTAATTTATATTACAAGTAATTGTTAAGAATTCAAAATTGAGCAAATGTTTAAGAATAGCTTTTTTGCCTCATAGTTTTTCAGAAAAATATAGGGAAAGTACTATGATGGCCACATCACCATTTTTTTAATTGAATTGGACAAAATTAGGACATTTAAAATGTTAAACAGAAAATGTGGGTAATTTTTACACTTCAAATGAAATAAGGAATAAACTGAGTGTTATTTTCGCTTATAAAACACTTCACGTAAACTCAAACCAACAATAGAACCTGTTTGTTGAGAAGAATTTGCTAATGATAACAAAATAGAGTGAGATTGAGTGGATACATATTTGGATATTAAATAAGCATTAATGTAGTTATTTATAAATACTGTACAAATTGCACATTTCTTAAGCCAGTGAGCCACGACGTCTCGGAAAGCAATTTACAAGTTTTAAAGGCGGCAAAGATATTGCATTTCCAACGGAGCGCGTGGGCGGCCGCAAGATGACACTTTCTTTGATCCGCCCGTCCCGCGCAAGTATTCGCACGGGTTGGGCGTATTGTAATTACATAATGTATTTACGTATTTGCGTCCGTTAGAGATAAAATGTCTGTAAGTGTTTTGGAATCAAATTACACGTCTTAAGTAGTAGGTGCGTTCAGTTACTCTAAACTGGAGAAATACTTTGTATTGAATTTATATGTTGGGCATGTGGGTAATTTTATACCGAAGGAAAAACTGGTTGTTAGATGATATTGGAGTGAGAATCTTTGGATTTTTATAGTTATAGTCCTGCTTAACACTTGGATTGGTATTAGTTATAATTTCATGGGATTATTCTGAAAAGATGTAAATATGTCAAGATGTAAGTTAATCTTTGTGTTGGTTACTAGAAAAGGAAAGTTCGATGATTCTATTTGATTGTACAAGTAAATAAATAATTAAGTTAGGTATTAAATTTTTGTTTGGAGAGTTGTTGTTTTAATCGATTTGGCCAAATTACTTAATTAGTAAAATAAGTCAAAGAGCGGGAAATGACGATTTTGTTGAATTAACAATACTTTGAATTTAAGCCAAATGATAATTGTTCAATAACGAATGAAGAAAACACAAAATTGTAACTTTTTTGATTAATTTATATTTCTTAAAAATCAAACATTAATTAATGTATTATATTATATGAATATTAGTTAAAAATACACCAATGAAGAAGCTCTAAATGTTTGTTATAACAGTCCATTTCAATCAGCGAATTTATTATTGGAAAATAATAAATAAAGAAAATAGTTATTCCAAATGGCAAATTAAACACACTGTTATACAAAACAAAGTAAAAAGTGTGTTTAATTTGTGATTACGTATGTATAACCAAATAGAAACCTCTATTGTCAATGAGTTATTGATACAATGTGCTAGTAAAAGGAAGATGCACATTGTATCTAACAATACTAAGTGATCTGTGTACTCATGAAATGTTGTACACATGTCTGCGATTATAGTAATAATCATCTTTAATCTTAAAACTTTAGCAAATTAAGGTATACTCTGTTACTATAATTACTCGATAATTTTAAGAGAACGGAATTCGCAACACGAGTGCAAGTAATTCGAGATTTTAAAGCGAGAGAACAAAATAATGAGTTGGAGTTTTACTTAGGCTCACTTTACATACACTGCAGGTGCAACTTTAGGTAATGGATTTCCACTCGAATCTGTGTTCGAAGTCGTCCACTCGACCACGTAAGTTTGAAGTGTTGACTTTCATACATTGTTGCACCGATAAGTGCATATTTATATTCGCGCTTATGCGTTAATTTTTTCCCCACAAGAATCCACAAAAAAAACATCTAATAAAGATGTTTTCTTATGTGCAAATGTTGTTGCTCTTTATAAATGCATTTTCCATTCCAATTTTTAGCTAGAAATAAAAGTTATATAAATAAATCACCTATTTAGATAAATTTTGACCTTTCGTATTTTCTTAAAATTATATTTGTTTTCGAAAAATTTGAAAACTTTCTATAAAAATCAGATCTAAATGCGCTTCTAAATAAATAGTACTCCAACTTTATAAAATAAATAAAAATAAATATTTATTACAAATATACTTACAAATTTTGTATTAAAAACCAATAGAAAATAATTAAATTTCTTAATAGCAGAGAAATTTTTCAAGAGTTTAAACCATTCTAAAAGAAACGTAATTGGAATTTTTCCAATAATAATTTTAAAGTATTGAAAATGCCTTTAAAAAATATCTACACACCACCAAAAGAACAGATAAAATTTCACAAGTAAGAAACAATTGATTAGAATAAAAATCCGACGAAAACCAATTGAAAAATTGTAAAGAAAAACATTTGTAAGCATTATACAAAGCAGCTGATATTTTACAAAATAAACAATAGAAAATCAATGAAAAACTTTCTAAAAAAACATTAAAATTCTCTAATGTAATTGTTAAAATTTTTAAAAACTCCTTTCATTATTTCTAAGAAAAAGAAATTCAATAAATCACCAAAAACGAGTTCAAATTTTACCATAAATCACAATTGAGAATTTTTTACAGTTGATGTCATTCTAATCATTCTAAAAACACTTTAAAATTGGCCTGTTTCAAAAATTAAACAATTGGAATTACTTCACAAAAATATTCCAGTTGAGAACTCTTTTTTAAATAGTTATTTTACAAAAGAAAACAATTACAAATTATTACGGAACAGTAAAAATACTCTAAAGCCAACTTAAAAGATGGTTTGAGCTATAAAAAGAACAATTGAAGTTTTCTACGAAAAGTCATTCGAAAACTTAAAAACACAAAGTTTTCGTAGAAATTAAGAAACAAATATGATATATTTATTAATAAAAAATTGTGATAAATGTTTAATAGAAGAAGCAACTGATTATAAGAAATTACATTAGAAAATTTTCTGAAAGAAAGACAAATTAAAATTCGACAAGAATAAACGGTTAAAAATTTTGTAAACAAAATATTTTGTTTATAAATACATAGTTGAAATTTTACTAAAAGCATTTAAAAATCTATAAATAACAATTAAAGTTTTTTCTAAATTATTTTTTAATTCTCTAACTTTTGAGATTTGCTAAGAAAACAAAAAAACAATTTTCTATAAAAATTACTTAAAGAGGTTTAAATTTTACACAAAATCAATTGAAAATCTTGTTGAAACCTTTTTTACCAAAAGAAAGAAACAGTAACAATTCTTTAAGAAAGATAAAATCTTGTTTAAAAGTTTGTAAATAAAAAGTTGAAAAAAACTAAAAAAACATTTATGAATTTTGCTCAAAAACAGTTTACCAAAAAACCGAAAATCACTTAAAAAACACTCAAAGCCAGTCTTAACTTAACAATGGTTTTAAATAATAATTGAAAAGATCAGTGAAAAATATCTCAAAAAGAAAACAATCGAGTAAAAGGTAAACAAGAGAAATTAGTCAAGAAGGGTTAAAAATTTGCAAGGAAGAAACAATTGAAATCTTTCTAAAAAATATAAATATGAAATTTCAGGAAAAAAGAAAAAAAATAATAAAAAAACAATGCAAAGATTTCTGGAAAAACAATTTATAATGCCCTCGAACAATTTTGTAAATAAATAGACATAGATATTTGCTGAGAACAAATTTACAAATTTTACAAAAACAAAAATTGAAAAACCTATTAGAAAACATGTTTACTAAAAAAACAATTGAAATATAATTTTAAGATAAAATTAAAATTCACGTTGTACTGAAAAGTGTTTCCGCAATTAAACAAAAAATTAAAGCTTTCTAAGTGAAATTATTAAAAATGCATTTTTAAAGTTTATTTGAAAATAGTAGAAATTATACAAAAAAACACAATTCAAAATAGTAGAAATTATATAAAAAAAACACAATTCAGAATTTATCACAAATCAGTTAAAAAACTAAAAAAGTACTTAATTTTTTGCCAAGAAGCAATTAAACTTTTCTGAAAAAGACTTTTGAAAATTTTAATTAAAAAAAATTAAAAAAATAGATGAAATTGCACTGGAAAAAATAAATAATAATAAATATTAAATTGATTCAAGAAATAACAAACAAAATTAAAGAAAAAATAGTTCTGGCAGAAAGACCAAGGGTCGATAGCTGTAAAGTAAATCAGTTAAGATTATTATTGTAAATACCCAATGCAACAATTAATAAATAAAGATGTTTGTCTCTCTAAAAAACAGTTGAAAATATGTTGAATTGTATTCCAACCTATCTCAAATTTTAACGATAAGAACATTTGAAACAATGTTAAAATAAATTAAAATCAATCAAAAAAATTGTATAAATCTAATAAAATAGGTAACACTTTTCAAAATACACGAATTTATTAAGAAAAGTTTAAAAAAATTAACTTATCAACAAATTGAAAATCTTTTTAAAAATATCTGAAACAATGCGAAGAAATACAGTTAAAAAAATTAAGACACAAAAACAGATTAAACCTCCCTTGAGATGATAAATAAGATTCTTAAGAAAGACAGTTGAAAACTTTTGAGATGTAAATAGAAACCTTCCTTAAAAAATGGTTTAAAGAATAAATCAAGTTTCTTAAGGGACAAACTCTAAAACTTAAACTGTTTTAGAGTGTGCCCCTTAAGAAACTTCATTTATTCTTTAAACCATTTTCAAGCATGGTTTCTATAAATAGTTGTAATTAGGAAGAAATATTAAACATTTCATAAAAATTCAATGACAAATTTCTTAAAGTTAGAAGAAGTAATTGACTAAGAAATGACACTAGAAAATTACCAAAAGAAATACAAATAAATTAAAAGATTTAAAGAAACTATTAAAAACATTCTAAATAAAGAAAACACTTAACTTTTTTTACACTACTTATATTTTTTATTTCTCGTGAAAAATAAAAAATATAAGTGGTATAAAAAAGTTAAGTGTTTTCTTTATTTAATAATCGAAAATGTACCACGAAGCAAACGCCTCAAAATTCAAGAAAAACATTCTAAATAAAATAATTTGTTTAAAAACTACAGAAACTTTGTCAAAATAATTTTAAAAAATTCATTTTATACCTCTATTTCTCTTAAAGCAGTTGAAACTATAGAAAAATGCTATTGGGATTTGTTACTTTACCAAAAGAAAGACACATAAAAAAATTAACAGATTTGAAAAATATTCCAAATAAAGCCATTTGTTTAAAAGCTACTGAATGGCTTTATTTGGAATATTTTTCAAATCTGTGAATTTTTTTATTAGCCAAATAATTAAAAATGTTTCATTTTTGCTAATTTTCTTAAAACTATTGAAATTTTATAGAAAAATGCCAAAAATAGAAAAATGCAAACAAATGGCTTTATTTGGAATATTTTTCAAATCTGTTAATTTTTTTATTTAGGCAAATAATTAAAAATATTTCATTTTTGCTAATTTTCTTAAAACTATTGAAATTTTATAGAAAAATGCCATTGGGATTTGCTATTTTTCTATCAAAATGGTCTAAAAAGGGTAAAATTTTACCCAAAGCAGTTAAATAAAAAAACTTGTTAAAAACTCTTGAAATTTTACCAAAAATGTTAAGTAAAGTAACAAGCAGTTGAAAATGTTTAAGAAATTACTTTATGAAAAGTATGTATTAACATTTTTTGACATAACTTTGATTGAATTAAAAATAATTACAAACCAGTTGATAACTTATAAATATACTTACTTAAAGCCTGTCTTTATTTTAAAGTAGTTAAAATTTAAAACAAATTATTGAAATAATTGAAAATTTGTCTAGAAAAAGAAAATATTTCAAGAAATTAGTGATTGAACATTTGAAAATTTGAAATAGAAATCAATTGAACCTTTATAAAAAGAATATAGTTTATACAAGTAGCTCAAATGTTAGCAAAAAAGTGAAAAGAATTGAAAGATTTTTAGAAATAAAAAAAAATTAAAAGAGAACTCAAATTTTGCAATAAAACACATTTGAAAATCCGTAAAAACGTTTTTACTAAAAAATATTCGATGATTTTAAGATTAAAATAAATGTGCCACAAAACAGTTAAAAACGTATTTTAAAGATTTTTTACTAAAAGAACAATTGAATTTTTTTGAGAAATCCAAGACAAGTCTGGATTTTTAAAGAAATAACAATTAAAAATTTGCGAGGAAAAATGTTTAAAAGCATTGCTCAAAGTTCAGCAAGAAAATAAAAACAATAGAAAGATTTCTAGAAACAAATAAAATATTCGAATTTAAAAAAATCAAACATTGGTATTTGCTAAGAACGAACCAATTAACATTTAACAGAGCACAAATTTTACAAAACATTTTAAAATTGTTTATTTTATTTAAACTTTATTAACGGAAAAACCTATTATATAGAAATAATAAATATAGTTAGATATAACGACAACAAACGATTATTAAAAATCTGTTCAAAAACATTTTTATCTGAAAAAATAGGATGATTTTGAGATTAAGTTTCCTTGAAATTTTGCTAATAAATAGTAAAACAATCATTTAAAAGTTTACTTGAAAATTGTTGAATTTTACAAAAAAAAAATAATTGATTATTATAACAAAACAGTTGAAAACGTAAAAAAAGTAATTAAACTTTTCTGAGAAATATGTTTGAAAACTATAAGCAAAAGAATAAGCGGAAAAAATATTAAACAATTAACACTTGATTAAGAGTTAATAATAAAACAATTTTAAATTTGTCCGAAAAAAGGCATTTAAATGTATAACTCAAATATTATCCAAAGTAAAAATTGAAACGATGTTAAAATTTTGCAATTGAGAAAATTCAATTGAAAACTTTATAACAAGTGCTTAAAATTTGCTAATTTTGCACAACAAACTAAAAAAAAACACATATCTGAAACAATTAAGATCTGCTAAAAGAAAGAGAAAAAAGATTTAAGAAAAAGAAAAACAGAATAAATCTTAAAACTTAACATTTATTAAGAAAAACAGTTGAAACCTTAGGAAAAGAGACAGATTAAATCTTGCTTAAATTTCCATAATATGCAGTTTAAAACATTCTAAAAACAAAACACTACCAGTTTTTTCTAGATAGTTTTATTTATCATTTTATTGTTTTTGGAAATTGTTATTGTATAAATTTAGCGTAACTCTTACAGAGTCTTGAGTAAATCCTCAATGATTTCTGTATATCATTACAATTTCAATAAAAGCTTAAATTTAAAGTTTAATATGAAATATCGACTAATTTAAAGATAAAACCTGCAGTATTATAAATACATACTATAATAATATAAAAGTAATAATAAAAATAATAAACTACTTTATTCTTGGTAACAAACGACGTGCACTCTCTTTAGATGACATTAGAGTAAAGAAATTAAGAATATCACAGAAATGCATTATTAACTAAGTCCGGAAATCGTAAGCAGAAATCAAATATATAAATCTCATTAGAAATAAACGGCATTCACATAAACAAAATATACAACTTTTAATAACTACAAGAAATGAATTAAGAAAAGAAAATACCAAGTAAAAACAATAAAGTCTAACACTGAGAGATCATGAATAAATAAGAAAATAATAATAGAGAAATATATGAAACCAATTATTTCTCCTAATAAAATTATAAAAAAGTAACATAACAGACAAAAGAACATAATAAAGAAAATCAAGACACAATTACATTTTAATGGAAAATAAACTGCAAGGCAATAACTAATGGTTATGCGTACAGTTCTAATAAGGTACTATAATGTTTAAATAAATGAATAAATCTAAGGCTAAAATAGCAAACAATCAACACATAAAATATATATTAAATAATTCTTTGCTTGTAAAACAGTAGGAAAAATAATCCAAACGACAAATAGAAGTAAATATAATTTTCTGGGTCAAATATTCCTGAAAAAGTAAACAAAATCGAAGTAAATTTAGATCAAATGAATTCATTCGAATTTTAAAAGCTAAGATAATAACAAAACTAAATAATTTCAAATTAGTATCCAATTTAGTCGTAATTTTATTAAAATAATCAAAAAAATTAACCCAACTATACAAAAATTAATTAATTGTACCTATATAGAAGGTAACAAGTTTTCAGAAAACTTTATATCAATTTATTCCTAATCAAAATTAAACACAATATTTGATAATTTAAATTATCTTGAAAGGTACTAAGTAATTTTCTAAATAACCATTTCGCAGTGTTATATAATCTATAATTAATTTATGATTTTCTTGTATTATTTCAGAGAGGATCCTAGAGGACCACGAATACGTCCTGTCAGCGTACAGAGACATAAGGACGTATAACAAAGACACAGTGTACAAATTTATTTTTCGCAAAGAATACAGAAAGTACGAGTTCTTCCACGATCCACAGGTAAGAAATTATACTTGTAATAATTTTAAAACGGTAATTCATTAAGTAATCTCGGTAATGTTAACTTGCGAAAAATTATTTTAATCTCAGTGCGCCATCTACGATTCAATTGCGGAACTCTCGTAGCCGCAGCAATATAGTATTCTAGTAGAATTCACAGAGTTCTGTATACTTGCGCCATCTATGTGTATAACTATACAAGAAAACAATTTGCTTCAGTTCCGTGTTGGTCTGCTAGATGGTGGTGGTAGTTCAGTTTTACCGTTTAATTATCGAATGGTATACGTGAATGCAACAAAGTAATCATTTTGTAATGAAATTTTCAATTACTTATTGAAGATATTAATTAAATTTTAAAATGCCATATATACTCTCTTGTTTAACATTTAATAATAAAAGTATTTTACATGATTTTAATTACAATCGTTAATAGTTTTAAAATATGATCATTTCTATTATTTGATTTCGTTACAAACTTAAAAATTCACAATGTTTTAACCACAAATAATTAATTAAGCAATTATTATTAATCAGAATTAATTAATTTATTTATTTATTATTTGTGCTTAAAACATAGTGAATTTTTCATTTCAGTGTAAGCATGGGTTGGTTACCACGTAATAACGGTCGCAACTATTCTCTTTATTACTTCTATTGAATTTATTTCTAGTCTTTAATTTAGAACTTTAAATAATATTATATAAAATTAGTCATAATAATATAACGTATGAGAATTAATTATAAAGTGCACTCATTGGAAATACTGTTGCAAAAAAAGGAAAATTGGGAAATTAAAAATTGCACAAAATTAACATATGTATTTATCGGACTTTTATGAAATATTTTGTATTAAAAAATCGTAAATTAATAGTCTCTGGGAGTTTATCTCAATATATGCATTGCCTCTCGCGATTGTATAATCCATTTTAAAATGTTATTAATAAATATAATAGTTTTGATACCTGAGGCAATATTGAAAAAAATGGAAATACACCTCTTTTACCTTATTATCTTTGCAAATACTATGCATTCAGTTCAAAAATGTTAACGGTGTTAATTTCAATGAGAATATGATAATTATTCCATATTTTTAGAAATAATTTCTTTTTCACTTTAATAACTTGTGACATGGAATATTTAAAAAGTTATTAAAAACCTTTCATTTTTAAAGCTTAAACTATCATATATATATTCATATTATATTCTGGTAAATATTAACTTCACCTGTATAACCTGTCCAGACCCTCTTGTTATGTAACTTAATTAAAGTTCGGAATAATCACCTAAGAACAACGATAAATTCGCGCAAAGTATGAACTATGGCGCAATTCGCCAACCAACTACTATTACTAAAAGGGAGGCGTGTACATCGTGCTTGCAAGTATCCCGAAAGGGCAGTATTTGAACATCTACTGTACAAGGGTACGTACCTAAAATATATGGAAACTATGTACGCTCGTTGTGCATAAATACAGTTCACGCTTGAAGTTTGTAACCATTAGTTTTGGTAAAGCTAGTTTATACTTTCAGGAATAAAGTATGTTGGTGAAGTGGTTTATGATTAATTATTTAAAAATACGGGAACATTTCGTTTAAGGTTTATGATAATCAGCACGAAATATATTTATTAATCGATGGAAAAACAAATAAAAAAATTAAATAGAATTAATAACGTAGTAAGATAAAATATATTAACCCTAATGAATAATAATCTCTAGTATAAAATAGTTGACTTTAATTATTTGTGGTAAATTATTTTATTAGTTATTAATGAAGAAATAAACATATATTAGTTATTCGTATAATTGTCTGCAAATTAGTAATAAATTAATTATTAATTTTCATCACGTAATAAAACCATCGTATTAAACATTTAAAAAAAAACTAAATAATTCTTTTTTTGTTGCTATTTTATAACCTTGAAGTGAAGTTGATGAGAAGCACTTAATACTTCTTGAGCATTAATTATATGATCTTTTCCTTAGATATATTAATTTTTTTCCTTTGGCGATGTAAATGAATTTAAATATTAAATACAAACGACACGTAATCACGTAATCCTATAAATAACACGTATAAGATCCGTATACGAGATAAATACTGCATTGGATATAATTATACCGACGCGTATTTTTTTTAAATATTCATGGCGTTGAATATATTTAGAAAGAAAATCTTTTCATTTTCTTTTGCCATGTTGTGATGTAAGAGATTTTTATGCACATCTGATTGCAATAAATAACGTGAACGTACAACAACGATAGGAAAGAAAGGTTAATGGCTTTAATTATAATGAAACTATGTATGTGTATTTATTATTTATTATGATAATGTCTGTGACCGTGAAATTGTATTTATATTAATAGAAGATTGCATGAAATTTTATCATTATTAGAAAAGTAAATTAATTATAATCTATAACAGAAATAATTTTTGACCCAATTTGTCTTTAAATAATTAATAATTTTTACACGAAGTTTTGTAGATAACTAAAAATTGATTTTATTTTTTTAATAATTAATATTTAAATTAAACTAAAATATGTAATAATTTGTTACATACGTTACCATAAAAAGAAAAAAATAAAGTGCTGCATCTAATTCTTTACTACAATTGATTACTCCTTATAACTTTTAATTTAAAGGTAAATGAATTTTTTTCTTGCAGATGTTGCTTGGATAATAGTATTGAAATAAATATATAAAAATTAAAATATGATTTATATTCAGTACAAAACTTTTAACATATTTTACAGATAAGAAAATCGAAAGTATTATTTTTTATTTATTGCTTTTTATGCCAGTACATTTAAATAAATTGCTGAATAGTTGTGGTATGACAAAAATGGCTAGATAAATACAATGTAAGAAAAATATATTACATTTTAATAAGTTATGCATATATATGCAACGTTGTAGATACGCGTATCTTTATTACTACAATGTTTGTTTTGTTTATTTATGGATCTGTAATATTTCTTATCGAAATCATTCAAGAACATAAAACGCAATTATTTTATTGTAGAATCTATGGCTGACTTGAGTTATTGTCAAGATTTTTAACAATTATTTAATAGATATTTAATAGATATACAAAAGGGAATATTTGTTCAATTTGGAAGCAACTTGAAAGTTAACTTCTTTTTTAATTAAAAAAGACAACTTGTATGAAACAGTTTCAGACTTCCCTACAATAATAGTGTCTATTTCTTACATTTTATAAATTGATCAATTGATATGTGAAAATCATTTTGTCGTTTTAGCCAATTGACCATTTTAATTATTATATTCTCTTCTTAAATTCCAGAAATGGCAGAAAAATTGCAAGTAAGTCATGTCAGAGTTGCTAGTACTATTTCATTTATTTTGTACGTACCACATTTTTGTAAAATATTAGTCTGAATTATTATTATATCAATCTTGAAAGAAAACCACTATGTTTAATAAATCCTAAGTAATAGGTTAATTAGTGGAAACCAAAAAGTACAAGAAAAATTTAAACAGTACCGCAGACAGTACATTTTTAGTCGTAGACATATGATTGTTGCTTTAAAGTTTTATGCACGTATGATACTTACTTTTGGAGATGCATTATGCTATTTTTAATCAAACGAATTGAAACTTTCTTGGGTTCTGTATTAGTTATCATTTATTGAACCAAGCTGGGTTGTCGCCTATCATAGCTGTGTTAGTTCTAATTTATTGTATTGTACCAAGTTTTGTTGTCGCTTATCATAGCTGGAGTTTATTATCGCAAAGGTTAATACAGGGTGCGGCAAAACAGACCAGTACATCCCTTGTGATGGGGTACCTGCCTGGGTCGTTTTTTAGTCGTTACCATGGTTTTGTCTGGAGAACATCGGAACTTCACAGTCCGCACGTTTCTTGAAAATTCTGCCGTCGCCACCCAGCGGGCCTTCCGGCTCCATTTCAATCTTGCACGTCGTGATCCCGTCCCTCACCGTAATTTAATCGTGAGTTGGGTGCGTACATCAGAAGAAACTGGTTCCACACAAAGACGTAGGGGTTTAGGAAGACCCAGAACGGTAAGAACACCCGAAAATGTAACAAGAGTAAGAGAAGCTATCGAACGGTCACCTACGCACTCTGTCCAGAAGCATGCAACTGCATTGGCCATTGCTGATCGCTCTCTAAGACGGATATTGCATGGAGACTCATTCCACCCCTACAAGATGACGCTTGTTCAAAAGTTAATGCCCCCTGATTATGAAAACCGCATGAATCGCTCCCAAGAAATGTTGAACCATGCGAGGTCAACTTTTTTTCAGTAGTGACGAGGCCCACTTCCATCTCTGTGGAGGGATGAATAAACAAAATTTTCGATGTTGGGCTGTAAATAACCCAAGGCAACTTCACGAGAGACCACTTCACTCCCCAAAAGTCACCGTGTTGTGTGCGATTTCCAAATTTGGGGTAATTGGGCCTTTTTTTTAAGAGGACGGACGAACCGTAACTGTCACTGCTCAACGTTATGCTTTTATGTTAGAAAATTTTTTTCAACCTCGGTTGGAAGAACTGATAGAGGAACCAGATCTTGGAGACATCTGGTTTCAGCAGGACGGGGCTACGGCCCATACTGCTCTAGTTTCAATGACGAAACTGCGACAGGTGTTCCCTGGGCGCCTTGTTTCTCTGAGAGGTGATGTGGAATGGCCCGCACGCATTTGCGACCTCTTCCTGTGGGGCTACCTCAAGGAAAAGGTTTTTAGGCATCGATCTTGCACCTTGTAAGAACTCAGGGATCGAATTCGGGTGGAAATCGCGGCTATACCCATCGAGATGTGCCAAAATGCAGCCGAAAATTTTAGAAATCGCCTTCATCAATGTATAGCTGCTGGGGGTCATCATCTTTCTGATGCCATCTTCAGGACTTAATGCATAAAACGTCATGATGTACCGATTAATATTTAATAGCCCTTCAAAATTGCACTGTCTGTTTTGCCGCACCCTGTATTTTTAATGGGGTGGTCGAAAAGGAACCACAGCAAAGAAACGACAAATAGAACAACCCAAATCAAGAAACGACCATATCAGACGGCGAACTGCAACGAAGAAGAATAATGAGAAGGAGGAAGAAATAGATACCAGAAAGTGATTATGAATAGGGAGCTGGAATGTGCGGACAATGCATTAAGTAGGAAAAGTTAAGCAGAAAGCGAAAGTTATGATATGTAAATACTGGGTGTAAGCGAAACAAGATGAAAGGGTGAAAGCGAACTAGAGAGAGAAAATGGGCACAAAATAATTTATTCAGGTCAAATGTGAGTATAGAACTGTGATTATGATAAATAAAAAGCACAAAAATTCACTTATGGAATGGCAAGTAGTTTCAAAGCGAATAACCACCGTAAGAATAAGAGCAAGGTACTAAATCATATGCATTATAAATGCTTACGCACCAACTAACAGAAGAAACAGTTGAAGAAAAAGAAGAATTCTATGAGCAACTACAAAGTACACTGCAACATATCAAAAGGAAATACAAAAGGCACACATTGATAAGAGATCTCAACGCAAAAATTGGGGCGTATAACAATGGAAAAGAACAAAGGCACAGAGGGCATGCGCAAACTAAATGCAAACGTAGAACTATTCACAAATTTCATAGAACATAGACAAGGCGACTTGGATATCACCTAACAAAAGACACCAAAACCAAATAGACTATATAACAATAGAAAAGAAATGCAAAACCATGTTCATTGACATCTATAAGCAATGAGCAATGAGGGGAGCCGACTGTAACTCGGACCACATACTTATAAGAGGTAAATTCCAAATCAAAATGGCTACGAACAAATCCAAAAGAACATGGAGGGAGAACTACAATGCACATTGGCTAAATGGAAATACGGCCCTAACAACCGCCTACAAACCGCTGCTAAAAATGGCATGGAAAAAACAAATGGATAAAGAAACATACACCAACTATAGAAGAGATATAAGCAAATATATAAGGCTACATGTAAAACAGTAGGAATGAAAAAGGAAAACGACAAAACGTGCATAGCTCGCGACGCCTGGTAGAAAATAGAAGAAAGAAGAAAACTCAAACAGAAAATACTATCTTGTAACAACCAAGAAAATACAAAAAAAAAAACTGCAACAGCAATACAAGATACTAATAAGGAAATTAAAAGAGCATCAAGACGAGACAAACGAAACAACAACTAAACATAGCAGAAGAAGCTGCAAGCAAAAACGATATGAGAACATTGCACAACGTAGTAAAAAGCATAACCGGCAGGGGGAATAACAAAGCATGCATAATAATATTACGGAGTAAAACAGAAAAGATAATCAATTCATAAGAGAAAATTAGGCGATACCAAAAATTGACCCAAGTCAAACAGTGACTGCGCGGTTAGTATTGATGGGGTTTATGTCCCTTCAATGTTAATAGACAGAGGTAAACTCATGACTACGGGTGAAACTATTGCTCAATCTATATGTGGCAGATATGGAGAGAACCTTAGAACTGGGACAAGGTGTAGGAATAGTAATAAGAAAGTTCAAAATATGGAGCTTGGATTATGCAGATGACATGGTGGTGTTGGCTAAATCGTTTAGAGAGCTACAGAAGATAAGTGAAAGACTTAAAACGTATTTTGATAGGAGAAAATTAGTAAATGTGAAAAAACAAAGGGGAAAGTATTTCGTAATGCAATAAGAAGAATGAAAGAAAAAGTAGTGGTATGGAAAGGTGGGAAAGTGGAAAGAGTGAAAGATTTAAAATATCTTGGCTTTGTGTTCTCGGAGTCGGGGACTAAAGCATGTTATATTAAGTATGTGTGTAAAAAAAACAAAAGTGGCGATGGAGCGGCTGTGGAGAATATGGGAAGATGTGTTAGGTATTAATGTGCGAATGCATATTATTTGGTGGGATGCATGTGTTAGATCTATTCTGTTATATGGTGCGAAAGTGTGGGGTATAAATGAACAAAGAAATGTGGAAAGGTTACAATAGCAGTACTTAAAGAGATTCTGGGTCTAGAGAGAAAGACACCTGGATATGTGGTACTGCAAGAATGTAACAGATTATTGGTGTGGTGTGAAGCATTAAAAAGAGTGGTAAAGTTTGAAAGTAGGGTGAATGAAATGGTGAATGGTAGGTTAGTGAAAGAAATATGGATGGCTGGGTGCAGAAGAATGAGAGTTTAGACTGGATGCGGCAGAGAGTAATATTGTATGAAAGGCCGGTATGTCAGTAAGGTATGTATAGGAAAAGCTAGGGCTGGGTTATAAGCAGAAGGAAGAAGTAGCGGTGACGTTAAGTGCAGATGAACTACAAATTCGACAAAATAAAGACTTAAACAGTCGATTCTGTTCGAATTACAAAGAATTACAAGTATTAGAAACAACTCCACACTACTTTGAAAGACAAAATGGAGAGGATGTAAAAATCCTAGCACGTTTGAGGCATAGGAATGAAGAGAAAGGCAGAAAAGTGTGGATGAGCATGGAGTATATGAAATGTGTTTTTGTAACACCGAGAAGAATATGTGGGATGTGTGAATGAAGGAATGCAGAGATATATCTAATGTTGAAAGATGTCATGTGCGTGAGTGGGGAGACATGGACAATGATGAAATAACAGAAAACGAAGTAGCAGAAACTGTTGGTATACTAAAGATAGGGAAAACACCAGGCATAGACGGACTCGCAAATGAAATGTTAAAAGCAGGAGAAGAACATATAATAAGCATGATGTACACTCACAGAAGACTGTAAGAAGGGAGTTATGGTCAGAATACCAAAGAAGGGCAATAATACGAAATGTGATAAGTGGAGGGTTGTCGCAATACTGAGAGCCGCGAGCAAGATCATGACTAGAATAATCCTCGAGAGAATAAAAAAATGTAACCTAAATTGAGAGGTAAGCAAGCAGGGTTCCGGCTGAAAAGAACATGCACAGACAAGATAACGACCTTGAGAATAATTGTGGACAAGGCTATAGAATGGCAAAAAGAAATTGTAATTAACTTCATAGACTTCGAGTACGCCTTTGATAAGTTAAACATTAAAACGATCTGGGGAATTCTAGAGAGCTATCGCATGCCAAGAAAACTAATAAAAATGATACAAATATTCTACTACTATTCTTGAACAATAGACATAAATGGTGAACTCTCACGTGACGTCAAAATAAAAACCGGCGTCAGACAAGGCTGCATCCTATCACATTTCTTGTTCTTAGTAGTTATCGACGACGTCTGAATACAGTGGCAGAAACCAAGATGGGAATAACGTGGAGATTTGGGAGAAACTTGAAGGACCTCGAATTTTCAGACGACATTTGTCTACTCTAAGAAAGCAATAAAACACGAAGGAAAAAAACAGAAAGAAAAACACGAAGCAGCAAAAGTCAAACCAAAAATAAATGTGAAAAAGTGTAAAACGATGGGAATAAATATCCAATCCAATTCAGAAATAAAACTTGGAGAAGGAATAATAACAACAACAGAGGCGGTTACCTAAGAAATATAATTGACAGTAATGGAGGGTCGGGAAAAGGCATAAAGAAGAAGATGGACAGTGCTCAAAGTGCAGTTAACGAAAGTTAGCGGAGAATTAACGAAACAAGCTTTGGGCTACACTATCAAAGGTACAAGAAGGAAAGAAAGACCGATAAAAATATGGTAAAGACAGATCCACATCGAACATAGCGAAATCGGACCCACTTGGAAAGACATAAAAAAGCCAAAGACAAGACAGAATGGAAATGAACAATAGAACAAATAAGTAATCTAAGAGGAGATATGACAGGGCAGGACTAGCGACCTTGCCTATAAACCAGCTGAAGAATCATCTAAGAAGATGCCCTATGCTTCTCAAGGAGCAACAGGTCAAATAATAATATTTTTACCATGTGCCATCAAAATCATATCGGCGATGGAGTCCTATATGGATGGAGAGAACTAGGTATTACTCACGAGTATGTTATACAGTAGTGGTGAGAATAGGAAACTTTGAGTTTGCACTTGTTGTGGGAGGAAGTGTTGACATTTAGCAGAGTTTACTTGAATCGATTAATTCAAGTAAAATGTGTTTAAGGATCAAATATTTTTTAAAGTCACTTTGTACATACACTTTTTTATTTCAGTGTTTATGACTATATCTATTTTGTTTAATTATAGTTTGCAATATTCTGTGTTATTGATAATCATTTGAAGTAGTTGTATAGTAGATTTTTACAATTATAGATCCATAAGCAAGGTAAAGAATGTGCATTTAAAATCTTACAGGTTCAATATTAGAAAAAACGCTTTTATTGATACAGGTTCAATCGCAATTGTTAGGTATTTTCTCGAAACACTATATGTTTAATTGATACTTTTTTGGTTTTGGATTCTATATTAGTACTTATTAGGACGTGATAAGATTAATTAATGAAAAAGACAAAATAAGAGGTAAACGTTTTCTTTTATTCAAGTGTTACTAATTACAGAGCTGGGAATAGACGTTAACTGTAGAAATTATTAATGCCGGTTAAATTGAGCGTGCAACGTTATGGTTGATTAATAATGTAGTAATAGATTTTTCCCATTTGGATTAGAAATTATCGACTGCTTAAAATTGATATAATGTGTTAATTAATAATACGGCTCTTAATATTAAAACTATTGCACACGCCGGTAGTGGCGCATTCGGTTACGGTCCAAACTGATGTGCAGCAACTTTGGTTCGGATCAGTAGTTGGATGGGTGACCGGTACCATTCACCATTGGGATACAATTAATGGTGCTTTAGAGTGACGGGGGTAACAAGCTCATTTACACACATATAAATACACAAATCACACGGCGGAAGGACCACGTGGTCGATAGCCAAACACTACTACTACTACTATTTATGCAACTTTCATTTTTAGAATACTTTTAGTTAATACTTATTATTACCTACTATGTCAAGTTTACATTTAATTTTAACATCTGCAGAATTTGTGTGATACCTTTTCTGTCTAGTGTTGACATATAATATTTACAATATACACGACAGATAATTATAGAAAACCGTTTAATAGTGACAATTACAACAATAATAATATAAATATTTCGAATTTTTTCCCTGTTAACAACTTGGAAATATTCCGTTTCTCTACCTTCATCTGTACTATACTGATGAGATAAAAAATAGATTGAAACTGGTCTCTGGTTATTCTTGATAGGTAATCAAAATTTAAAATGCAGTATTTGTCTAAATGCACTAATATACTAAATGCTCCAATTCATTTAAATAATTGATTAAATTTTTTCTCCCGTACATTTTTCTAAACATTATGTATTTCTAATTTTAATAGCCTGAAAACAATATCCAAAATAATAAATGCACCTAAAGAAGATTAAAACTGGAAAAAAGCATTATCCTGAGTTTTAAGATAAAAATATGATTTTTTAAACTGTACATATTAAAATTTTTAAAATAATTTTCACATCAACTATATTGTGTATTAAAGGCTAGTATATGTTCTAATCGATTACAAGCCTGGATAAATTAAAAATAATGTAACAAAAACGCTTATTAAAATAAAATAACTCCGTTTTCTATATAATCTAGTCATTATTCTCATTGGGGAATCGCGGCAGGAAATTGTCCAAAGTTAATTAACCGCGCTGCTGTATATAACGCCCGGGAATACACAAACTTTATATAAATACGATGAAAAATGTACAGTTTTTATTTTACAGTTTGAAGTTGGGCCACGAACTTTATTTTATGAAATAAAATATTAGGACATCCAGCTGGCTGTACGGTATTGATCGCATATGTCAAAAGCCGGTCTCCGTGTACACCAGCAGCAGGATCATGGAAGTAATCCCTCATCCGACAGGTCGAGGCGGTGCGAACAGTTAGGAAAACGATATTGTTTTATTGCGGACGCATTACGCCGTTTTACAATTACCGCCCCCCAGTCCAATTTTCATGTACTTATTTTTTAAATGAAATACGTGAAGTAATTTCAAACGTCTCGTTGGTAATTTTCAGTCCATATATATCAGGTTCTTTATTTACATCACTTCTTCATTTTTAAGTTATAAAATAAAAAAAAACATTACCCTTAAGGGGCAATTTTGTAGTAACATAATTTAAAGTCATTTAATTAATTATCGATCTTTGATTATAATAAAACTGTTACATCGAACATTCATGTTCATTCTATAAAGTTTCAAATATTCCTATTTAAACCAACATTTGGATAACGAACCAACGATATTATAAAAATATAATCATGTTTTTGAAATTCACAACACAAAATTTATCAATACCCTCATATCCTTAGAGATAAATTTTCAATTAATAATTTGAACTAACCCTGCCTAAACTAAATCAATGAAGTAAAGTATTTATTTATACTTTCTTTGCTTATTTGGATTTTGGTTAGTTTAAGAATAAATATGCCTTGATTAAAATGTCTTCACATATGTAAGGAATATCATTGTCATTGAAAGTATCGCCCCTATCAAGTTTTCGTTCTGTCCAATAAGTACAATCTCTTCACGCACACGAGCAAGGAATTCACAAGTGAAATAAAATGCACAAAATCCGATTCCCACAGATATCCATGTGTAAAACAATACTTTCAGTAGAGTATTCGTCTTGCACCGAATTGAAATAAAAAACCACTAAAGAACCTCAAACATTACAAACACTCACCCCTGTTTACAAATAAAATAAATTTATTTAAAACGCCCACGCGACTTTTTTAATGACCATTCATCTATGGACAAGACTAAATTATTAAAAAAAAACTACGCAGTAGATCATATAGCTGTGATACTCTTGCATCATTTTTTGGAAACCAAATCTTCGTCATGTTTGGCCTTGCATTATTCAACAGCAGGAGTACACACCAGCTAGTGTACCGGTCATCGATGGTTAATATACGCATACTTTATCCAAACGCCAATTCACTCCACAACGAATATCATCTCCTATTCCCCATTATTTATTGAATAAATTTAAAAATACTTTTAATTTTAATAACTAAGAACTAAAGAAGTTTTGAAATGCTATAGTCAATGAATGAGAAGACTCCATAACATCCTTTACCCCTCAGTAAAGTTAACCCACCTCATGCTAAACCATTAAAATGTTAATAATTGCCGTATTTTCATACTTCCTATTGTTGTTAATAATAAAAACAACATCTTATAAAAAAATAATTAACAAATTAATAAAAGCGAGTGATAAAACTTGACGAATGAAAACAATTGAAAATGATTTACAGAAAGACTTGAAACTGATAAAAATGTCCAGAAAACTATTAAAAAAACAATAAACAATCGATAAAAGCAGTAACAAAAGAATTAGTAATTAAAAATGAAAATTAATTAAAAATAACAAAATTGACAAAAATGTTAATACACTTCTAAAAAACAATTAATAACCCGTTAAGTATGTGAATTTCACTCTAGAAAAAGCAAGTGTCGCAGAAAACAATTTATTTTAGAAATATAAAAATCAGTTATAGATAAAATTAATTGTACATTGACAAATAATAGTTGTCGAACAAAAACAATTGACAGTCATAAAATAGTTCAGTTTAAAAAAATAAACGAACGCAATTGAAAATAATTTTAAAAAGAGATAATGTTTTTAAAAGCACAATAATAATTAACGTAACAAATTTAATGTTAGAAATGTAAATTTGTAATGGAAAACAAAAAAAGAAATTCACATTCACGAAAATTTTTTAAGAAGTCAATGAAAATTACAAACAAAACAAATTAAATAAAGAAATGTGGCAATTTTAAACAATTAACATAAATAACGATTTTTTTAAAAATTACTTAAAAATAATTAAAATTTTACTAAAAATCACAATTACGAATTTAACACAAAATACTTTAAACATTTTATTTATCGTCCTAATTTTCAAAATGTATCACAAAGTAATGGCTTCAAGCATCAACTATATTTTCTTTCTCAACTAAAACAAACTTACCTAAGAATAATATTTTAAAAGCTTTAGCTAATAAAGGGGTGAAAGTAAGAGCCTTCTAATGGAAATTGTAAATAAATAAATAAATAAAAATTAATAGTAAATTTTACATTTAAAAACAGTTAACATTTTTGTAAAATTACTTTCAAGCTAGATTAAAGGAGAGTTAAAAGTTTCTTTAAAAAAAGTTAAAATTAAAAAGAATAAAATATAGTTAAAAATTAATAAATGTAATTTGCTAAAAATGTACCCCAAAATTTGACAAAAAACAATTCAAACTATATGTATTAAGAGCAACTGGATTTTTTTTTCTTTGCTAATTCTCTTAAAACATTCAAAATTTCATTTAAAATCATTGGATTTTGCCAAGAAAACTAAATATTGAATAGTTTCTATAAAAGTCGTCTAAAAATTTTAATTTTGCGTAAAACACAATTCAAAACCTGTTTAATATTTTTAAAGTTTTACGAAAAAGAATACAATTAAACACTTTCCATTTCATTTCCAATTAAAAGTATTCTATAAAATTTGTGTAAAAAAGTAAAAATATATCCTAAAAACCAAGTGAAAATCTATTGAAAAATTTTAAGAATAAAGCGTATTATAATTTCTTATTTATAATTTTTGGAAATAGTTTGAAAAAGAAATATTTACAAATTGTGCATGCAGTAAGTTTCACAAATAAACCGAATTGAAAATGTTTGTTTCGAAACCGTTGACAACTTAAAAAAAGACACTTTAAGTTGGTCTTAACTTAAAAAAAGTTAAAATTTTTAAAATCAGAAGAAGCAATTGAAAAATTCTTTAAGAATAGTATCAAAAAATACAATGAAAAAACAAATTCAAACCTTTTTAAAAGTGTTATTTACAATTGGTTAAAGTTTTAGTAAGAGACAATTAAAATTTAATTAATACTGGAGGCGTTTATTATAAAGAAGATATATTTTTTAAAAGTTTTATTTACAATTGCATGTTTCAAAAACAATTAAAAAATTGCCGGAAACATTTGAAAATAATCAACATTTGAAATTTTTCAGAATAACATTAATATTTGCTAAGAACAAACTATTTAAAAATAAATTATTATCTCAAATTATACAAACAAAAACAATTGAAAATCTGTTACAAAACATTTCAAGAACAATTAAATAGGAAATAGTCGAAAATTTTAAGAAAATCCAAATTAAACCTTTTTTGCTAATATACAGTGAAATTAAACGCATTTTTAATGTTGGCTTGAAAATGTAATTTAATAAAAAACAAAATTGATAATTCGTTTTCAAAATACTTTTCTAATATTACATAGGCAAAACTGAGAAATCACCTTTTTACAAACATATCCCTGGAATCAACCATACCTGACCAAAAACTTTCATCAATGTTTTTAACTCGTGTCATGACGGATGATATATTGGATGTAGTAAATAAATTTAAACACAAAAAAGTGCATGAGAAGACCAAATCCCACTGACAGTTGTTAAACAATGCATCGAATACATCTTAGAGCCATTGATATATTTAATAAATCTGTCATTCAAACAAGATGTATTCCCAACAGCACTGAAAATCTCCAAAGTAATAACGATCTTTAAAAAAGGTACTACAGACCATGGTCACTATTAAACAGTTTTTCCAAAATCTTTGAAAAAATATTAGCAAAGAAAATATGGTCATATTAAAATTAATTCAAAATAACTGAGTGTGTTGATTTGGTTGAAGAAATAACAAAAAGTGTAGACTCAGGGAAGTAACAATTCTCTTTTATGACTTATCGCGAGCCTTCGACTCGATTGATATAAGCTTTTTGCGCGACAAACTAATTTCTTACGGCATACATAGAAATGTTTCAAATTTAATAGTGTACTTTTTTCTAATCGTAAGATATTCGTGATAATTAATGACAGTGATTTCAAAAGTATGTAACATAAATGAAGGAATTGTGCAAGGATCGACACTTGGGTCTTTATTATTTCTACTATTTATGAATGACCTAAGCGATTTTATTTTCTTGGGTTACATGATCAATTTTGCAGATGGTACTATAATTATTCTTAAAGCAGATACACAAACAGAACTACAGGAAAAAATCTAAATAACCAATAACGAAATTGCGGATTGGTGACAAAAAAACAAACTTATGCTTAATACAAATAAATTTTCTACAAAATGTTAAAGTTTTACTTTATACTATATATTAGTTAAAGTTTTACCTAATAAAAATGGAAAATCCGTTAAAAAAAACGTTTCACAAAATAGAATAAAATCTTTTTTTTATCAATTGTCTTAAGTTTTATTAAAAATAAAAACCATTGGGATCTTCTAAAATAAAACCAATCAAAATATTCTATAAAGAGTATGAGAAAAGTTAAAAATTGTATATAAAAATTATTTGAATTTGATTTTATTTACCGAATTTCCTTTTACAAAAATAACGTTTTAAAAATAATGTTTAAAGTTTGATTATAAATCGTTAGAAGAATAATTAAATCTAATCTAATGAGAGTTTTCCAAAAACAATGAACTCTATTGATAAAAACATTTGAAATTTTATTGCTTAAAGAATCAACAATTAATTAATAAAATTTAAAACAAAGAAATCAATTGAAAATTTGTTTAAAGGCATTCTAAAAGAAAAATATTAGAGGAAAACAATTGAAAATAGAAATTTTACAAAAGAAAATAGAATTGAAAATTTATTACATTTAAACATTGCAAAAAATAGTTTAATTCCAAGTGGAAAGTCTCTTAAAGAATTAAGAAATAACAGTAAAAATTACAAAAAAAAACAATAAAACAGAACATTTGAAAACTTTTTACTTAAAGAATTAACAATTAATTAATAAGTAACAGCAAAAAATTAAAAAAAGAAATCAATTGAAAATTTGCTTAAAGGCATTCTAAAAAGTCTAAAATATTAGAAAAAAAAAACAGTTTGATAATGATTACCTTGTAATTGAAACTAGTCACGAGAAATAAAAATATAAGTGGTATAAAAAAGTTAAGTGTATTTTTTATTTAACAATTGAAAATAGTTAGAATTTTACAAAAGAAAATAGAATTGAAAATTTCTTACATTTAAACGTTATAAAAATATTTTAAGGTTTTCAAAAAGCAAAAAATATTTTAATTTCTACTGGAAAGTCTATTAAAGAATTAATAAATAATTAATAAATAATTAAGAAATAATAAAAAATACAAAAAAACAATAGATAGAATTTTACACCAAAGAGAAAATTCAATCTTTATTACAATTAAAGGTTTAAAAATATTATAAAAATACTTGAAATGTAATCAAAATATATTTTCGAAAGAACTTTTCTGTGAAAAACATTTGAAAATTTTAGCCAAAAACCGGAAAACGTTGCAAAAAACTAATTCAAACTTTGTCAGAAAAATATGTTTAAAAAACATTTTAATAAAAGCTCAAATATTACAGAAAAAAGCAATTATATATAATTAGAATTTTCACACAAAAAGACACAAATGAAACATTATTGCAATTTAAAAGTTAAGATAGTTGTAAAGACACTTTAAAGCTAATCTAAAAACAGCTTAAAAAGTAATTGTACTTTCATGAAAAAAAAAACATTTGAACTTCAAGCAAAAAGGAAGTTTATTTCTCCTGGAAAGTTTCTTAAAGAATTATCAATTGAAAAATAACGGCAAAATAAATTAGACATTTGTCAGGAAAATATGTTTAAAGGCATTCTAAAAAATAATTAAAATATTTCGGAAAAACAACAATTGAAAATATTTTAAATAAAAATCTTTAGAACAGTTACTATTTTACAAAAATACAATTGAGATTTGCCAAGAAAAACTAATTACAAACTCCCAACAAATTAAAAGTTTGATCGAAAAATATTTGAAAATTTGAAGAGATTAAAAACAAATTAAACATTTCTTAAAACAAATAATATTTTTTAAGAAAAATCTCTGAAATCCTGCTTCCTCCGATAAAATTTTGATAAAATTTAAAAAAATATATATATATTTTTATACCCACAACTAAAATAGTTATGAAAATTTTATTTAAATGAAAGTGGTTAAGTTTTTTATTATCTTTTCTTTTATTTGTTTTTATTTTCGTATTTTTTAAAGAAAAATATGGAGATTCACGAATTTTTACGAGAAGCTTCTCAAATCTTCCGATTAAGAACAAAAACTTAAGTTTTGGTTAAAATCCTTTAGCAATTCTTGAGATATAGCACACCCAGCAACATTTTACATTCTAAAAATTTGTGTTTTTCTAATTTTTAGATAATTTTCTACAACTTAAAGGATTTTAATACATTTTGTTTCTAATTATTACTTAATATGGTATCTAGACACCTCAAACCGGATTTTTCCCTTGGAAATAAAATTAAAACAAATAAAGAACACTTTCCAGAGATGATACGATATTATGGCAATTGACTCAAAAGTTCAAACATTTTATATAGACAAACAATAAAAGAAAAATAACATTAATGTTTTGTAAGACCAAAATATTGAATTTTAATTGAAGCTTTTGTCCTAAATTAAAAGTTTTCAATTCTTAAACTGCACAATATTTTCAATGAAAATAGATATTTTCTATACAGCAAAAATACTTTTTAAATTTTCAAAGAAACTTTTTATTGCATTACACTCATAACATTTTTTTTTTTTCGTCACACTATTTCTTCAGGCGAAGAAATGGTTTTTAATATTCTTACAATGAACATTTTGTTCACTATCATGTTATGAAATACGTTATTAAAATCCAGTGTTGTACAAAAAAACAATCAAAAATAGACTATACTTTTTTCCACAATATCCGTAAATGATTTTTTAAATTGATCACTTTTATATTCGTAAATAAAACTTGATGACACTTTCGCTACACTGTGGCTTCTTCACGCGAACAAATTCAAACAATTATCAGCCTCAACAACTTAATTAGAATTTTGAAAAATTACGGAAACAACATTTAACCCAACGTCATGCGGAGAAAGCAAGTGTAATACATGAGTGTGCATAAATCGACGCGAAAATATTCACGTTTTCGTTGCAGATAATTAAAAATGGTTTTAATGATTTGAAAGTGATGGCCAAAAATGATCAGAAGTTTTTAAAGGTGAATCGCAGTTTTGTAAGTATGCCACAAATACAAACACGCACACACACACACGTACACTTTCCGATTACGGCAAAAAAAGTAGAATATGCAGAATCACCAATAGCTGAACAATGGATGGTACGTGAATGGGTGTGTGTAGAATAACTGCTATTTATCAAATTTCGTATTACCTGTCTTGGCTGTAATTTAGCAATCTAGTCCTCGGTGTCGGACGTATCATAAATCAAAAACAGAGACACGACTAACCAAGAAGGTGGCTTAGGAAATATTACAGATAATTTAAATTGCACGATGTAATTTATAAATTCGTCATTAAATTTGAACAATAATATTTTATTTGATTAAAAATATAATTGTTTTGAGTTGATTTTTTTAGTATATAACTATAAAAATATGTATATGTGCTGAAATACCAATGGTCGATGGTCAATTAAGAAGAAGAAATGCAGTGTAATAATTGTTATGTCGTATTATTATTGTTGTAATACTATCTTCAGTTAAAATGTTTATTTCTTTATGTATATATAATGCAATTTTAATTTCTTTTATTGTAGATTTTAGGTTAAAAATCTATTACATTAAAATTACCATAAATCGATCAATCAATCAATCGATTATTATAATATAAGAATATTATATCACAGGTGAAAGAAGGCTTCAAACCAGTTAATATACGAATTTAAGTGATTGGCTAGGTTTTAAAAATGTGATTGATTTAATAATAGTATTTTCAAAATATTTTCAATAATAATTGGGAAAAGTATCATTCATTTAAAATGCTTGAAGAGAATATACTTTTTGATCTCTTATATTCAGTAATTTATGTCACTAATTAAATATATACTTTAATGAAGAAAGAAGACTCAATCTTTCATTGAATAGTGTAAATGCTTCCAAATCATCATTCATTTAAAATGCTTGAAGAGAATATACTTTTTGATCTCTTATATTCAGTAATTTATGTCACTAATTAAATATATACTTTAATGAAGAAAGAAGACTCAATCTTTCATTGAATAGTGTAAATGCTTCCAAAGAATATACATTTTTCATTGTATAATAGTGTAAATATATATTTGTTAGCAAAATATATTTTTGAATAACGTAAAGATTTAAATAACTTAATATAACCCTAATACTATAAAATTTAATTTACCGCAGGGTATATTTTACTAATTATTTATTCAAAACGTTCATATTATACTCGAAGTGTACATTTAGCTACAACAAAAATAAATGTTGATTTTATATCAACCTCTATTTAAAATAATTGGTTTAAACTCTAAATAATTGAAAATGCCCGACCGACTGGCTTCCCAATGTCAAGCATAAATCAATATCGTTTGCGGTGGTCTAGAACAGAACGGCTCGTAGAATAATAGAACATAACCAGCACATATTCAATGCAAGTGCTCGAGTTCACTGGCACCATAAATGTTAGACACTTGCTGCAGTTACATGTGGTCACCAGATACGAAATCACAGGCATCGACCTAAACGACAAATCGACTGAAAAAAAATGAAAAAACTAAGTCACAAGTTCATTACACTTGCAAATAGCAGGGAGCGGATAATTAATCATTTCGGATAGATACGGCCGTTATTATTAATATTAATATTCACGTTGGGGAATAATCGATTTGCGGACTAATTGCACGGTGCAATAATGTAGAAAGGTTTGCTAGCCATACGTGCAAGAAAGTCGGAAAAACGTTTAATCTACTTCGCCTCTGGTTCAACGAACTTGTGAACTCCACATCGGATTTCTACTTCTACTCCACCGCTGGGGATACATAAAAACGGCGGATTATTAAGATATTGTCTACTTACGTAATAGATTTATGCCCGTAAATCTTTCGCGGCTTGATGATGCTGCATGGCGTGGCTAATCTGTCTTATTTATTGTGTTGAATTTATGAGCGTAAATCATTATTTTCTAAATTCCTTAATATATGGATAATTATTGGGTTTAGGTGTTGTTTAGAAATAATCTATCAAAAGACTAAACAATCTTGGACAATAAAAGAATTTTTCAATCGTATGTGTGAATTTTAGTTTTTTCAAACTATTAAATATATAAATAAAGAATTAACTTTGTTGGTATCACTTTTTATTTATTTTGAATTATCAAAAAGTATCACGAAGTGAAAGCCTCCAAATAAAAAAATAAATTCACTTTTCACTTTGTTTTATCCGTTTCGTATTTATTTTTAATCAAACTGTACCACCATGTAAACGCCGACAACATTCAAGAATGTATAAATTCAATGATAATCCTCAAAACATTTTCCCCTACATAAAGGAATTTTGCAAAATAAGCAGATAAACTCTCTTTTAGTCATGTTTTTTTTTTGCAAACCCTACAACGCTTTTTAGGAAAGTTCTTTTTACTTAAACGAATATTTTTCACAATCATATGTTCCCTTATATCTGATGATAGCCTTGTTAGCATATCTTTGCGAAAGAATCTCAGTTGCATTTTTAGAAAATTTTTATAAGGTAAAGCAAGGATATTGAAAAGATATATCGAAATAAAATTGTTCCAAGATAAAATGAGAAAAAAAACATCTTGAAAATAGAAGGTAAAAGGCGAAAGATTTATTCGCTTTGAAGAGAGACCAGAGATAAGGTAAATTATTGAAAGAAAAAATATATTTTTTAGAAACCTCCAGCAAAATGATAAAAGAGACGCTGAAAATTTCTGGAAATCTCCAGAATATGTTTGTATGAAAATATCGAGAGCGAGAGAATAAATAGAAATCAAATTTATAAATCTAGAAATTGTTAGTAATTTCTAAATACGAGTATATAAAATTTATGCCAAGCTTTTTTTTATCTAGATATTTGGAAAAGAAATTCTTGATTGGTAAAAATACTTTAAAAAAATATTCTTTCAACAAGAAGAGTTGTTGCAAGAGAGAAAAAATGAAGATTTTAGAAAACTCATTCAAAATGAGACAAGAGATGCTGGGAATTTCTAGCATATAGATTCTTGACGTATAGATTTTAGAGAGAGTGGATAAAATTAAATATTAACAATCCAGAACTTTCTGGAAAATTCTTGGAATTTAAAATAAAAAAGAAAATGCAGAAAAATTCTAATCTTAAAACAAGACATAAAAAAATATCGTAGAATAAAATATCAACTGCTGAAAGAAGATTCTTGAAATTTCTCCTCTTCTTTATAGTAAAAACCACGAGATTTCCAAAAGAATCTCTAGGTTTTTACTAAACAGAAGAGAAATTTCTGGAAAATTCCTATAAGATAAAATTAGAAATAGCAGAACATTCTAAAACATTTAAGGAAAAATTGTTGTAGCAGAAAAGTTATCAGAAACTTTCTAAATAAATAAGACAAGATTTGTTATAAATCTAAAGATTTAGAAATTGCTGGAAAAAATAGGAATTTGGAAAATTCCAAAAGTATAATAAAGATTGGAAGAGTAACTGCTGTATAAAAGAAGAATAATATTTTTAGAAAGTTTTGTAAAATTAAGCAATATTAAAAAAAATCAGAAGAAAATTTCTAGAAAAGTTCTGAGAGAATGGATAAAATTGGAATTTTTCACATAAAAATTTCCAGAAAATTAGGAATCTAACCTTTTTCTTAGAAAATTGGTAAAGATATTCCTGGAAAGTTCCGATAAGATAAAGCAAGAGTTGAGTGTTGAAACTACTCGAAAAATGAAAAAGAAATTTCTAGAGAAGAGAAAAAGATAAGTCTTTAGGAAACTCTGGTAGGAGATTAAGATATCTAGAAAAAATTCGAGGAATTTTACGGAGGAACTGGATAAAATTCAAAATCGATTAATTATAGAAATCTAAAAGGAACATTTCTCAAGTTTATTTTTTAGAAATTTGTAAATAACGATTTAGAAATTGCTGAAAAAATTAGGAATCTTTGAAGAGTAATTGCTATATAAGAGAAGAATATTATTTTTAGAAAATTTTACAAAATAAAACAAGATTTAAAAAAAATCAGAAGAAAATTTCTAGAAAAGTTCTGAGAGAATTGATAAAATTTTAGTCACAAAAATTTCTAGAAATTTAACTTTTTTCTTAAAAAATTGGCAAAGGTTTTCCTGGAAAATTTCGATAAGATAAAGCAGTTAGTGTTGAAATTTTTCGAAAAATGAAAGAAAAATTGCTGCAGAAGAGAAGAAGAGCAGTTTTGAGGAAACTCTGGTAAGAGATGCTGAAATATTTAGAAATCTCGAAAAAATAATAGGAATATCTAAAAGAAAAATTTCTCAAGTTTATTTGTTAGAAATTTGTAAGAGAAATCCCTGGTAAATTGCCACAAATAAAATAAATTATCAACGGTTTCCAGATTTTAAACGATAAAAACCTATTAATACACCAACGGGCAGTAATTCATTAAAAAAAGCAATACATAGAAAATATAAATAATATTCTTACATAATTTAGACTGCACGAAAATTGGGCAGAGTTTATCCTAGAGGATCTTCCACTCGTACCCCGAAGTAGTAAATTCTTTTGCTGACGCCCATGTCGAACAGGAACGCACCAGAAACCAATGGACCATATTTTAAAATTAACCAATGTTTGCCTTATATTCAGGCATATTGTCTCAAATGTGGGATTATATGTTAACTTAACATAATATAATACGAGGTGCGTCCAATAATTAATGCAACACATTTTTTTTTTCTCGGCCACGTTTGGTTGAAAAACTTTTCGTGTGGAACATCATTCAATATTCCCGCTTTGTCTCGTACAGTTTTAATGAATTCCGATAGGTGACTGCGCTATACGAAGTTGTTAAATGGCGTCTGTAACGGAGGTGGGTTCCAAACAACGGTCAGTGATTGAGTTTCTTTTGACAGAAAACCAGTGTATCTCAGATATTCTTCATAGGTGCTTGTAGAATGCTACATCCACATCCCTGCCAAGAAAAAGTTTAACGCCATACCTTCAGCTGCAAAGTCATGAAGGGGTTATTTTGTTCGATGTCCTTCCCCATGATCAAACAATCAACTCTAATTGTGCTACTCTTCGGAAATTAAATACCAAACGAACTTCTGTTTCTTCATGACAACGTCAGACTTGTATTAGGTCTTCGCACTCGATATGAGCTCACAAAACATCATTGGACTGTTCTTCCTCATCCATCCTACAGCACCGATCTCGCGCCGATCTCTTTCATCTGTTTGGCCAACGAAGGACGTAATTGGCGGGAAGCACTAGGCAGATGATGAAGACGTTATTCACATTAACATCATAGCATGTCGTTGGCTCCGACATAGACCCGTGGACTGGTACCATGGAGGCATACATAACTTCACGTCAAGGTGCCGTAAAGCCGTAGCATTGAATGGAGATTACGTTGAAAAATAGGGTTTTATAGTAGGGGGATAACATGGTGTATTTGAATGCCGAATGAAACAACCCTTCTTTCAGAAAAACATTTGTTGTACTATATATTTAATCCCACTCTTATTATTCGCTGGCAAATACGTGATTTATTAAAAACTATGTATGAACCTTTCTGAATTATATACGGATAGTATAATTAAGTGCAACAGTTCCAATTTTTGGATAAAAAGCCCATATTTGGCAAATAATTTAATATACTGTCATCAAAAGAGTTTTCATGGAGCAGAACTTTTGTCAACAGAATAGAGGTTGAGAATGGAAGAACATAATTTTTTGTGAATTTAAGTCTTTTAAAGGGCGATCGAAATCATTGTATAGAATTATTATGCATAATATTGGAATATGTATGTTAGCATGTTGTATAAAATAAGTAATAATAATAATAATAATAGAATACAAGCAAATACACAGATTTAAAATTATATTATACATGTCAATAAAATATGTCTAATAAAAGACCAAAATATGCTTTATTTAAGCATTAAAATATACAAAAATACTACAGAAAGTATTCTGAAGCAGTATTAATGGTATATAATAATGGGTTTGAGTGGAAGAACTTTTAATGAAGAGAACTCCGCCCGTACTCCTTTCGACATAAATTTTAAGTATATTTACATATTTTATATTATAAATTTTTGTATTATTGTGTTAGTAAGGAGTATAAAGATGGTAATAAATAAATAATAAATATATATCTTTAAGCAGATTGAACATTAGTTCTGCCTAAAGAATAAACCTACAAAAACATAATTGTACAATGTACTTTAGTAAATGTGCGTTTAGTTATTTAATGAATTTGAGGGTGGAATAATGATCAGTATTCCATCCACAATTCATATAGATATAGAATTAAACAATAAGCAGTTTTTTGTTTATAAATTTTAAACAAATCGATCAACTGTGGTAAATAATTGTATTTCAAAATATAACTTAATGTGAAAAATCTATAGGGTGGTTGGGTTTTATTAACCACTTTATTACAATCATCATTTATGTTTCTAAATAAATAAATATAGTGTTTTATTTAATTTTAATCAAAATGTTCAACCAAGTAAACGTCGACAACATTCAAGAATTTGTTTCTAGTTTCTGAAATTAAAACCCTATCTATGGTTTGAATTTTTGTGGCCACTATCACAACCTGCAATTCTTTTAGAATTAACAGAGCTTAAAGTTAAAGTTTACCACTGCTAAACGTTGAGTTAAATAGTTGTTTAAAGTTTCTATAATCTCACCTGTTGCACGTTTTATAAACTTTGCTTTCGCTATTTTAATTTTTCATGTTTATATATATTTTTTATTAAATCAGCTGGGGTTGTAAATTCTAAAAAAATGGTATGATGTTTGCATTTGGATGTTGCGCACTCAATCAAAATATCATTTATGGCTGTCGTAGTTAAATAATTACCAACAAAAATGGCTATTTTTCTTTTGATCTGTTAATAATAATAATAAACCTTTATTTCTAAACAGGCAATTGTGTCCAATTACAGGGAAATATACATAGAACTAGGACAAACATTTATACAATGATAAAAATAATATACAAGTAGAGCAAAACAGAAAAATATATAGTACAAATCAGTAAACATCAGGCATTAAGCTTTAATACTAGAAATTATATCAAAACTAGACTAAGATTTGACCTGAGCTATTAACATCCAAGCAAAATATATCTGTATGATATTGTAGTTCGTTGTAAGATCTTACCATTTTATGTAATGGTGTTAATTTCTGATGAGTTGTGCATGGAATATCCAAGAAAAACGTTAGATTGTTTCGGCTGTTAAACCTACAAATTTTGAGGTAAAATTGTATCGAAAGATCAGGGTTATCATGAATGTGTTTATATAAGTCATAAACTAGCACAAATCTGTACCTATCATGTATTGATTGCATATTAAAATCCAAAAGAAGTTCACTCGTGCTAATATCACATCCTGGCTAGCGATTTTACTTACAATATCTTAGAAAACTGCTTCTGCACTTTTCCCAAAAGATTTACATTAAGTTTACAGTTTGGGGTCTACATAGCCACACAGTAATTTAATTTACTTAGGATAAATGCTTCGTATAGTCTAACTGCTGGCTTAATACTAGTGAAGATTAAATTTTTGGTGATGAAGTCTAGTAATTTATTGCATTTAGAGACGATATAATCAATATAATAATAAACGTCAGTCAAGTTGGCATATAATTCCCATATTAGGGCCAAAATGCCAAAATGTGGCAAAAATAAACCTACACATGGTTCAGTAGTTTCTGGTGCGTTCTTGTTCGATAGCAGCGTTAGTAGAAGAATTTACTACTTCAGGATGCGAGTGGAAGATCATCTAGGATAAAAACTCTCCTCAATTGTCGTGTAGCCTAAATTTTGGATGAATATTATTTTTATTATTTTTGTACGTATTAGGTTTTTTTTGTTAGCACAGAATCAAATAAATAAATATGTTTATTGAATGTTAGCTAGCTATCGAAATATATACCTAGATTATCTATATATCTAGGAGTATCTCGAAAGAGATAGTTACATTGTAAGGGTTGAAACAGGCGATGATATGGTACAACAAAGCATTCAGAAGTATTACTCTCCAATTCGTTAGCGGAATACCAATCAAACATACGTTCTAAATTACTTTCTAAAGCGACACAGTCACTAGCAGTAGTTATTTCACAATACAGCTTAACATCTCTACATACAAGAGATAATTGCAGTTAAATACTTTACATCGTCATTTAAGTATATAACGAACAAAAGCGGGCCCAATTTGGACCCCCTGAGGAACACCACTTTTGGCTACATATAACTTAAAACGCAATCCCGAATAGTATACAAATTGACGTCAATCCTAAAGATATGAGCAAATTTCATTTATGATGGTTCCATTAATATTATATTTAGATAAGGCTTTTAGCGGCTTATCATGAGACATCCGGCCAAATACCTTTCTTATAACATATTAGTGTAGATAACATTAACCTGCTTACATTGGTCTACTTTTTCTGAAATTTTTTGTGTGAAATTTAATAAGTATGAAACAGTTGATCGCTTCTTGATAAATTCATGTTATTTCAGGCTAAGGAAAAGAGATACTTCATTATAAATTAATTCCATAATATTAAGTTTCCATATTTCTGGAAATATACCTTGAGATAAAATTAAATTGTAAATATACGATAGCGGTTTGGAAAATGCATTGGCACAATCTTTAACAATAACACATCACTCAATAAGTCTCCGGTCTAATTAAGAAAAACAAATAAATTTTTTGAAATTCCACTTTATTTATCAACATACTCTCCTTCAAGAGTTATACATTCATTCCAACCCTCCTGTAACTTTTTGATGCCCTTTATTTAAAACGTTGCTCTCAAAATAAGCCTTATTTTCGCTTCTACATTTGAGCCAAATTTCTTTCCCTGGTGTATCTTTTTCATGTCTGCAAAAAGTCAGTAGTCGCTGGGGGGGCAAATCTAAAGAGTACGGTGGGTGGGAAAACAATTCAAAGCTTAATTCAACCAATTTAACCATTGTTTTGATTGACTTGTGATACGAGGAATTGTCCTGGTAAAAAGGGACTTTTTTCTTTTGCATGTGGGGCCGTTTTTTTCTTGATTTCTCCACTCAATCTATCCAATAATGCCATGTAATAGTCACTATCGACAGTTTTTTGCCTTTATCAAGAAGTCAAGTGGATGAACAAAATTTCATGCGCATACCAAAATACGGATGCCATAACCTTACCAGATGACTTTTGAGTTTTCGTCACTTTGTACGACTTTCACCGGCTGCTGTCCACTCAACTAACGATCTCTTTGATTCAGGCGTTTAGTGGTGGATCCCTACTTTATCTATTGTCACACACCGACAAATGAAATCCTTTTTATTTCGCTTGAACAGCTTCAAACACCGCTCTGAATCTTTGACGAGTTGTTGTTTTTGGTTCGGTGTTAAAGGACCCACTTCGAAAGCAACTTGGTCATACCTAAATTTTCATCGAAAATTGCAAAGACACCGCCTTCTGATATCTACAAGGTGTCAGCTATCTCACAAACTCTTTTGTGGAGTGGAGCGTTCGGCATCATCAGTGCTTGTACGACCGGGTTTAAATTCAGCATACCAGTCAATAATAGTTGATTTCCCTGGTGAAGAGTCCCCAAAATGCTTATCAAGCTACTGTTTAGCTCCAACAGTATTTTACCACATCAAAAAAACAGTGTTTAATCAACACACGAAATTTTTCTCCATTGTCTTAAAAATTACAAAACTAAGATGATCGTAACTTCTACACTAACGGTCAGAATGCCATGAAATTTTGACACATACTATTTGAAGATTAGTACTACCCAGAAATCATATGTTTCCATATATTGTCAGACTGGGAATTTATTGAGTCATGTTTAAAAGCAGGAACATAATCGGGTTAATTTTGGCGACACAGCTTTTAAGTAACACATCACTAAATCATTCTTAATCTTAAGATTTCACAACAAAATGGAATTGTCAACAATATTTGTACAGACGTCATAAATCGTGGTGGTATTTGCAGTAAACACTTGACCAAATTGATCGGCGAAACCTTAAACAATATCTTCTGATGTAAATAAACTCACACCTTTTGTTACGTTTATTAACAAACGACTAAAATTTCTTAGAATATTCTGATATATTACCTTGCGATTGACCTTATAGGCACTTCAGAAGATTCAAAACGAGATCTTCTATCACTGCCAGGGTTACCTTTCAATTGATGATGAAGTCTCTCTTTCTCTCTCTGCTTGGCCATTCTAATGATTTCCGAAGTATATAAAGGTGGATAGGTACTGTGTTTCCCTCTGGGTTGAATTTTAGGTATTATATGGTTGTCAAATAAGAAATATACGATGTTATAGAACAGAACATTCATCATCCACATTAGATATTCCATTTAGAAATAACCAATCGACAATTAGTAGGAGATCCTGATATAATAAGTCCAGGTGGGCTGCTTTAAAACTATATTCTTTAAGTTGACTGTTTTGAGAATGCGATGAAAAGTTAATATAATTAGTATAGTAGTATACTTCTTTCATTGCATATGAAATTGCATTTTCTTAGGTTTACTATAGAAAGAAAATTCGTGAGCGTTTACACATTGCGATACGTGAAACTTTGATCCGCACATGCATAATTGTTTTTCAAGTTGAAAATTGATAATTAAATAATAAGTTTCAAAATACTCCGAGAGATATGTAATAATTAATGTACGCTTTAGCCTGAAGGGTAATTGATGCAGCGACAATGTCAATATTAATTACTGGTGAAAAATAGGAAGTTGTTTTGTTTGAATTACATATTCAATTGCTATCAAAACTCTTCCACTTTTGCAATATTGTCTGTCTGAAGGAAAACCGTTGAAAGAGTCCTAAAAAAGTTCACGTTATCTGTTAACCACGTTTCCGTAAGAAGTTCTAAGTCATATCTACACACTCCCAAATTATCGTAGAAGGATAGAGCTTTCGATTAGAGGTTTCGGACTTTGTGATCATAAACTGAAGTATAAGTCTGTTGAGAATGAGTTTTTTCTTTCGACGTTAAGTTAAATCATTTCGGCACTCCATGAAAATATTTTATAGAAAAATTTTGCTCACCTTCGGCAATTTGTTGAGCCATATTCTTTTAGATAAGTTTGTTGCTGTGGCTCTTCAATAAAATTTGTTTGGCACAATTAATTTCCGGCAAAACAACTTTCGGAGGACGACATCTATTGGATTTCTTTCCCACTCTGACCACTTTCATTAAAAGAATTCAGAATTTTTATTTTTGTTCTGCTACATTCTTGATGGAACCAAATTTTCATATTGGGAAAAATAATACACTTGTTATGTTCCATTTGTTTATTATCAGGTAACTGACGCGTGTTTAGGTCCTTCAGTTTTAACTTTGAGAATTATCCGTAAGGACCGAAACAGGTGTTAGTTACTTGATAATAAACAAATGGAACATACGTGTATTAGATTTCCCAATATTCGGAATCATCTAACTCGTTAATAATATCAAACGTTATCCTACCAGCTTGATCTGCATTTAATCTTGAGGGTTCAGAAGATTTACTCATTTGATTTTTCAGAGTATTCAGTTCTTCGCTAAGGGAGTGATTATCCTTTTTAACTGTCGCAACTTGCGAATCAATATTGTTAATTTCTGACCAAATACTAAGTAGATATCATTTTTAAATTGCGAGAAATGTCTATGCAATACTTTGCTAAGAGGTTTTTTCAATGCCATCATCATTTTTATTTTAACAACACGCAAATAATGTCATTCTTATCCTTGGCTTTAATTGATCATCGATTTTTTGTTCTACATAATTTTCATTAATTTATAGTTTAGTTAATTTTGAGCTTTGTAGCCGTTGAATAGTAATTATCAAAATTGTTGGCTATTTTTCTGATCTATTGGCAATTCTAAAATAAATTTAAAAATATTGTTTGTTATTAAAGATTTCCAGACGTGGAAATGAAGTAAAAGCTCAAATATAGTTTCCTATTTTAATATGAATAATTTAAATGGTGCTACTATGTCTGGGCTAAAGATCTATGGGTTTTCTGCTCTGTTCTGAATTTTATGGTGGAAGTTAAAAAATTGTGTCGCAATTGCTCACAAGCGTCTTTCACACTTCGGTAGGGACACGAAGAGGTGAGCAATATCACCCCCAAGAAAGTTACCAGGTTTATGGAGGACGTGGGACTGATTGAGAAGTGATTGGTTAAGGGTAGAATAATAGATCTTTTGGTCGCAGTTCAAGATAGGCTAAAACACCTCATTAGTACCCTACATTAACCTATAACCTATAAAAAATTGTATCTTGTAGATAGCTGAACTGACACGATCAAATGAATTCATGAACTTTGAGGAGAGGTAAAACATATTTGATTTTCGGGAGTTACATTTGAAAGGAGTTGATTGTAGGGATTGTTTGCAAATTTAATGTTAAGTCATTTCGTATAAAAGTTCATTTGATTTGATTTAAAAGAGCTTTGAAGGGATCGTTGATTGATTGAGGGACGACTTGTAAGATTGATTGCATTATGTTTCCTTGCAATTCATGTAGGTTCCTTGGCCCTTTAAATGTATAGTCTACCAAATGAATAGAATTGTTTGCAAATAATTTAACTTCTAACTGAATTCGCAATAAATTTTTGACAAAATTTAACTAGCTTAAATAAGGTAAAATTAGAAACCTAAATCGAATATTTTTAAAGAACTAAGGATCTTTGGTTTGGTTCTAGTTTGTACATAAATTGATTAGTCGTGAATTATTATGCACACGATAATACATAAATACATGCCTGTTGATGCATACAGGTACAATGAAGTTAACAGTGCGCCTGTGGTTTTCATATTAATATGCAGGTAGTTGCTACAACACGTACACACACAAACGCATGCACGGCGTAACAAAGTGATAAAGTTATAAATATATCTCGGCTCCGGTTGCGATAAATCGTCGGTGTAGGAGGTGTATCATGATCAAGTGCTATACTTATGTCTATGATTTATCGTTCTAATACCATTGTTCCACTTTATCACGGCGCGGAATAATGCATTCGTCGTCAAAATGTTATATCCGGGAACTGTGGAAATTTATTACAATTTATAACGACATATTTTACTATTCAACTGGATTGCACGGGAAATGATGCGAAATGGCTAAATGCACTTTAAAATAAACACATGCATTACCAAGCATGAATTTGATGTTGCAAATAAAAATTTATTGATGAATAATAAATAACTGTTTAATTATTAATCAAATTTTAATAATTTAAACACTATTGAAACTATTACTATTTGATGCATTGGTATAGCATATTTTCTTAATATATTTTGTTTTGTTTTAGCAATTCTTCCCCCCGGATATGATCGAACCCCATTTATCTGGAAATGACGATCACCTAGGACTGAACAACTACTCATTACAGGTAATTTGCCCGCATTACACTTGATATAGTCGTGGTTCGTGTGACTTTTGAAAACTAATTCAATAGTAAGTGTCAGGCGCATTATTTTAATAACGCCGCCCGAAGCGACGGCGACGGCGACGTCGACGTTCGCCGAGTAGTTTTAAAAGTCGTTTCAATCAAACTTTCACGGGAGCCGTATTAAAATGTGAGACCGGCATCGAGGAACTTTATAAAATGAGATATAATGCATATCACGGAAACATGACGTGTCGGCCTTATGAATAATAAATGCCCGCGTTTGAAATTGTTAAACCAATCCTTGATGGTAATGCGCTCGCCGAGTTCTCCGTGACAAGGAATAAAGTAATAATAATAATAAAACAAAATTAAAATTAATATTAATATATTTCATATTGAAATACACATAAAATATCGATAATTTTATTATTTATATATATATTTTTTTAATAATGACTAAATCTGGAAACTAGTAGAGAAAAAGTAAATAATAGTGATATCAAGCGTTTTAATTAATCATGAAATTCTTTTAGCTTCTTTTTTTATTTTTATTTCCCAATTTTTCTCCTTATTCGTTCCGTTCTTTTGTCATACTTCTTTTTGAATTATCAATCGTCCCTTGTACTCTTCTCTGTCTACACTAATTGTTCCCAGAGGGCCCTTTCCTTTTGCTTTCCACACAGGACTATACTCGTTATTTCCGACGAATTATAGGTATTTTTTATTAACTTTCATCTAATATATTTCCTTTTCCTTTTGTTCCTATTATAATTAGGATTCAATAACACCATTCTGTTATTAGCTATTTGTTAATAACACACTAATAGATAACAAAATTTAAATATGCAATATAATGTTTAACATTCAAATCCCTTTACCTCCCTCCGAATCTTCGACGTTTGTAAAAATAAATTACTTATATATTTAGATCCTCACTATATGCAAATACGAAGCCAGGTTTTAATTAATGAACGACATCTTAAAAATGCCACCGAACGAAAGTAATTTAATATTGAACATATGTGTCCTTATATGTAAAACTTTGTATTAAATACATTATATGGTATAATAAGTTATCTTTAATCTCCACAGAGAATCTACTACCCGAAGTCCTCAGTCTTATTTTTCTTATTTATCTGCCTTAACTGGTAGAGCGAGTTTGAAAAATTACAGGACATTCCGTGCTATCAAAAAACAGCAGTGTGTTATTAAGACCACAACATAAAACCCTATTTGGTGTAAATGGCTGTAAGCATTATTAGCAATGCAAATGACGATAACGCCGCTGCCGAGAATAGACTACTGTGCTCGGATTATGATATTCCATATATCAACTTTCTCGTACGACGTCTACTGTCTACATCCTGTCACTGACCTAGTACTTTTTCAAATATATAAGTCTCCATGTTGAACTATATTATCCATCCAGCGATCGCATCGTCAGCGTACGCCGCCCCCTGTGCCCACCTCCATCATTGTATTATAATCGTCGTCAGTGTGCTCTCTTTCAGATACACATTTTCACGCTCATTATGCATTCAAATGGATCCTTAATTAAAAACGATTCATCCGTTATTTTTAGGACCCGTTCAGCGCGCCCGAACAAAGAACGGCGCTGGGCGAAATGAAATAAAATCGGTATTACCGAGCGTCCGATTGCCAATAAGTTTTATGAAACGGAAAACGGAAAGTTTACGTCCTTTAATAAAAAAAAAAACTTTCATAACGCAATTGAATTCCTAATTTATTCCAGAGCACAGGACCACCCCGCGCCATCCCATCATCCATTGTGTGCGGCTAGTGGCAGGGATGTGCCCGTTTCTCAGTTCGCTCCAGATACTAAAAGGCCATAAATAACGTCGAGAGGTTGCCGGCGCAATAATTTATAACCGAATTAGATACTTTCAATTTCATCGAATGCCAGCGCTTTCGGTTATTTAATTTTATCGCGTTTTATGTTGACCGAACAGCGGCGACAATTTCAATCGGCGTTTCGTGCGCGCTACTAGTTTTTGGTTGATTGCGTATTGATATGTCTGCCACAACAGACTGCTGGTGTTTATTTTATGCGCCAATCAGTCTGTGCATTATTGAAATTTAAAGCTTTTGTAATCATCATTAATATATATTGAGATTTACCAACTATCGTGGTTTATTATCATTTTTGAGTGAACTTCTTTATGTGCAAACACATTACAGAAACCCCTAATTCGTGGTAAATAAATTGGAAGGTTGGATAGTGGGATTTTTAATTAGTCTCATTAACCATTTCAAAATATTTAATTGACCTCATTAACTATTTCCATTATTGATAAAATGCTTTGAATGATATCAACCATCCACCTTACATACAACTTTTGATAATAATGTTGGGTGAATAGTCCCGTAACATTAATGCAGATGAAATATTTACGAAAGTTACTTTACTGTCCTTCGAAACAGTCACCTCCCATAGGTATGCACCGCTGAGATCTGGTATACATGTGCTGGGAACTTTTCAAGAGGGCTTCTTTTGGGATGGAGATCAAAAGCCTCGTCACGTTTCGTTGGGTGTCAGGAATATCGTCAAATCTCTTTGCTTTCAATGCAAAGTACATTGAAGTTATGAACCTCTTCATGTACGTCTACGCAGGGTTCAACCTTAGAACGCACAACAAGGTTCATTGTTTTTTGTTCACGACAGTGTTCGCCCTCACACAGCCAATATCGTCAAACAGTTCCTCGCAAAAAAGGGGGTGGTGAAAATTGAACATCCACCATACTCGCCAGATCTTAATCATCCAAGTCTCAAAGTCGCTTCATCCTTCTCCGTCCCTCAGCGTCTTCCACCTCCTCCTCACTTGCAATCCCCGCCACGGCTGCCCCGCCAGCCCCACTTGTTCCTGCTACCCCTAAGATAAAGTATTCTTTCCTTTGCAGAATTTCGATCTGCCGTGGCATATTTCTCCTTATTCTCGAGCAGAACGAGGTCCTGGTTCGACGGGCCTGCCTAGTTCCCTGTTTAGCTCTTCTCGTTCCCGTTACCAGCGTGGATACTCGAAGAACGAGTATCCCGCGTCCTTCACCACGTTGTTACACTAACGGCACTTCTCATGGAGGGCTTTTCCCGATTATATAGTGGACTTGCCGAAGCACCGAAGCACAGATAGGATTTAAATCAGGTGGTAGGACAGCTCATCATGCCTCCTGGTCGTGCAAGGGTCCAACGCTGGGATGAGCTCCTTCGTCCAGACGCCTTTCTCATTGTTGGCGTTCCAACAATGTGTACCTGGTCCCTGTTCCTCTACGCCTCGACGCATTTCGCCCATTGTGATAGTTTTGATTTCTGAATGTCTCGAAAGCAAAATGTGCGGTGTAAGGGCACGAAGTTGTGACAACTCGAAGAAAAAATGTAGGTGGTTTTTAAAATGCTTGCTGTATTAAACTGTATTTTACAAAGTCTAAATTGGTAATGAATAATATTTACAATTGTACAAATATAAGAAATTTCATGGGTGGGTGAGGTCGTGCGTGATTGGCTCTTCTTTCTTCATTAATTTCGGACGAAGGGCTGCTAACCAGCTGGTGGAAATCCGCCTGTGGTCCAGCGGCAACGGCTTTTTCCAGGAAGGACACAAATTGGGGCATCCAGATGGACCTCCTGGAGTGGACGAGGGTGGCGATTATTTGGCCACTTTATTGGGGTACAGTGATGTCGGGTCATAAAAATTCCATTCGGCTTACAGGCAGTAATTCTGGAATAATTACTTGCCTAAACCGAACACCCATGTTTGTACGTAAAGCAGCTTGGCTCACGTGGCTCTCAGTATCAGCCTTCTCTTGCCCTTCGTCGAGCCGCCGATTTTCGCCAGTAGGCCCGAGATGGTCCTGGTGGCTCAGGCCGATTATTAAGTACCTGGGGGTCCTTAATTTATCCAAGTCAGAGCAGGAGGAAGATAGAGGAGACGTGGTTCTGGATGGTACCTCACAGTATCGTCCCACAAAAGAGCCTTAAGTGCCTGGGGGTCATAATCCGCAGGCTTAGTTGGCTCATGCCCAATGTGGGAGGACCAGGGCAGTCCAAGCGAAGGTTGCTTTGGTCGGCGGCGCGCTCTATATTTCTGTATGGAGCAGAGATCTAGGCTAGGGACCCCATCGGAAGCATGTACAGGACGAGCTCGACTGAAGTGATCTCCACGCTAATCCTAATCGACCTTCTAGCCAAGGAGAGGGTCCAATCAAATTGAGATAGGGGGAAAAACCCGCTGGTCATAAAGGCAGCGATCAAGAAAGCTGTTCGCGAGTGGCAGAGGAGATGGTCCACCGCAGTGCAAGGCACCTTAATTCCCAACCTGCTTCCCTGGAACGGCAGGCGGTGGGATTATGTGGGGTATCACCTAGCCTAAATATCGACGGGACACGGGTGCTTTAAAGCCTATCTCAATCGGATCGGGAGAGCGAGCGATAATAAATGCCCTTACTGTGGATCCGATGATTTTTCGGTGCAGACGTTGGGGGCAGCTGAGAGAGAGTTGGGTGGAGATCGAGCCGGAAAATTTCTAGGAAATACTGCTAAAATCGGTGGATCCTGGAGAGGTTCGCGGTCCAGCTAGTGAGCTCCAAAGAGAGAGAGGAGCGTGAGGCGACGTTTGATTAATTAACCTGTGTCTTATGTCCAAATGTAATTATTGTAAAAATTTTAAAACTGTGTTTATTGTATGTTTATTATGTAAATAAAGGTGTTGTTTTTTTACCAATGGACAGAAGTGACGTCGGGCGATAATGACTTCTCGGTGATTAACGTTCTCGCTTCTTAAAGACCACCTCTGCTCCGCTCGCGGACAGCACGCCCCCACAAAAAGAAAAATAGGTACTTAGTTGTTGTTTTCTCAGCTGCTACATACAGCCTTGCTTCTGTCATCCACTGTGAGATCCTCCTGGTCGCTTCACTCGCTAGCCTCGAGACCTCCTCAATCTCTCTGCTCCTGATGACTATCATGATGTCGCCTGTGAATCCAATAATATACACATCGCGTCTTCGCCAGTTCCAAGAGACCAGGTCGTAAGCCAGGGTCGTGAGTGTAGGGCCGAGGACGGAACCCCCTTCATTCAGCGACCAGATTTTCGAAACGCCGTTATTCCCTTTGAAATTAATCGTACGCTCGTAAAGGTGGTCTGCAATTATGGCCATTAGCTAATCTGGGACCCTTCTCCTCTCCAGTACTTCCATTATGGTGGATCAGGGAATTGAGTTGAAGGCGCTCTTACGTCCTATTAGCGGGCCCGTGTTGGCCTCGTTGGGGTGCCTGCGAACCTCCTTGAGGGCGTCCACGGTTCACGTCCCTTCTAAAAGGAAAACGTTTTAGAAGCCGAATTGATTGGATAGTCAGGCTGTCCCTGATAACCCTTTCAAAAACCTTGCCTTCAATATCCAGCAGACACAGTGGTCTGTAGTCTCCAGCGGTCGATGAGAGCTTTCTTCGGCAACAAGACTAGTCGAACCCTTTTGTAGCACTTCGCCAACGTTCCTTTCTTTAGCCAGGTGTTTTGATCGATGTGACGGCTGTGGGGTTACAGGGACGAACGAACTCCCTAAGCGCCTCCAGTGCCGCCGCCAGGATCACATCCTCCTTCAGGCAGTCGCGTGGACGATCTCTCCAGGGATGAGGGCAGGCACTAGCATGTTGGGATTGGGAAGGCGTTGTCCCGACTTTCTTGCTACGATCCTGTACGGCTTGCACCAAGGGTCGTCTGTAACATCCGGCCCAAGGTTTTTCCAGCCCGCCGTCTTGCTGCTCCTTACAGCGCTCTCCTTAATTCCTGCACCAGACATTCGACTACGAATGTGGTTGCATCAAGCCGCAATCGCTCTGTGTTTTGCCTCTGTAACTCCGTTACACCATGAGTACACCATTCGGTTGTGAGGCTTCCCCCTCTTTCGGCGATACCGTTAGGTTCGTTGATATTGAGCCTTAGCGAGAGGGTTTTCTCGTGGAACTTCTCACAGTCAGTTGGATAGCTCAGGCTGGACTTAATATCGACGGCGGTGAGAAATTCATTTCCTTCGAGCAGACAAAAGTGAAGGAGATGAGATGATCGTTACCTTCGACGTTTTTCTTTTTTTTGAGAGGAGGAATGCTTTATGCACCGTCTCTTCCACAGAGGTGTGTGGGACTCGTCGTGTTCCTTCTGAACAAGCCCTACCCACTAAACCTCCTCTTTTTTTCTCTGGGGGAACCGGTGGCATCGCAGGGCATTCTTCGCCCGGAACCCCCCCGCCTCAACCTTTACTGTCCTATTTGTGATGGTTGCCGCGCCAAGTTGGCCAGGACGTCCCCTTTGGTGGTAGTAATCTTCTTGGCCGCGTGTGCCATCGCATTCCATTTGTCGTTGCCCGACAGCATCGTGGGAACCAGATTTTCTACGGAGATTGCTGTCCCCAACTCCGCATTCAGCCGCTCGCGTTCTGTGCGCCACTTGTCGCACACGAATAGACCATGGCTATGACCGGTGAGCAGTTGGGTGAGGTGGTAAGTCAGCTCACCGTGTTCCCTCCGGATTCATGGGCCCACTTCGGGGATTAACCTTTTGGTCCATGACCCGGACGTGGTCGTGCTCCACCTATCTTGCCATCCGTTTTCGAGCTCGATCCTAGTGTTTGCCTTGGCTGCCTCTCTCGTGAGTCCTCCAGCTACCAGCTCAAGGATGCGTGAACTGGCTTTGACTCTTAGGTCCGGTGGTGCCATGAAGGACAGCACCTCTAATGCTGCTGTTGCGACCGTACGATATCCCCGTGCCACCCTAAGTGCCGCCGGCCTCATGGCGCTGCCTGGTCGGGCAACATTCCTGGCCGAGCCAAGACATTCTGCCCATGCTGGGGCGGCGTACAGTAGTTTGGATGATGCCACCTCCATAAGTAGCCTCCTCGTGCCCTCCGAGGGACCGCCCATATTGTTTAGCAGGCGTGCGAAGGCTCTTACTGCCCTAGCTGCCCCTGCCGATGCTCCTCGTACGTGGGTGCTGCAGAGTGGGTTCGCTTCTAGGATAACTCCCAGGTATTTAATCCATTTGGTGACCACTATTTCCTGGCCCAGGAGTTGTATGGTCTCGCCGGGCACGCGACCCGCCCTTCTTCGGGCCAGCCAAGCCGCTGCTGTCTTCTCGGCGGCCACGTCGAGTCTTGCGGCAGTCAGCCACTCTGCAACCATCCGAACTGCGCGTCGACCCGTTGCCTTTGTGTCCGCGAGTTCCCTCTTGCTGACTACGATCAGGAGATCTTCGGCGAAACCGATTATCTCGGCCCCTTCTGGTAGCGGTAGGCGAAGCACGCCGTTGTACGCTAGGATCCATGAAGGGGCCTAGTACCGAGCCTTGGGACACCCCGCTGGTTGTATTGGACCGCTGCTCAGCGCCTAGCTCCCCGGTGAATAATACTAGGGTAGTTTCTTACATTGGCTGACTCCAAGTCCAGCTCCGCCCAGGAGTTGAACAATCGGTTCGGCGGGCCACAGTCGTGAGTCGGTCGAGCCTTTCGGCCCATTCTTCTCGCGTAGCGTTTGGTAAAGTGTAGCAAGCAATGAATGTTATCTTGGTCACTCTGACCCAAGCTAGGCCTTGGCTGCCGGAACTCATGGCAAGGTGCCTCATTTGCGAACCGATCTTTATGGCTACATCGCCGTCTTCTTAATACTTTATCCACGATGCGTCCACACTTGTCACAGTCACGCCTTGGTACTATTGCCCCGGTCAGTATTCACCCCAGCCTTCCTCTTCTCAACCTCCTTAAGAAAGCAGAAGCAGGCTGCACTTCCCGTGAACTACTCCGCACTATCTCCTTCATCCTGGCATGGATGAACACTTAGGGTTCGCTTCGTAATCCATTTCCTTGTGCCCTTCTATGCCACACCTTTTGCACTTCTTCGAGCCCACCAACTATATATTTATTTTAGTTCTAACCAAAATGTTGCTTAAATGTTTTTAACCAATAATCATACTATTTTTCATTAACTTTTGGAAACTAAAAACGGTGTTTGTAGTTTAAATTGGAGTAAAAGATGTAGGGTTGGTGGTTGGCCTCAATCCCAACCTATAATTTATTTATCAAGAACAAGATTTTTCAGAAAAGTTTCTTGTACCTAGTGAAAATTTCACCTGAAAATTTTTAAATTTACAAAATTAAAATTGTGGTTCTTGCTAAAAACGAAAGAACCGAATTTGTAATTAAGCAAAATAAATATATAAAACAACTAGTTTTACCTGAGAAATTTTTGATTAGCCTTGTCAACTATCTCAAAATATTTAATTAGTCTCATTGACCCCACATATTGCTTTATTATAGAATCTGTCAGTTGCTTTTTTGCAAGACTCATGATTTTAGTTTTGTAATTTTAAAATATTTCAGGTGAAAACTTTAATCGGTGAAAAAAGCTTTCCTGAAAATACTTGTTAGTAGTAGTAGTAGGAACTATTCTCTTTAATTGTAATGGCATTATAATTCAAAATAGTATATTGTTCAACGAGCGACGAAAGTAACATTTTTTTAAGCGAGAGAACAGTTTACAGTAATGTTCGCGAGCTTAAAAAAATGCTTTCGACGAGTTAAACACTATACTTTTTCTACTACCTTATCTATGATACTATCAAACTTTTATTATTATATACACAAATAGTTTATTTTGAATTAAAAATTACAAAACTACAGATCATATTTAAATTACTTATGATTTAAATATCAAATTTTTCAACAATTTTGCAAAATATGCTAACAGCATAAATCCAGAATATGAATTTACGCGATTATCTAAATTCCATGAATTTTGCATATATTTCTTCATACCTCTTTTTCGATTTTTCTGATAATAAATCCACATAGGTTTTCTCAGCTTGATTTACTATTTCTGGTGGAGTATTGGGAAGATCTAAATCACTTTTTGAATCAGAAATCATGATATGATGAAGTTACGAACAGCACAAATTCAAAAACTGACGTTTAATAATGACACGATATAGTGACAGCAGGTAACTAGACGGAAATGAAAATTTGTAGGTAACTTTCGTCCCTAGTGACGAAAGTTAGCGTTATGGGATTTTCTCTCACTAGTGACGGAACTCAAATTTTCGCTGGAGTATTCGGTGACGAAAAATGTCTTTTTATAAAGGGTAGTAGAAAAAATATATTAATATAATCTTCGATCCGGTAATATTGAATAATTTAAAATTAAATAGGCGATTAAACAAAATTGCGATACATTCAATTATAGTAGTAGTAGTAGTAGTGTTAGGCTATCGACCACGTGGTCCTTCCGCCATGTGTCATTTGTGTATTTGTGTGTGTGTAAATGAGCTTGTTACTTTAAAGGATCGCCCCCGTCACTCTAAAGCACCATTAATTGTATCCCAATGGTGAATGGTACCGGTCACCCATCCGACTACTTACCCGAACCAACGTTGCTGCACGTCAGTTCGGGGCCGTAACCGATGCGCCACCACCGGCGTGTAATTCAATTATATTATTACGGTTTTACATTAAAACATTAATTCCCACTATTAAAACCGGCTCGTTTATAATTAACTAAAACCCAAAACACGCGGATATTTACATAAAATTCCATTTAATATCCGCCTCATTAATTATAATGATACATTTTAGTATTCAATTTGTATGTTACATGTTGAGGGGCCTTAGTTTAAATGAAAGTGAAGTGAAATATCCGGTCCGCATCACTCTTGACAGTTACTTTTAGTGGGTTAATATTACGGCTACCATAATAGCTACTTGTCCGCATGAAATTTGTTTAGGCACATAAGTAAAAAAAATCAACTATTCAGTCTGGTTCGTGTAGCATTAATGCGGGACTGAAGTAATGATTATCGACCGACCAACCGACTTGTTTAGTTACTTAAAAAAAATATTGTGCAAATTAAACAATGGAAATCCGAAACTAAAATTATAACCAATAGTAATAATAGGGATATTCGGAGGGATAAGTAATACTGGCTCTGAGTGAAGGGGCAATTTTCTCATGTAATAAGCTTAAAGTTAATTTAAACTTACCACAGAATCACGCGATCGATGGCCAGAGCAGCAGAGCCTAACGGTTACGATTACTACTATTAAGTGCATTAGTTTTACCCCGTCTTTTCGAAATGACAATTAACGCATATTTCTCGTTATAACCCTCTAGCTAAAGTCCAGACGGTTCTTTCGTTAAAGCTTCTATCCACGAACATGCAATTATGGTTGATGACCATAACTCTAGTTAAAGATATTGTTTGATTTTTCATTTTTTTTATTTCGGAAATAATATGTACATTTTTCTGCAAAATACTTTTATTCTTCTTTGTTTAAATTAAATATTATATCTGAAGCAAGACCCGAATCTATGATCTCCTAATTTTTAGTTCAACGTTCTAACCAACTGAGCAATTTTGTCACAATGTGGATAATAGCGTCGATTTAATAATAATTAAAGATGTAATTTAACTTTAATTATTATTAAATTTAAATTAAAATATGATAATAATAATTAAGACCTTAATTGGCTCGCATAACATACCAAAAAAGGAATAACAGGATATAGAAAAGATATTAATAAATCATTTAAAAGTTGAGTAAAACATATTAATCATAACCTGCATTCACGACTAGTTTCTTGCTTATTTTATATACGTAAACTACAACAATGTTGCAATTTATGAAATGCATTAATGTCATCCATAAAATTCTACTTTAAACATACAAATAAATTAGTATAATAATTCATTTAATGCACTGCTCTAATACTGAATGTATTTTATTGCCGAAATAACTGAAACCATCCAAATATATGGAGATTGGAATGTATTGAACGTAATTTACGAGCTCGTTTATATAGTTAATATTTAGGAGAGGTCCAGATATGAATCTTTCCAGGACCTCTGTATTTAAATAAATACCGCATTTCAATGTTGATTAAATTACCTTTATTTATTTAATGGAAAAAAGAAATTGAGGCACATTTACGATACCATCTAAGTCATCAAAGGCAATTTAAAATCAGCTGGATACTTCACAACTTGAAATTATTTCAAATGATTTAGATTAACATCGAGTGTATCGTTAATTAGCAGCAAAAATAAGAGAATCTTGTGGAATACCTGAGTTGATTGTTATATTTTTTTAGTTGTAATTAATTAAATTTTATTATTTAAGTCATTTACTTAAATAATCCCTTTAGAAAATTGTGTACCAGTTACTTGATGATTGCACATTTCTAAACATTGTCATAAAGTGGTAATGTTTACTTTGAGAATTAATACTTACATATTATTTTTTTTGTATATTATGGTGAAACTAAACTTAAATAAAATGATAAATGAGAAGCACCTATCATAATTATTTACATTTACAACTCATAAATATTATGAATTTTCAGAATAGCAAGCATAATATATTACTGTTAGCAGGGTTGATGGCCTCACATTACAACTTTAACTCCTCGCCCCAGAGGCGCTATAAAAGTCCTAACTTAATTGATATAAATATGATATTACCCGGTTGTCAGTTTCACTTGAGAGGAGCTTAAAAATGATGTATTACAAACGGCCTTCCTCTATTCATTTATAATTTCTGCCCCGAATATGATTGATAAGGCACGCTATATTTACTATTTCCCATTTCCCTCGGCTTTCTCAAGAGGGATGGAATGACGGGCAAACATTTTAGCCGCCCCGTTGGATTTTATTCCTCTCTAATTGTTTTCGGTGTAATTCAACCAAAATTATCGAATCAGTCATTCCTATTTCATCGGGCTCGTCTATAATGCGAACACTTCAGAAAAATAAGTCATCATCCTGAAATTGCGAGTTGTCGGCGCGTTAAGAATCGAATATCGCAGCGTGACTTGCTGATCTCGTAAAGAGCACCCTCGTTATGTAATTATCTGGGCTATTCATCAACGATGAATGGGCCATGAAAGTAAGCTGATACAAAGTTGCAAAAACGTTAAGTGTATTCAATTAATGTTGTTTTGTATCTTATTATTATTATTTTTTTAAACAGCTTGTTATTTAACCTATTTTTATAATGTTAGATCTTTTGTATCATTAAAGCACAATATAATTGTACACATAGAATATAGAGATAGATTCCAGTTTTTGAGGATTTTTGGACATGCCTGAACAATTATAGTTTTTTAATTACCTCTGATAAAAACAAATTTGCATAAGGCTATTGATTTTATTCTTTCAACCAATTAATTTATATCTTTATAAAAATCTGCAAATTCTTACAATCAAAAGACTATATATCATCCTGCTTGAGTATTATATTACCTATTGTGTTGTATGATTTATTGTCGTACGAGTTTTCCACTTATTTCAATTCGATAAATTTAACTTGGAAACTTATTCAAACTTGATATTGCGTTTCTATGAACATGAAATGCAAGGCAAAAATAAACGTGTACTGCAACTGTAAATTTATTGCTCGATTATTGTAGTGCATCATAAATCGAAAACGTCATTGACCACATCAAATCCGCTTCCCTCTCCTCAAGAAAATTGCGCAACGATTTTTAGACTGACAGCCTAATGGAATATCGACTGCTCGGACTAATAAAATGATTTTTTCTTTGTAAATATTTTTCCATGCCTTTCCTTATCCGGAAAGCGCGCACTTTCACGTGTTGATTGTAATTATTGAGATTTCTAATGCACGTTTTGTTTATCGTACAGGTCGATATCGGCTTGAATATGTATGTATCCAAGTCATTTACCCTTGTGCCGCTTATCGGATACCTGACAAAACGAACCATGATATGGGTATCAAGAGCTGTCAGGACGTCTGTCTGGGAATTGTAAATATGGAGGTAATTAGCAGCTCGGCGAACTGAACCCTTACTAATAAATCGCATCTGGTGCTCTGTTTGCTCGTTCGGTGTCAATACCGATATCGAAATCGACGAGGGTTATTAAATGTGGAAATGTGCAATATTCCATCACAGATTTCCCAAAATGTTTGGCAACATATATAACTAATATATCTCTAATTTTTATTCAATTAGTAGAATTAAGTAATATTACTATGAAAATCAATGTTGAGCAGATGACAAAGCCACTGCTGTCCTATTTAATTTCAAATTCTCAAATATTCTACAAATAACTCTTACTAATCATTAATTATATGAAGATTTAATGTCATTTAATTTTATGGGGTTTAAATTATAATAAGCACTAAAATATTAAAGTATAGCGAGACGTAACTGTACACACAGTCAGCAGAAATACAACTGAACATGTTAGCACACATCCGGCAGCTATTCTATTCGCCAGCGGTTCGCACAGTTCAAACTACTACTTTTCCATTATCCCTCGTATATATAGCACCGTTTTCCCTTTGATGCCTTTGAAAAGTTCTAGACCTCTTCTCCACAAATACATGCTTTCATAATTTGTCATCTATGTTAATCTTAACATAAATCCATATAAAAAAACATTTGATTTTAGTTAATTGTTTGACAATATTAAAGTGACAATATTTACCATATTTGCGTCCACGACGAAACAACAATAAAGGAAAGAATCTACGGGTTAGAGTGGAGGAACATTTTTGTGTGTTTTGTTTACTTTTACATTTATAAAGCAAGTCTGATGATAAAGTGCTAATGAATAAATAATCATGTGAACCCTTTTAAAACCAAAAATCAAAATAAGAGGAATAACTAGTCCTTAAATGAAGATCTTGAAATAATGAAGTAAGTACGTTTGGAAATTTCAGTAAAATTTAAACATTGCCCTGAATCGTTTTAGCCCAATAATAGATACATTAAAAGATTCATTTTAAGGATTTTATTTAAAGTTTAAAAATCATTCAAAATTAATTAAACTACCATCAAATAATCTTAAAATCTTTAAACTCTTATTCTTCAAATAAGTCTAAATAATAGTTAAATTATAGATCTAAATTTAAGCTGACTCAAAAAATCTAATCAATTATTATACTCTAATTAAAATTTTATATGTTTACATATCTAATATCGCTAAAGATTTAAAGATATTGAAAACATGTTTGTATTTTTACAGAAATTCAAAATTGGGTTGGAAAATGAAAATGAAAATCTAATAAATTTTTGAATTTGATTTTTAATTTTTGATAATTCTTAAGATTCTTATTTTTTTCTATTGAATTAACGGTTTCATAATTTATAGTTTTGAATTTCTTTTTGGATTTATTTAAATATTTTAGAAATGTTAGAAATGTTTCCAGAGTATTTTTTTTGTCTTAGAAGTTAAAATTGTGATTTTCACAATTTTGGGTATCCTTTAAATAATTTAGGAATGCTCAGATTTTTGTTATATTTTTAGGCTCAGGATTTTACATTTTTTATTATGCCACGAATTTTCAAAACCTATCCTGAAGATTTTTTTATCACGCATTCAACTTTAATTTATAACTTTTTACAAATTTATTTTAAATTTTTATAGTTCTTAAAAATGTCTTTGCTTAATGGTTTAATGATTTTCTGGACAATGTTTGTCTTTCTCTAAGTTGTCATTAAAATTTATTTGTGATTAAATTATTTATTTCAATATTTCACTAATGCTTAGATTTATTTGATAATAATTTTTGACTTTCATTAATTAACGATTTTGTTTCATATTTTCTAATGAAGTTTTCTGCAATTTTTATAATTCTCATAAAAAGAATAATTAATTGCTGATTAGACAGAAAAATTGCTAGGACATTTTAGATTATTTTAATTCTTCGAGAAATGTGCAGGTATTCAAAAATTTCAAAAAGAAATATTCGAAGATTCATGAAATGTTTCTACCAGGTTAATTTTTCAGCATTTTGCTTTCGATATTCGAGAGTTTTACACAATTTCTTGCTATTCTTGTTAAAATTTCCTAGTATCCATTCCAACTTCCATCATTTTTATTATATTCTAATTGTATATATTTTTAAGATTCTAAAATCTCTTTTATATTTTTAACTTTTCATCATTTCTTTGACTTTTTCTTTTCTTTTTCGTAAATTTCTGATAATTACTAAAAATGCAGAAGAAAAAATCACGAAAAGAGAAAACGCTAAAAAATCTTATAATCCTAAAAGTAAATTTTATAAGATAAGAATTTATACAAAAATCCTAACAATGGACGAAAAATGAAGAACAATTGCTAGTAAATTTTAGATTTCTTCAATTCTTCGAGAAATGTTTAAGAATATCTTTTACAAATTGTAAAAATTATTCAAATAATTCTAGAAACGTTGTTCTTCTTCATTTATAAACTTTTTATCAGAGAAAAATATTTATTTGAACAAACAAAAGTACATTTAGAACCAATACATTTTAATTTAAAATAAGGGTTAGTTCGTCCATTTGGGCTATCGATCTTCGGTCTTTCTGCCCTTCCTTGATTCTAATTTATATAAAAAACTAAGAAAAAATTGCTGAGTAGCTTAACTCTCCGGATGATGCGAGCTAATAAGTTGATGAAAAGTGACTTTATCACTTTCTCGATTTTTTCTTTTTCTTTTTGGTAATTTTATTGGTTATTACAAAAAATCTTGAAGAACAATTTGAGAAAATGACGAAAAGAGAAACGGTTGGAAAAATTTAGAACTCTGAAAATAAATTTGCTATCTTGAAAAGTTACAGAAAATAAATACGAAACGAGAATATGATGAAAAAGAGACATTGCTAGATCATTTTAGAATATTCGATTTTTTCTTTAAGATTTTTAAATTTTTCTCATGAATTTCTGTTACAATTGCAACAATTATTTAATAATTCACGAATTTTTGTTTTAGATGTATAGACTTTTTAAACATGTTTTCCTTTTATTTACTTTCTACAATTTCTTACTATACCTTATCAAAAATTTATAGCAAAATTTTCTTCCAATTTTAGAGAATTTTCATCATTATTTTATTTTTATTTTTTATTTTCTTTGAATCTCACTTCAAAATTGGAAAAATATTTTTTCAAAATTCTAAAGTTTTCTAGGTTCTCTTCTATATTTTTAAACCAAACTTTTTCTAGTTTTTCTTCGAGACATCTATTAAATTTTCGGTTCCGGATAAAAATGCATAAAAAGAGAAACCGCTGAAAAAATTAAAAAAAAACCTAAAAGCAAATTTTTGCAATTTTGAAGAGAAAAAAATATTTAAAATAATGGATAGGAATTAGGAATAATACGCTTGTTTTGTTTCATATATTTACTTTCAGTTTCCTGACACGTGTTTCGGCGATTGCTCGCCATTCTCAAAGGAGTATAAAAATTAATTAATTAATAATAATAGATTAATTTTTATACTCCTTTGAGAATGGCGAGCAATCGCCGAAACACGTGTCAGGAAACTGAAAGTAAATATATGAAACAAAACAAGTGTATTATTCCTAATTCCTATCCAGTGAGTTATATGTTTCATCAAGAGTGTAGCAAAGAAAGTATCAATCATATTTAAAATAATGAAGAAGCTTAGAAATCTCAAAGATAGATTGTTTGAAAATGTTTATTTCTATAGTTTTTCGAGAATTCTTCAGGAATATCATCTCATCTACTTTATCAAAAAAAATATTTTTATTAATTAAGACATTTATTCATTTAAGCTTTCATGTTCGTTAAATTGAAGAAAATACAAATTATTTTAACACCATGCCGAAGCGTGTTCACTCTTGTAGATGATCTTCCACTCAAACCCGTAACATCTCCTACACTGATTCGTAGTACATTAGCTTTAGATACATATATTTAGCATTTATATGCTTCATTTCCCTTTATTTCTGAATCGATTTAACAATTTTTTTTTATTATGCCACATATTTTTAAACGTCTTCTGAATATTTTATATTTTTTTAAGGCTTTGGTTTTCATCATTTTATTTTTATGTTTAGCATTACTCGCGTCTTCAAAAGATTTGAAGAGTTCTGAAGGATGTTTTGAAGTTCCGAGACATTCAAAATCGGAGTATGAATGTAAAATTAGAATCTAATTAATATTTTAATTTGGCAAAGTTTTTTCATTATAATTATAGTTCTTAAAAATGGTTCTGAATGGTTTAATAACTTTCAAGATATATTTTTGTCTTTCTTCAAGTTTTGATTTTCGTTTCGGATTTTAGAATTTTATTTTTAATATTTCGGAAATGCTAAGATTTTTGTAAAACTTTTAAGCTCTCCGGATTTGAATTGTTTTCTCTTACGCTACGTATTTTTTTAATATGTTTTAATTTAATTTTCCCTCTTAAGATTTTAATTATTTTTAGGCTTCTATAATTTTTTTTTGGCATTATTAAGTTTTGATGATTTCTGAAAGATGTTTTAAAACTGGACCAGAAAAGCAAAATAAAAGTGTAATGATTTTTTTGAATTTGAAAAGGTTTTTCAATTGTTGAAACTATATATGTAGTTCTAAATAATGAAAAAAAAAAAAACTCCGCTCCAATTAATTATTTAATCATTTTTTAAATATACATATTTTTGTCTTTCTTGAAGTTTTGTTTTCAGAATAATTACACAGGAAAAAATGGTAACACTTTCTTTCACAAAATATTTTTTATTCGCTATATGTATACATTTCGAGTGCAAAGCACTCATTATCAATAGCTTACTTTTTTTTTCAGATTTTAATTTTTTTAAGTATTTTAGGACATTGTAATTTTTTAAGCTCTCAGGATTGTATTTTGTTTTTAAATTACGCTACATATTTTTAACATATTCTAAGAAATTGTATTTAGACTTTTATAACAATTTCTTGCATTATAAGTTTTGAAGTTTTCTGTTTTCATGTTCTGGGAATTTTTAAACTGAATCAGACAAGCAAAATAAAAATGTAATGACTTTTTTTTAATTTGACAAAGTTTTTTAATTGCGGAATTAGTTCAAAATTTTTGTTTCAATGAAAAGGGGACAATAAAAGTAAATAGAAGCATTTACAAATGAACCCGGAAGGATATATGCTCCCTCGACATCATGGACATGAAGGGTTTCAGTGGAAGAACGTCTTATAATAATGGTAATAATAATGATGATGATTGTGAATTCCGCTTCTTTCGCCCAAAATTTGAAGTACGTTTTTTTTTAAATTGATTTGTTGTATATATATATTTTTTTAAGTCCAAAGATGTATAAATAAACAAATAATTTAATAAGTGTTGAATGTCGTTTCTGATTTTATAATATCTCCAATCTTCAGATACTTCCGAAGTGCTAAGATTTTTGTAATATTTTTAAGCTCTAAGGATTTTACAGTTTATTTACGTATTTTTATTTTAAAAATGTTAAGATTTCTAGAATATTATTTGTTTTTTGATATTTATTTTTTCAAAAATCCAAAACTGGACCTGAATAGCAGAGTACAAATGTAATGTATTTTTGAATTTTACAATCTTTTTTAATTGCTGAAAGTAATTCTTAAGAATTTTTCTGCCTCAATTAATGTTTTAATGATTTTCGGGAATTTTTTGTTTTGTTTTATTAGTTATCACTTAAATTAACATATTAACATATTTTATATTTGTTTAAATATTTTATAAAGATTTTAGTAATATTTTAAGGTTCTCAAGATTTGACATTTTTAAAATTATTTTTAAATTAATATTTTAAATAATAATAATTGGCGTTTTTGTTTGATATTTCCTGTATATCAAGAGTTTAAGAATAAAAATATAATAATAAAGTTAATAATAATTCAACAACATTGGATGAAGAAAGTAGATAAAAGATGAAGTTTTTGAATTTTCACAATTGCTGAAATCTGAAGTTTCCAAAAAAGTTTTGCTCTTCAACTAATAATGTAATGATTAATATAATCATTTTTTGGATCTTTTGAACTTCCAGAAGTTCTTGATTTTCCAACATAAGTTGGAAAATATGATATTTTTAAAAGTCATTTTTTAAAGGTTAGATTTATGATGCAAATTTCATTAAGAATATAAATAATGTAGAACATTCTGTAAAATCTTGAAACTATAATTATCTCAAAGATAAATAAAAGCCAAGGGCTTTGAAAACATGTCATCTAGAAGTTTTGGGGAATCCTATAATCAATCTTTTCAATATTATTTAAGTTTTAAAATATTCGGAAAAATAATTTAAAACATAATATTTAATTTCATTGAATTAATAATTGAAGTAGGGTGTTAAAATAATTAATTTCTTCTATAAGAGAATAGAAAATCCATCATGAATGCCTTTTTGTAGAATGGTATAGGAGACAGACTAAACCACATTACGAAAAACACTTTTAAAATTAGTGCGAAATCTTATGTTAGAAGTCCTGACTTAAAATTAGAAAATCACGAAAATTTTTCGTAAATCTGCAATAATGAGTCTTACTAAGACTACAAAACAAATCACTTATTGAAACAACTACTGCTCTGGCTAATATCTGACTAGTTAAAAGTCTAACGTCTTTGGCCTTTTGGATCTGATTTTTTAGATCGTTTTTTATCAATTTCTTTCACGAATTGAAAGCGACTTTTAGGGTAGTATCATCATATTGGCCAGTATCATCGCAGAAGCCTGATTCGGAGTGTCACTGTTATAGATGTTGTACAGTGTTGGAGATAGAGCAGAACCTTTTGGAACACTTGCACAAAGTACTTTCTAGAAAGTGTGCTGTTTATTTTGCTACTTAAGGTTTTGTCACGAAGAAAGTTATTCATGACTCTAAATATACAATTTTTATTATTCATTAAAAATTATTGAAATATAAATATTACTTGTAAAATTACTTTATGTGGAGGTCTCAAACAAACAATATTAAATATGTTTGTAAAAATAAGTCTGATAGACGATAAAAATTCTCGATAATATAAAGAAAAATGAAATATTTTAAAAAATTCTGGTAATTTTGGTATTCGTTTAGGATCGAAATGCTTTTTTTATTTAAATTTCTCAATATATTATGTGTCGCAAATAAAATGGACCATGTTGCTCGAATAAATATTATAATTTTAAATAATCGTTATATCATATAAAGAATATGTACTTTAAAAATAAAATATTATTATTATTATTATATGCATAATGTATAAAAATGACATAATTTTACAAAATAATTTCCTTGAATTACAGCAGCTGGTAACACAGGGACAGAGTCCTGCGATATTCTCTCACATGTGGGTCCAACAGAAGCAGGTCTGGTCTCAAGCGTACCTCTTGCTGAAGGACAAAAAACTGTACTTGTCGTACAAAGTGCAGATACTAGCGAAATTCATAAGGACTTCAAGGACCACGGGCACGGTGAGTTTCATGTCTTTTTTTTTCATTTTCCTTTAAAAATTTCATTCGCGCCGACGGAACGCCGCGGTCTCTTTCTCTCTCGTCCTCTTCTCGTTTCCTACAAAGGAAAGCAATTTATTTGCGCAAATTTGCATAAACCATCGGTGCGCGTGTTCGTGTTTCACAACAAAACGGCCAGACGCTATTGTTGCAGTTTATTTCCGTTAATAAGCGTTTTGTGGCCCGAAATGTAAAGGATTCGCGTGTTTGTGTATTGTTGACCGGTTACACGAGGACACTAACGCCGAATAAATGTTTTGAAATGTAAACGTATTGAAAATCTATTGTGTTTAAATAAATAACATGGGTTTGATTATGTTTTACTAATAAAAGATATCATCATGATAATTATGTTATTTCCACAATTACTAGGAAACCTAAAATGGATTTCTTAGTTATGTAAAGTTGAATAACTAAATAATTAAGTACAATAGTTGAGCAAGGGATTTAACTGTGCTTAATTATTTTTAACTGGGAAACTTGTTATGTACACTATTTGTTTATATGACTATTTAAAAAGATTTTTCGGTAAAAATGAAACGATAGTATTAATTTATATCATTCACTAGTATTACATATATATCTATGGTACATAAGACACGTATCCTGGATACTATTAATACTTGATGAAAAATATATCATCAATAAATTGAATACATAAATAAATATCAGGTTACACTAAAACATAGTATGCTGATTTTTTTCCCTGTAAATAAAGCTGTTTTGTAGTAAAAAAAATAGTTAATTAAATCTACATGAATATTCTAGTCATTTGTTGGACATTAATACTACAGATGACGTTTACTCATTGTGATAAACTTATTGCATAGATCCAACATCAAATGTTTATAAATTGTTATAATGTTATTTATAAAAACATTATTTTTAATTTCCACAAAAACTCATAAAAATATGAGTTATTAGAATTTAATTGATTGATGATAACAAGCTCGAAGATTAATAATTAAACTGTCGAATTGAAGAAGCTGTAAAGACATCATAGTTGTGGTAATTTATAACAACCGAACGATAATTTTTCACCATAAACATCCTGAAATCTTTTAGATATTGTCGCTGGTACGAGTTGTTAGCGTCCTCGTATAAGCGGACCATTAACAGAGTGCATTCGAGCGAGAGAAGAATGCGCATTGTAAATGTGAAAAATTCATTTTTCCTTATCGGAATTTTCCGGTAGTTTTGTATTTTTATCGTCCGGGGCGATTCACGTTTGCCTTGACTTTGATTTATCGTTAATATTTGGAAACGTCCACTTTTTATTATTGCACCTAAAACCATAATTGTTTGTTACAACATGCATAAAATAATGTATTTGAATTTAATAGCATTTGTATTAGAACACTTATACTTACTTTATTGAAAACACAGTTATATTCCTTTCTTCACTTTTTATTTTTTCACTGCTAAATGTACATTTTGGGCACTATGTACCCATTATCAATAGCTAACAGTTGCACTAGTACTTAATAATATAACTGTATTTAGAGCTGCAATAAAAGAACATGTCTAATCTGAAAATTTTAATTAAAAAATTATAAGCTTTATTGTATTGTATTTAGTGTATAGACAACAATGTAAGAATAAATATTTGCGATGTAATAACATTCTTTCTAGCAAAGACTTTACAAAATACTTTCATGTCTTATTGTTCCTAAGTTTTTGTCAATCTAAGATTTTAATACTATTTGATTAAGTGCTTAAGTGAAGTGACGTGCAGCAATCTGAAGTGTTGATCGCGTGATTATATCCATTGAGTCATACGAGCATGAAAAGTTTTACAATTTTAGACTGTATTAACTTTATAACTTATAAATAAATAAATAAATAAATATCTTTATTGACGGAAAACTCCATTAGTATAAAATAAGTATAATAAATGAAAAGTAAAATACGAATAGATACAATACTAAACTAATAAAAATAATGAAATGAAATTAAATTATTACATATTTGTCGTAACATTAATATTAACATCTTTTATATGACGTAACAACTGTTGCCGAGACATAGAAAATATATCAAAGTTCGAATTAAGTGAAAAATAATTAGCATACCGCATAAATTGACTAATACAATTATTGATACTATAATTTGTCCTATGGAACGGTATTCGGAACAACGGTCTGTAACGTGTTAATCTATTATCAGTGCCAATATAAAAGTCGATTTGAAAAAGAATATCAGGGCATTCAACATGTCCATTGATTATTTTATGAAACAACAACATTGTCGCCAAAACTCTTCTGCTACTTAAAGTGTCTAAACCAAAACTAGTCCTTAGCGTATCAAGGTTTGTGTTATTTTCATTACCGACTTTGTAAGAAAGAGATTTTAAAAAGTTATTTTGAATATTTTCAATTTCTTCTTGATAACATTTCTGACTAGGAGACCAGACACTTGAAGCATACTCCAGTTGAGAACGCACAAAAGCAATATAAATGGTTTTGAATGATGCGGGATTTAAATTACGTGAAATTCGTTTAATATAACCCAACATTCTAGCTGCTGAATTGCATATATTACTAATATGACTTGCAAATGTTAGTTTTGTATCAAAGAGAATGCCAAGATCTTTAATTTCTGTAACTTTAGATAAAGCAATTTCATCGATTTTATAAATGAAATCATGGTTCGATCTTTTACGGGAGAAAGTCATTATTTTGCATTTATCTGCGTTAAAAAGCAACTGATTTCGGCAACACCAACTGTAAACAGACGTCAGATCTTCCTGCAACAGTGCACAATCGTTGGATGATTTAATTTCTTTGAACAGTTTCAGATCATCAGCAAAAAGTAAAAAGTTGGAGTATTTTATTACTGATGCGATATCATTAATAAATAAAAGAAACAACAAAGGTCCACAATGAGACCCCTGTGGTACCCCTGATGGAACATGCACAATTTCAGAAATGTGGTTTCTTATTTTTACACACCGAGTCCTACCAGTTAAAAAATCTTCAATCCATTTACAAACCGATTCACGGAATCCTAATGATTTTAATTTCGATAATAATATGACATGATTAACTTTGTCGAATGCCTTCGAAAAATCTGTGTAAATAGCATCGACTACATTTTTATTTTCTAGGGCATTAGATATGTATGATTCATAAATCAATAAATTTGTTGATGTTGACCTGCCATTTCTGAAAACATGTTGCTCGTTTATTAAAACATTTTTACTCATCCAATACAGTTGTTCCGATAATAATTTATCAAATAGCTTAGGTATGGCTGATTGAATTGAGACACTGCGATAGTTCGCAATATCGTCTTTCTTACCAGATTTAAATATTGGCGTAATATAAGTACGTGTCATATTGTTGGAAATGAACACAAATTTAAAGAGTGAGTAAACATTATATGCAATGGCAACGAAAGAGAGTAAATACAGTTTTTTTAAAATCTATTCGGAATGCCGTTTGGACCTGCACCCTTACTATCATCCAGTTTTGTAATTGCGTCAAATATATCAGACACAGATAATTTGAAGGGCATGTGCAATACCTCTTGATGGGATCCGAAGTCATTTTCTTGTGCCGTTGTACTATAATTATACACCGTAGAAAAGAACCTTGCAAATAAGTTTACACACTCAGTGCCATTTTCACTAATATTATTATGAAAGTGCATTACTGCAGGGTACTCCGACGTACTATTCTTGAATTTAACAAAATTCCAAAAGTGCTTTGGATTTTGCGCAATACCGTTATTCACTGAATGAATATATTTACTATAGAGATAATCTCTCATATTATTACAATTCCTCCGTAGTGATTGAAAGGTCTGATAATTTACAGAAGTTCTAGATTTTTTAAAATTTCTATGTGCTACTTTTTTTAAAATTAATTAATTGAATCAGTTCCCTGGAAAACCATCTAGGATATCTAGAGCATTTGATACGCTTAACTGGAATATACAATTCAAGGGCTTCATATAACGGGTGTCCAACAATTATTGCAGTCCCGGGTGGCGTTGGAATAAAAAACGTAGGTCGATTCTTACATGTTGCAAATAAATGAACTGACATTTTTAATGCACTTTTAAGTTATGTTTGACAATTAAAATGTCAGTTCATTTATTTGCAACATGTAAGAATCGACCTACGTTTTTTATTCCAACGCCACCCGGGACTGCAATAATTGTTGGACACCCGTTAGAATACTATAGAAAGAATCGACCATTAAATCAATATTTTTTATATTCGAATCTAAAACTGACGACCAATTAATAGAGGTCAAGTGATAATTTATCGCGTCATAATTAGTACGGCTAAAATCGTAGATAATTTCGTCATATTTAAGTTGATTAAATGTATCTTGGTAGTTAAAAGGTAAATGGTATGGAATATGATGATGTTTAATTTCAAGTAGTAATTCAGTCGCACGTTCTACTAACAAACCTTCCTCCGCAAATACCAAATCAAGGAATGTTATTTTCGTTTGAAATGTTACATATTTGAGACAAATTATGGTAACTCAGTCTAGTAACTAGAAGCTTAGCTTCAGGTGAAGAGCTAGTATCCGGTAAATAATCAATATTTTCACCAAACCATTTAACATTGGGTATGTTAAAATCACCGCAAAAAATGAGTTTACTATCCCAATGACTCAGAGTGATGCTATCAATAGTATCACAATAAAATGAATATTTTTCTATAGATGAATTTGGTGGAAAATATACTGCTCCTATCACTAATTTTACGGAGTTAAATGAGACATGTACAAATAATTGTTCAACTATATTATTATCAATTATTATATTTTGACAATTAAAATGTTTCTTAACAGCGATTAAAACTCCTCCACCGCGAGATTGATTACTATTAATATTATCACGATCAGTCCTAAAAATGTTATAAAAATGAAATTTTAATTCTGAATCGAGAATAGCATCATCCAACCAAGTTTCTATGATTATTATTACATCGTACAAGCAACAGTTGACATTATGCATTAAAAACTCAAGTTTGGTTCGTAATCCGCCTGCGTTTTGAAAAAAGATATTAAGTTCTTTGTAATTAATTAGTTTTTTGCCTGATTATTACTATCGTTAATTGAACGTTGATTTGTTGACGATTTAATTATTTTAGGACGACCGTTAAGGAATTTTAAATTTATATCTTCTTCACCATCACTTTTTCTTTTAGTAAGTTCCTGTAGACAATTTTTGAGTTCTTCTCTTTGCTTGGCAGTCCTATCCTGGCCAAATTTAATTACGTTGTCTGTCAACTTCCTTGTTTTTAATATGATTGAATTAGATGTATCATGATTTTCCAAAATTGCTTTAATGGGTCTTAACCGTTTATTCTTTGGTCCCAGTCGAAACATTTTTAGAGGATTTAACTCAATATTTAATGGCAACAGAGTGTTATTTATTGCAGATATTTCTTTCTGTCGAATTTCTTCGGATGTAGCTCCTTGTTGATCCGGAACATTGTATATCATAATATTATTCTTACGCTTACGACGGTCCTCCATCTCATCAAATATATTGAAATCACTAGTTGAATTATTAATGTTGATGCTTCTGGAATTCCACTTTTCCAAGTTGGAAATGCGTTCTTCATCCACAAAAAAAAACTCGGCAACGTTAAATGTTTTTTGGAAAAACTTATATAATTTTATTGATCTAGTAACAAAACAAAATGAATGCAATAGTTTAACTTGGTTAGCCTTTTAGAGGGGACTATTTAGTTACTGGTGGAAGAACAGATTAATGTAGCAACTTTGTTGGATATGGCATCTGAAATAAACCAAACTAATTCAGACAATGACAGTAACGATGAAAACAATAGTGTTCAAAATTTTACTCTAAAATGTATAATGAAAGCCCTGAACTTTGCCAAATAATTGAATTATATTTTCTAAATGAATATTATTATATTTCTTCACCTAAAGAAGCTACAGTGTAGTGAAACAATTGTAGTGAATAAAATAAAAATTTGAAAATCATAAATAGTTAATGGATTTAAAAAAAATAAGTGCCTCAACAATCAACGAGATAAATGAAAATCCTTTCAATGAAAGAAGCACGCAATCTGAAAGGGAATTTCAGAAATGCTTGGCTTCAAACAACGAAATTTCTAAAGATCCCCCCCGGTCTAATGAAAATAACCTAAATTAACTGATTAAAAAAGAGATATTAAAACTAAATCTAAATAAAGAGAAAAAGATAGCGATATTTTGCTACTGTGTTATCAATAATATACTAAATCTTGAACCTAAAGATAATTGTGTAGAGGTTACACATTTAAGAATTGTGCTTGCGTATTAAAATTTTTTGTGAAGGCTCAAACCGACTGTGATAACATAAAACAACTAATATCCATATGAATAGAACTAGCCAAGAAAATACTTTAAAATAGTCTTCCTAGTATAGTTACAAATTTCAGCCCATATTGAATTTACCAATACTTCAAAATTGTACAGTTAAAAAAACAATTTAAACCGTTATAAATTTTATATAAATTAATACGTTGTCATCACATTTTTACAGTTTTTTTTTACAATAATGAAAAAGAAGAAGCTTTTGAATGTTTTTAAACATATTTTTATTAGTTTTGGAAGACAAATGTTAAAAAAATAAATTTACAATGGTAGATGTTGTCAATCAATATGATTTATTCTAAAATATAGCTATATTTCCTTTACAGAAGATGAATTCATTAGTTGTTTATATACTTTTGATTTGGTCAAATTTTTACAATTAAATGTTAATTTAATCTGCAAATAGATAAACCTATGAAGTTAAGTCTGCATATAAATTAATATTTAGAACCCAAACTTTTTCTTAAAATTTGGTCAGGTTTATAGTTATCAATGTCCTAGATATAACATTTTGTAATAAATATTCAAAACATATTCATTATTTGATGAAGGTTTCCAATTTTATATTATCAGAGCTTCACCAATAAAACAAACTGCGCTATAAATCAAAAATCAAAAACCTAAGGGTAATTATTATTTAAGTAATGTGCCTGTATATTAGAAACTATGCATAGAAATTTGTATCAAGGATAAAACTAACTATGATAAAATGGTACAATTAATATCCACAAGAATAGATTAAAAGCAACGTAAGAGTTTGCTTAAAAAAATCAGTCCTAAATATATGTTAGTGTATATATCCAATCTACTAACACTAGTAGTTATTAATAATAAATTTTATTCAAATCGAATATAGCATTCAATTATTATAAACAAAAGAAATAAAACATTTTGGAACTTTGAAAACAAATCTCTGTTTAACAGTAAACTTTTGGATATAGATATGTTGGGTTAAATCATCATATTTTGACCCCAGGAATTTGTGGTCCAGTCATTTCCCCACATTAACAGGACACCCTGTATATAAATTTTTATAGATTTCACAGAAACAATCTACACGAACGAACTCACCCAACAAACAAGAAATATTTATATAATCTTCGTATAACAGACAGTAGTTTTTTGGGAAATATATCTAAATAATCGAGAAAGAGAGAAATGCATACAAAAATTAAAGAAGCGTTTGCATCAATTACTTGAACCAAATTCCAATAATTACTATTTTATAGTATTATTTCATTTTTACACTCATTACATGGACAGAAAAGTGTTCGGCTTGACAATAAAACAAAACAATATTTGTAATGATAAAATGTTTTTTTCCTTAACATAACCTCAATTTAGACTAATGCACTTAGTGTAACGCTTCGCTTACATTTCTATGCCAGTCTTATAGTGCTCGGTCTCAAGTCTTTCAAAATAGGTATTTGTTTTCAACTGAGCATCCTCATTTGAGTAAAATATTTCACTAGCACTGCTTCAGTCGAGTAAAAAGAAAATAGTCACTAGTAGCCAGATCTAGAGAATATGAGGTATACGAGCCAAATATATCGGCCGTATTGGAAGCAGTGAGGTGGAGGATTGTCTTGATCAAATGTAGCCAATTGACCTCTTCGTCCAATAGTTCCAATAAATATGACAACATGCGCATCCCTAAATCTTCTGGTCAAAACTTTACGGGCTGATTGTTGTATCTTCGGACGCTTGTGATGGCTTTTACCAGGCAATAATCACTCCACTTCCGGTATGTGATGGATTCACGTTTTATTCATCATCACAAATTTACGTAAAAACTCTATCTTAATCCTGTTAAGCAGAGTCAGATTTTGTTTTAAAAGTTGAACTCGTTCCGCATTTTGGACCATTGTAAAAAAAACACGGCATCCAACGCACTTAAATCTCTTTCATGTGTAAATATTCATTAATGATATAACCAACCGCTTCCTTTAATATCCCTTTGAGATAATCTATTTCACTGTGTGGCCATTCAACATGACTCAACTTATTTTCTGGAATAACTCCCTCAATCGACCTTCCTGAAGTTGGCGCATCATTTGTGCTCGTACGATTACGACGAAACCCAGCAAACCAAATTTGGTGGTTTAATTTGGTTAAGCAGATGCAGCGTAACATTTAATCAAGCCAAGTTTTTACCTTAACTGTGTTTTCCCCATCAGGAAGCAATGTTTAATCAAAACATGAAATTCATAGCAAAAAATAAATTTAATAGGAAGCGTCACTTCGAAAGCTTCAACGCAATGTCATGAAATTTGACAACAACAACAAGGTTGATACTACAAGGTGGCGTAAAAGTAATGTGATAGTTTGAGTTGGCCGCCATTTTGTTATAAATGAAAAAAGAGCTCTGTTTTCATCAAAAGTTTATTTGATAGTGTATTATTGGTAACATTACTTGAAAAAAATATATATTGCTCAAATTGCTCGAGTTGATGCATAATTGTACTCGTTTTACGGCATTTTGAATTGTTGGTCGCAAAACATCTGGCTCCAAATTGGTGATTTCTTTTTCAATTATACCTTTCAAGTCTTGCAAGGTTCGTGGCCCCAAAGGAAAAAGTCTGGTGCTGTTAGGCCAGTTCAAATTTCCAAAACGGGAGATCACTCGACCTGGAAATTGGTGTCTCAAAATGATTTTTGATACGAAGTCACCCTCTTATTGCGCCATGTACAACAGAGTTTGGCAGTAAGTTAACCTTGCCCAACGGTTACCAGGCAGCAATTCGTTAACAGTTTGCACTTTGTAGGGGAACATTTTCAAATCTAGTTGATGCTTGTGGAACAGCAGCGATGTTCTCGTTCGAACACCCACTACGAGGCCGGCCACTTCTTGAGACATCTGTAGTGGACCCAGTTTGTACGAGGCACTCATCCACACGCTTAATTGTTCACATGGAACACGACGACAGAAAAAACGACGACGAAATTCACATTGCGTTAAAACAGCAGACTTAAAATTTGTGAAATAAGCAGAAACAATCCACTATCTTGATGTATCTTATATATTCATGTATATTCATGCTTGTTGACAACTAATTCACTATATATCTACATCATAAATGTCAAAGCATACTGACATTTGGCGCCATCTGCAAAAATGGCGGCAAATTCAAACTATGACATTACTTTTGCGCCACCTTGTATATTGGAAGTATAAGGATTTTTAATTCGTGACGCCATCTATATGTCAGGTCAAAGACTTTGCAGTCCATGTGGTATAAAATTTTGGTTATAAAATTTTAAGCTGTAGTTGAATTTTTAAATATATAACAATTATCTACTTAAATCAACTCTATAATAATGCTTTTCAATTATATAAAATTCTTAACGAGTTTAAAAACGAGTAATAAGGAAAATTATTTAAAGTTATTTCCCACGTATCCACCGTTCCTAAAGCTCTTCAATTCCTCCAGCAGCAAATTGACTCCCTGCAACACTGGTTTGCTAAATGGCGAATTAAAATCAATCCCCACAAATCCCAGCTCCTAATTCCCTATCACCGTAACATTAATCCTGCACACGATATTCATATCTCCAACATAACTGTTTCCCCTTCTACATCCATTAAATACCTAGGCATTACCATAGATCGAAAAGTCAATTTCAAACACCATTCAGTTTCAAACCAAACAAAAATCACCGCTAGAGCCAAAATGTTCAGAAACTTAACTTACAAAAATAACGGTATATCTATAAAAACAGCGGTTAAAATATATAAAATAATATGCCGTCCTCTACTCGACTATGGTAATGTCCTTTTCTCCAACTCCTGCAATCCTACTATCCACAATATCCAAGTTAGCGAGCGATCCTCCCTAAGAACTTTAACCAAAATCCGACACCCCAGTAATCCTCTACACAATCCCTCTAACCAATTCCTATATGACTCTACCTCTGTTATTCCCGTCAAGGAACGCCTTTTATACTTAAGTGAAAAATTTTCCAAAAACCCCTTCAACCATCAAATCCTTACTCTCTACTGCTTACGCAGAAATCCTCACCTAATCCCAAAATTCAAAACCCCCCCATTTACTATTTTCGAATTCATCGCATCACATCATCCATCATCATCATCATCATCAGAGACAGACTAACGTGACACATCGACAAGGACAAATCAGGGCTGAAAGACCTCAGGTCGATAGCCATTTAACAGACTAACCTCCTAACTCATATCATCATAAATGTATTATATTTGTCTTATCTGTATTTTATTTTTGTCTGTTAATAAAGATGTTGTATATATATAAAATTTCTAGACATAAAATCCATTAAAATAATACAGATTCAGTATTAAGTATTTCCTAGAGAGGTTTTGGTCCTACTAAATTTGAATACTTTGAAAGTTCAGAGAGATTAATATTTATATCTAAAATCTAGTTGAAAAATATTTATTCCCAGAAGTTTGCGATATAAATTAATATTGTTTATAGATTCTAAAAATATTAAATTTTAAAACCATTTGAAGCCAATATATCGTATAAAAATCGTTTCAAAAACATTCAAATAAAAAAATAGCCTTAATTATAGTGATTAATCTAACTTTTGTTGAAAATAAAAATATTCTGAATTTCTATACTAAATGGATTAAGAAACAGGCGAAAATTTCAAGTCGATGGCATTTTTTTTAAATATTTTTCAAGCCATTCTAACTTTGGAAACGGAACAGGTTTACAAATTTACAATCTCGAGTAGATTTTGTGGAAATTTGTTTGAAACATATTTTCGATTTTGTTTTAAACATAAATTACCACATAATTTGAATGATTTATGAAAATTTTAGTTCATACCTTTTTTTGAATATTATCAAACCCATATAACTTGGACGTCGTAACACGTTTATAAGTCAGAATCTTCTATGAATTTTGTGGAAGTTTATTAAAAATAACTTTTAAGTTTTGAAGCAGCTGTTAAAGTAGATTTCCAAAAAATCCATACGAGATTCTAACTTATGTATTTCTACCTCGCCCAAGCAACGAAAGCTCATTTGAAAAAAAAAGAAAACAAATGCCATCGACTTGAAATATTGTAAAACATTTCTACAAAAACTTGAAGAAATTTTGATTGATAAACTTATTACACCTAAGTTACAATGGCTTGAAAATAAAATCAAAACAAAAAATGCAACGACTTCCAAAAAATTAATTTAAAAATACAAAAGAATTTCATAAATCTACAGAAAATTAACTAATTCTAACTAATATTTTTTGTAGATTTACGAAATCCCATTTAAATAATTTTGGAAATTTACAAGTCGATGACATTTTTTGTTTCGATTTTATTTTCAAGCCAATGCAACTTAGGTGACGTAATAAGTTTATCAAAATTTCTTGAGAAATTCGTAGAAATGTTTTAAAATATTTTAAGTCGATGGTATTTGTTTTTTTTTTCATTTAAGTTTTCGTTGCTTGGGCGAGGTAGAAGTACATAAGTTAGAATCTCGTGTGGATTTTTTGATAATTTACATGAATTATATTTTAGATTTTGTAATGACCATCATTGACAATGCAATGGTAATGATTTTGAAAAATGATAAGTGAATAGCATTTTAATTTTTGCACCATTTTTGTCTAACACATTGCAGTTTGGACAACGCATCTTATCTGCATTTTGTGGAAAATTATAATATTTTGGACTTAATTTTCCCCATTAAACCTTAAAACCAAACCCACTTTTGCAGCTTTTAGAAAATTTAACGTTTATGTTTTTTTAAATATTTATTATAATTTGATATACATATTGGATTTTGTTTTAAGCATAAAAGCATAAATCAAAATCATATTTTAACGATGAAGCAAAATCCGACAGTAATTATTCCCAAAAATTTGGCGACAGCATTTGTTTTGCTGCAATGATTTACATCTTACATTAGTTTAGTAAGAAAAGAGTATTGTATGGATTGTATAGATTTTGTAGATATCCATTTGAAACTAATTTCAATTTTCGTTTTAAGCATGAAGATAATGCAATTTAATTTTAATGATTTTCGAAAATTTCAAGACGATTTATACCTCTTTTATATTCATGTAGGATCATGAAATACGTACCAAATAAAGTTGCGAAAAATAAAAAAATAACATAGTTCGAATGGAGGTTGCTCATCTTGCTTTTTGGATAGAACTCTTGCTGTACCATACTGCGAATAATCCGTTTATATATGAAAGAAAAATCGAAAAATATTACACTCCTGAAATTTAAATAGCTTTAATTCAAAATTAACATCACTACAATTTTTATCATCAGATACGATTGATTAATTAGAGATAATGATAAATAATTAGCGTTTCCGAAATGGAAATCCAATTATTCGCTATCAAGTACATCAAGAGCTTTTCCGGTTACATCGGGGCTTCGGATATGGGGAATTAAACCGGATCGCGCGGGATAATTTATTTCACAAGTGAATCGAAAAGGTACGACCCGGATTACCCCCCTCTCCTACCCCCTAGTACACCAACGCACCGACCACACTTGTATTCCTAGCTTTTATTAATTTAATAAAAGACTCGTCCGGCTATGCACCATCTTCAGCGTAATTGATCGAATTCCGTAATTAGAACGAATGGGTCCAGTAAGTGTTTGTAATGTGATTTAATAGCCTTTTCGTTTCATTAAAGTCCCATCACCATCGTTGCCGGCCCAAACATTTTTTCCCCATTCTTCTTTGTTACACACCAGAGATATACACGCTGCGTGTTAATTTAATAGATTGCACTCTCTGTTCGCCTGTGCGGAAAAACATCTGAAATTGTAAAATCGATACGGGCGGCTCGGGGGGTTCATAAATTTTCTTCGGACTTGCAATAACATGTTTTCGATGGTGGCGCGGTGGGCCCGGATTGGATATACCTGACGTTCATCCCCCGGAATAGTAGTCTAGTTGGCCTCGTTTTGCACCCCAGGAACTTCAAAGTGCGACAAGCAAAACAAACTTTCTGCCATCGATTTTCAATCGGGGGGGCTTCGCTGGCCTCCTCCCGTTCGCCCCCCATCCAAAACTGAAACTTCTCACTTTATCAATTTGCCCTAAAGTCCACACTTACCATGCAAACGTTCTGAATATATTATTACTTATTTTTATCCCAAATATCGAAAATATCTTTATCTCCATACGTAGCCAAGCCAATACCATCAAATGACTTTTGTCCTTTATCCTCCATATATTCTCCTTACATCATATGTACTTCGTTGCTTAGCAAAATTATCAAATTTAATATAAAGACGACATAAGTCACATTTTTTTATAAGATCCTTCTAAGGATATAATATGCCACATTAAGCTAAAATGAAGATAAAATATCTTGAGATGAGCTTCAATAGAAAAGTTTCACATAGACAAGATTATTGGCACGACTGAAAGAATGGCACATATATTGTGAATGAAGACATTTTTATATACAATAATCTTTATTTGGATAAAATAAACATTTAACATAAATCCAAATGAACTATAGACCTGAGGTCTTTCTGCCCTCTTCATTTTTATTTCCTACTTAAATTATATACAATTTTGGAAATTGAAAATAATAATATACATTTTCCTCAAGACAAACTCCTAACTGAATTTTCTTCATTAGACACGTCATATGTACTTGCAAGACAGTCGCTCATTTCGAATTGACTTATTTGAATATATAATACAAGCCTTTGATGCGTCCGTGGAGAACTGAACTTAATTTGTTAGTCGATGTCAAATTTGATAGGCATTATTTTGTCGGATTGAGCATTTGAATTTTGGGGTCTTCGTTTATATGCACTCTATTGCTCCAAACCATTCATAGCTTACTCATTAGACTACTATCTCATAATTTATTCGTGCTGAAGCAGAAGCTTAACCAAAGTATCTGTTGCTATAGGAGGAGTAGATTAATTTAATCCACTATTATAGTGAGCGGTATGCGATTATAAGTCTTAATACCATGACGTATAATTAGTTTCAATTTTAGATTTTTTTGCGAATTTGTATCCCAATATTTTTGAAGAAGAAAGCGTTCCAATTCCATCGTTAAACTAAGATATTTTAACCTATTGGATAATGCAATTTTATGATCAAATATTTTGGGAAAATCCAAATCTAGTTTCTTGGGTGTGGTAAAATGTTCTACAACTGTATTTCTTTAGGCACAATAAAGTATTATTCAAGTCATCTTATGACAAAGCTCACATAGCATGTCCTTACAGAGTCTATATACCTGTAGTAATCTTACAGTTTTCGTTTTTGATTATATAAGGATGTTAATATCTTAATATCTTTTCTGGTTGTCTCCTGCGGTTCTAGTTACATCTTAATGCCTGTTTTTTTTTATGTCCAAGTATTCACGCTTAATTTCTCTGGTTTAGTACACATATTGCATATAAATTCGGTATTCGTTATGATGAAGACTGATTGAACGATAGGACCTTGTCTTTTCACATGGTCTGATTTATTTTGAGAATAAATATTAGCTTACCATCTTTCTATTCTATTTTTATATACGCTAGGATAAATCTTAATTTAAAAATTGCTTTGAAGGTGCAAAATATATATATTCAACATTTTTGTTGTAGTGCATTTTCTGGAATTTTCAAGATCTTGGAGCGATTGATTAACAATTAGACCTCATACGAATTTGGCATCAATTTTTAAAGTCAAATTCCATTGAAGTGATTTTGATAAAATTCATTAGAGTTTAGTTATCAGAACGTATTGTTAATTTCATCGCGGAAAGAATTTTATTAATTTTTAGATTGCTTCACATCTTTGTTATAATTTGGCAATATCTGATGTTTTGGTTGTTTTTTTTTTTATAAAATTGATCACATTCCTAACTTGAGCCTTTATGAAATTTAAGTTTATCTATTTTCTTCGAAATGTTATTTTTTGTGATGTACGCTTCATCGTTTCTTACACTAGCTTTAAAGGTTCCACTTCGTGTTCCTTGTATTCCTTCTTTCTTGATGGATCAAATATTTGGCCTCTAGCTCGAAGCTAATATTCTGATTGTCTGACGTAAAAGGTTCTTTAATAACTTTAGACTTGCTAAAGTTACGCATTGGTTAGTTTCCTATGCTAGTACAGAATTCGTTACATATAAAAGGGAAATTTATTTAAGACACCATTTAATGTCCTATATAATTTAAGCTGACTTAGCGATAGAATCTTGTTTCTTCAGATGGTCTCTAATTATTATGAGAACAAATATTAGCTTGGCCGAATTCCATTCTATTGTTGTATACGCCAAGATTAAACTGATTTAATATGTTTTGGTGAGATGGTGTTATAATAACCAGCCCTTTTGTAGTAGTGATTGGTTATTTTGAAGAACTTGAAGTTATTGACTACCAATTAATGAGTCCTTATGAGGATTTCTCACCCTTTTTTTAAAGTCAACTATCATTGAGATAGCCTTATAATGAGTTTTGTAGTCTTGCTATTATAGTGTATGGTTAAATCTATCTAAAATTATGTTTTCTTTTTTCATTTGAATATCTTACATTTTTCTTATAATTTGTGAATGCCTGTTTATTAATTGTTCTTTTTCGTACTGCTGAATAGATTCCTAAATTGTTTCTTTAGTCAATTTAAGTCCTTATTCCACCAAAGATCTTATCTGCATAGATATTTTTTAGTGGCCAGCTAGACACATACACTTTTATAAGAGTATTTATAGGGTGAGGAGCGCAGAGGTGTCAAGATCCTTTTGAGTGAAGGAAGGAAATAACAAAGTGTTTTAATTCAATAGTGATAACTTCCCACAACTCAAATCAAACCGTGAATGTTAAGATATGTTTGATTGTTTTTTTTAAATACTTTATTAGAGGTTCTAGTCTTTGTTTCTCAAATCCCTACACCTAATATTTAGTGATGTATCAGAGCTTCGAACTCTAGGCCAAAGCCAATCTGCTAATGTTCAGATACATAGAGATCTTTAAGAATTTACCAATTTTTTATAAAGTCCTTTGTGATGACATCAACTATAATAACATCGAACATTAATTTTTGTCAAAAAAATCAAGAAAGTTTTTTTCTTCAAATTGTATTTTATTATAGATTATTGTATTCGTTCCGGTAACTGAAGTCCTTAATAAACATAAAAAATATCAAAATGCGCCTTTGTCAAAAAATGTGAAGATATTTTACGAAATTTCTGTTAAAATTGTCAATTAGAAAAATTAGAATTCTTAGGACCAATTTTTTTTTTCAATTGAAAAATAACAAAATGTTTAGAACTTATTTTCAAATTATACTTTTTTTATTTCACATTATTGGATTTGTCATTGATACAATTGATACATAGGTTCTTCATCCGTCCAAATAAACCAGTAAAATTGGTAAAATTGACAATAGTTATACATAATCAGAATGCTCATGAGGATAGGAATAGGTTTTGCATTAGTTATTTTTTAGCTGCCCCAATGATTTTTATTTTTAGTAATTTTTTTTTCAAAATATACAAAATATCACTTAGATATTCGGTTGAAACCTGACAAAAAATACTTTTTTTTATCGTTAAATTATATTTTGTTTTCCGGTCCCCTCTTGTTAATTTAATTATATTCTCCATCTGTTTAAATAAACTAGAAAAAACTTATCACTTTGCGTTTTTTTTAAGTGAAGATTTTTTTCGAAATATGTAGTAAAATTGGCAACGTTTATACAAAATCAAAGTCATCCGGAGCAAAGGAATTGATTTCACTGGTTTCTCAAATTATATTTTATTGGATTCGTCTCAATAATTTTAAATGAGACACAATAATTTGGTTTTACCACTATATTTGGTAAAACAAAGTTATTGTGTCTCGTTTACAAATCATTCAAGATATACCACGAAGTAAATGCCTTTACCATCAAATATTCAATAACTTTAATCTATTAGTGGCCCGAAGGGATGTCAGCCATCTGTACATATCAGCAAATACAAATTATCAATATGCAGCTTTTGCCAAAAAAAAGTTATTTCTCGAAAATTTATACCAAAATTGAAATGAGTTAATTTTTGTCTAGCAGTTCTAATAAAAAAAAACGAAAATAGCAGATTTATTAAAATATAATCCAAAAATGGTGATGTGGCCATCATAATATATATATATATATATATATATATATATACAGACATCTTTATTGACAAATACATAGTGTATATAATAAAAATAATATATATACATAGCATTTAAAAATCTTTCCGCCTGTCTTCTTTTTTTAATTTTAATTTTTAATTAAGTCCTTGTCATTTCTTGAGAGGTCATGATTACTAACTGTCTTTGTGAAGTTCCTGTCATAAATTAGTTCGTAAATGAAGCGTCGTTGAGATTATGAAACGATGGAATGAATTCGTGTATTGTTAAGGAAGGGAATTTACGTTTAGGGATAATGCTTTTGTTTCTGGGAATGCATAGCGCATTTAGGATTTGGAAGTAGTTAGGATTTTGAGCAAATATTTTGGAAAGGGAGTATAGTCTTTCTTGAATTGGGATTACCTTTGTCGAATCATACAGCAATGAATTTGATGGGTTATGGAGAGGATTTTAGGGATGTCGGATTTTGGTTAACATCCTAAGGGCTGATCTTTTAAAGGTTACGTAATGTTACTGGGTGAGGGTTGTAGAAGAGGATGGCTGGAATAGTCAAGCAAAGGACGGCAGACAATTTTATATAGATGTGAGTTCTGGTTTGTATATTTATACCCTGTTTTTGTAGGTTAGGCCTCTGAAATGTGCCGCCCTTTACTTGACTTTTGCTTTAAAAGAAGAGGAGTGGATTTTGAAGGTTAATTTAGTATCGAATATTATTCCTAGATATTTGCAGGTGACGGAGGGATATATATTTTGTCCATTTATGAATATTGATGGAAGCGGTTCCTTAAGTCTGTGAAAGGGAATGATGAGTTGGGTATGGCTTTGGGGAGAGTGGTGGCGTGTGTAATTAGGGCGGCATCGTCGGTACAAAGGAGTGAATAGGCCGATTTATTGAAATATTTTGGATCGTGCACCAGGAGATTGTAAAGAATGGGATAAAGAGGAGAGCCTTGAGGTAGACCTTGCTCTGATGAAAATTAGTTAGAAAAGGAACTGAGGTGTGAGGGAGCGTTGTGTAGGAACCAACATAATATTTTCTCACAATGATGGTTGCGACCGTTACTACGTGGTAATTCATAATGAACACTGATTAAAACACACTATGTTCTCTTTCTCTATATTTTTCTTGAAAACTATGAGGTTTTACGCAAAAAGGTTATTCTTAACAATTTGCTCAATTTTCGATTCTTTAGAATTAGTTAAATTTCATTTAACTCCTATAGTTTATTAGCAATAGGCAAAAAATGTCAATATTATTAATTTTTAATATTTTTCTCGCAAGTTAAGAACTTCATGAAAAATATGCTTTAACAAAACTTTTTCAGTTTCTCATTCTCTTTAACTTTTGTTTGAAAAGTTATGTGATATTTTCGGTTTTTGAATGCTAACCAAAAGCTTTTCAGTTCCAGTTTTTAACGATAAAACTTTAATTTTATGAAACTTTAAAATTATTTAGCCTCTAACCAACCCTTTAATCAGTAAGACGTAAGCGAAAATTTTAATTAAAAGTTGTAAAACGTAAATAAATATAACATTATTGCAAATTTTTAATATATTTATTCAAATAAATTATTCAAATAATTTTTGATGATGTTTTACTGATTGGAGGTTGGGATATAGGCCATCCTTATCATCTCTCGGCTTCCAATAAAATTATTTAGAATAGTTTTTGAATAGAAAAAAAACTAAAAAGGTATAATTTTTGACTGAGTAAATTAGTAAAAATTTGACGCATAATGAGTGGACAGAATTTAAATCTAAATTAGATAAGATTAGCTATAGAAAGTCATTTGTTTTTAAACTTAAATTTTAATTTTGTTTTATTTTTTAAATTCAATGGGGTAAAACACTTGTTAAGTTCCATAATATTTTTATTTTCAGTTGCCTGACACGTGTTTCGATCATTCCTGATCATTTTCAAAGTACAAAATAATTAATAATGAAGTAGTGTAAGCTATATATATACAAGTTTCTAATTAGGACAGTCCCGCAATTATTATATTATCCGCCTGCATTAGTTCATGTTGGTTATTAAGGAGATTAGCTCCACCCCTAATAGCTTTCTTGATCTCCAAACCCTCCAGGAGGTTAAGCTTTCGGCCTTTTTTGGAAATTCGGATCGGTGTAATCTCCCCCATGTGGTGCCCGGTCTCGATACAATGTTCCGATAATCCCGTTGATCCTTTTCGGTGTGCAATTGATCGGCGGTGTCCATTAACTCTAATTTCAAAATTCCTCCCCGTTTGGCCAATAATATATTCCGCTGCAATTTGAACATCCTATCTTGTAAATTCCTGAATTCTTAAGGTTGTCTTTTGATTCTATTTTATTATTTACTATGTGTGATGCTAAATTTGATCTATTCACGTCTATTGGTTTGATGTTATGTCTGCTTAAATGTTTTTTGATTTTACTGCTAGTATTTTTGATGTAGGGTATAACGGTGTAAAAGTTTGCTTCCTCCGTCTTCGTAGTTGGGCTATATAATAACCGACTTTTAATTTTCTTCTTTTTGTTTTTGAGCAATTTATTTACTGTTTGTGTGGTGTATCCATTTTTCCTGGCTATGTCATGAATGATGTTAAGTTCCTTCAGGTAGTTCTCTCTAGACATTGGAATTGTGATGAGTCGGTGTAGGAAGGCATTTGGGGCGCTTGGTATGAATCTATTGGTATGATTGTGTCCGTGGTGGTGCTTTTTCTGTGTATTGAAAATTGTAGTTTGTTCTGATGTGTGTGAACTGTTAAATCCAAAAAATTAATTGTACCATTTTCTTCCGTCTCCATTGTGAATTGTATGTCTTTGTGTATTTTGTTTAATTCTCATCACAATTCCAATGTCTAGAGATTACTCATCCCTTTCTAGTTGTTATGGTCACATGGAAACACGTTTAGCCTTTTATCCTTTATGTAATTTTAGTCAAACCTGCCATGAATTCTTGGATTAATCGCAATAATAATATTAACGTTAAAAACAGCAGTCCTTATTTTTAGTTTCATATTATTATTATTGTACAATTATTTTTGTGATATAAGTCTCAAATTGTGTTCGGTATAGGCCTACCAATACCGACCCCAAGTTGATCTATATTTAATGCACTTGATGCCGCTTTAGAAACTGCCCACTATTAGAATACTAATATTAGCCAATGATAATAGTCTTCTATTGTTTTACTGTGACGAGTGTGCTGTTTTAAATTCAAAGATATTTTACGAGCTTCTAATCCTCTTCTAACATTATCCGCAATCGTGTTGAGATATTGGTTACCAGTGTTATAATAAATTCTTACTTGAGATCTTCACAATGGTTGTCTTGGTGTTGTTTAGTCCTCTATTAAAATAATAATTTTCTCTAAAATATTGGGAGATATACAAGAATAGAATAAGAAGTGGCAAAATTACCCAACTCCGATGGTAATTAAGTATCTTCTAATTCCTTTTACACATTTCTGCTACCTTCTTTTCGAAGCAAGTATTGCATTTCAATGTTCTTCAACAGTTTCTTATATCTTTCTTGACTTCAAGTATTTATAGGTCAACGCCTTTAAAGGTCCTTTTAGATATTTCTAGATGCCTTATTTATTGTAACGAAAACTCTTACCTTTAAAATTGTTAATTTAAAAAAATGGAGTTGAAAACTATTGTAACTATTGGAAATTTAATAACAAATTTAACTTGTGATCAAAGAATTTTATTTTTTAGGAATGTGATAAGTTTCAAAAGAATGTACTAACCATATATAGTACATTTTTCTTAAAGCTTACTAAAATAATTTACTTAATTGCATTTTTAATAAAAATCAAATAATATTACCAAGAGGAACTATTTTGTTGTTTGTCGTGTATACGTCATTTTACCATTTGCAGTTGTAAAACATGTGGGATAGTCTAATTGTCTCAGATAACGATTGCCAGTATTCCCAACTGTGCGTTAGCCGAACACAATCGTTACGTACAATTGTCAATTTGCATGTCGGCAACACCGGAAATTGCAATATTTAAACCGATTACCGGCTGTGTAAAATGCAAATGGACTTTGATGATACGTTGATGGGCCAATCACGTAGCGACACTTCTTTTCTGTTTGCCGAATTAATATTCATGGTGTTGTGTAAGGTTAGGGTTATTACCATGTAGATAGGATATTTCCATGCATCAAATGTTGCACACATACACTTACACACTTACACGGTATGGCATGCGGAAAATTAAAATCCCGGTATACCGGGAGTTCATTGTTTGCAAATGTACTGTTGAACAAAAAAAAATTGTACTACTATATGTGTGTGTGTGTTCTTCGAGTGGTTCAGGACGATTAAATATTGTTATTAATTCCGGGATGTACCGTTCTGAAATTATTTCCGTATTAATGCGGAAACATTCAAAAATAAAATTGATGATACTTAAAACTATGTAAAATTAAAAATTAGTTTACGCTCCTTTGTATAGCCACTCGGGAAATAGACCGTCTTCATTATATTACGTGTGTCTGTAACAACATGATTTATGTGTAAAATAGAAATAAAAATGACCAGGTCTTGATCAAAAATCAAAAATTATAATCACTATAAAATCTTTGTGATATTTATGAAACAAGGTACATATTTTTATTTATAAAGAGAATTTCCTTTAATATAATAAATCTAGTTGGCAAAATTAATTACAATAATTACTTATGATGATTTAAACCCAGAGTTTATTTTTCTTTTATTATAGTATTCATGAATTACAAGTTGATGATATTATTTTTAGTGATTTATTATAGCGTAAACTTTGCTTCTAATTTAGACGTAGTGTACAGTTTCTGAAAGCATAGGTACATTACTTTATGGATGCGAGCCAAAACTGCTTTCTTGGTTTATATAATATACTGGTAGCTATTGCGGAGAATATTTATATCGATTTAATCTTAATATCATTTTTTTCCCGTATTGGGGAGGCACTCTCTGTGTGTGCGGGGGAGTTTATGGGAGCTATTCGTATGTGAATGGAAGCCAATTTAAAGGCTAATATAAGTGAATTATGGCGGAGTATGTGCATGAGAAAATTATGTTATATATTCTACTTTGTTTTCGTTGGCTCCTAAACAAATTTCTGTAATAATAAAAGCTGCAAATAATTTACTACGATTTATGTAAGGTGATAAAGGAGTTTCCTTTGAAATAATGTATAATAAATAATAATTTTTCATAACGCATAAAGGATACATTGTAAATGTCGAAATCTGTATAGTCTGAAACCATTTTCTCATTAACTTGCAAACATTTTGAATTTTTTTAGATATTTTTTCTATTGATTCTTTATTTCTTTCCAGTCTCTGTGCCCATTCTCTCTCGTTCTGCTAATTTCTCTGCTTCTAATGTTTTATATTATATATCCCAATAATATACTCTTGTTATTTTTCTTTCACTCTCTGTTAGCGTACAAATATCTGTTTCTGCTTATGAGGTCTTTCTGTTACCTATTAGTGCTGTTTTAAAACTAATATTAACAAATGGTGATGTGACCATCATAGTACTTTCCCTATATTTTACTCGAAAACTATAAGGATTTAGAAAAAAAACTATTCTTAATAATTTGTTCACTTTTAAATTCTCTACAATTCTCATACAAATTTCAAGTAACCATTAGGAAAAATGTCAAAATTTTCAATTTTTATATTTTTTAAGAATTCTACGAAAAATATATTTTAATAAAACTTGTTCAGTTCTTCATTCCCTTTAACTTTTGTTTGATAAGTTTTGTAAAATTTTTCATATTAAAAAAAATATCGGAAAAAAACAAAAAAAAAGACCTTGAGTAAATATCCACTTCCGGTTTATGAATGTTTACTAAAAACTTCTCAGTTCCAGTTTTGAACGATGAAACCTTAAGTGTAAAGTTTCATCTCTATAGGATCTTTCGTTTTTTTTGTAATTTAGTCCGGTCATTTATGCTATTTTTAGTATTAAATCAGTTTTCGAGCTTTGTAAACATTAAATTTTCGATTCATAGAATTTTCTTAACTTATTAAATCAATTAAAAGTTTAATTTAGCGGTTTCTGGATGTAAATACCTTTTTATCAATGTGAATTTTCGAAACATTTAATTTTCTAGATATTGTTTTTCCTAAATATAAAATTATCCATGTATCGAATCTTCTAAACATTGAATTTAGAAGTTTCTGTGTTTTAATATGTTACATTAAATGTATCAAACATCATATTTAGAAATTTTTGTATGTACATTTATTATATATCGTATTTTCTATATATTAAATTTTTAAACATCCAATTTAGTTTCTTTTATTAGCAAATATTTTTATCAATTAACTAATTTTCTAAATAGAGAATTTTCTAAACTAAATGTTAAATTTTCGAATGAATCCATCCAATTTTTTGAGTATTGAATTGTGTAAATACAGAATTCTCTGTACATCAAATTTCCTACACATAAACATTTATAAGTATTTAATTTTCTAAGCAGAGAATTCTCTATCCATTGAATTTTCTGAACAATTTCTTTTATGTATTGAATTTTCTAAACAGAAAATTGTCTATATATCGAATTTACTAAACATAGATGTTTATGAAATGTTTTTTAAACAAAGAATTTTTGATACATTCAATTTTCTATATGCCAAAGTTTCTAAACATACATTTTTTTTTGTATTGAATTTTCTATACAGAGAATTTTCTTTACGCTTCTTTATAAATATAAACTTTGTATTGAATTTTGTAAACATTGAATTTTCTATACATCGAAAGCATTCAAATTTTTAGTATTAAAATTTTTTCAACAAAGAAGTTTCTATACATCGAATTTTCTAAACACAAAGTTTTATGAATATTGAATTTTCTAAATATAAGGTTTTATAAGTTTTTTTATAAGACCAAAAAATGTTTATGAATGATGTATCGAAGATTCTATTTAGAATATTCAACTAAATAGAATTTTCTATACATCGAATTTTCTAAAACGCAGAGTTTTTTATAATGCATTTTCTTAACAAAAAAAAATATAGAGTTAGAGTGTGTTTATTTCCAAGCAGAATATTTACATTAATGGGTTAGTCATAAGTAATAATTATAAAATATAAAATTTTCTGAATACTTAATTTTCCAAACATAGAATTTTCTGCACAGCGAAATTTATAAATATACATTTTTTGAGCATTAAAATTTCTAAATAGAGAATTTTCTAAACAATTTTCTTTATAATTGTTGAATTTTTTAAACAAAAATTTTTCTGTACATTGAATTTTCTAATCAAAGAATTTTATATATAAATAATTTTCTGTTCATCAAATTTTCTAAACATATACTTCTTTAACCATTGAATATTCTAAACAAATAATTACTAAACATAGAAATGCCTAAAAATAGAATTATCTGTACATCTAATTTTCTAAACATAAATATATTTGAGTATTGATTTTTCTAAACGAAGAATTTTTTATATTATACATCGAATTTTCTAAACATATATTTTTTGGGTATTGAATTTTCTAAACAAAAGATTTTTTATACATCGAATTTTCCAAACAAAGAATTTTCTATACATCGAAATTTTTAACAACAAAGGTTCTAAACATCAAATTTTCTGAACATCCACTTTTTTTGGGTATTGAATTTTCCAAACAAAGAATTTTCAATACATCGCATTTTCTAAACAAAGAATTTTCTATACATCGAAATTTTTAACAACAAAGGTTCTAAACATCAAATTTTCTGAACATCCACTTTTTTTGAGTATTGAATTTTCTAAACAAAGAATTTTTTATACATCGAATTTTCTAAACATATATTTTTGGGTATTGAATTTTCTAAACAAAGGATTTTCTATACATCGAATTTTCTAAACAAGGAATTTTCTGAACATAAATATTTTTTTAGTATTGAATTTTCCAAACAAAGAATTTTCAATACATCGCATGTTCTAAACAAAGAATTTTCTATACATCGAAATTTTTAACAACAAAGGTTCTAAACATCAAATTTTCTAAACAACCACTTTTTTTGAGTATTGAAATTTCTAAACAAAGAATTTTCTATGCATCGACTTTTCTAAACATAATTTTTTTTGAGTAATCAATTTTCTAAACAAAGAATTTTCAATACATCTAATTATCCAAACAAAGAATTTTCTAAACAAAGAATTTTTTATTCATCGAGTTTTCTAAACAAAATGTTTTCTATATATACAAAACATAAAATCGAATTTTCTAATTCAAGAATTATCTATACATCGAATTTTCTAAACATTTTTTTTTAATATTGAATTTTCTAAACAAAGGCTTTTCTAAACAAAGAATTTTCTATACATAAAATTTTCTAAACAAAGAATTTTCCCTACATCATATTTTCTAAACAAAAATTTTATTGAATTTTCGAAACAAAACCAAAATTATATATTTTTTTTTAAATAAAGAATTTTCTGTACATCGAATTTTTTAAACAAGGAATTTCCTATACATCGAATGTTCTAAACATATTTTTTTTGAGTATTGAATTTTGTAAACAAAGAAATTTCTATACATCGAATTTTCTAAATAAAGATATTTCTGTTCATCGAATTTTCTAAACAAAGAAATTTCTGTACATCGAATTTTCTAAATAAAGAATTTTCTGTACATCAAATTTTCTAAACAAAGAATTTTCTATACATCGAATTTTCTAAACAAAGAGTTTTCTGTTCATCGATTTGTCTAAACAAAGATTTTTCTATACATCGAATTTTCTTTATAAATAATGTTTTATACATCGAAATTTCTAATAATAATTTTTATACGTTGAATTTTCTAAACATAAAATTTTATAAGGATTAAATTGAGGTTTACGCGCTATTCCTAATAATTTGTTCACTTTCGAATTCTCTACATTCTCTACAATTATTTGTAATATAAATTTCATATAACTCCTGTAGTTTAGCAATAGAAAAAAAATGTCAACATTTTTAATTTTTTTCTCGCACGTTAAGAACTTTTTGAAAAAATGTTCAAATAAAACTTATTTAGTTTCTCGTTCCCTGTAACTTCTGTTTGAAATGTTTAGTAAACATTTTCATATTTAAAAAAAATATTGGAAAAGAACAAAAAACGGCCTCGAGTAAACATCCGGTTTTTGAATGTTTACTTTCGGTTTTTGAATGTTTACCAAAAGCTTTTCAGTGTCAGTTTTTAATGATAAAACCTTAGATTTAAAGTTTCATCTCAAACGGATTATACATTTTTGAGATACAGCGCCCACAGACATTTTCGTGCACGAAAACAATACTTTCCCTATAAATACTATATAGGGAAAGTAATTATTTTATTATATCTATTTTTTTAAATGTATTAGCGTATTTTTGACCTATCTCAATATATACTTTTTTATATGATAGCTATAGTATGATTAACTCTTACGTTTAATTTAAAATAAATTATGAAGAAAGTAGTTTATATGATGCAAAACTGTTTCTTTCACACTAAAAGTCTTTAAAACAATTATAATCGTAATAAAATGTATTACATCTTAAATTACTACAACTTTTTAAAGTTTTAATTTAAATATACTTTTTGATGCCCATCCCTTCTAATTTCTCTCACCCCTTGCTTATTGCCTCTCGTTTTCTCTTTTCCCTCTCATTCTCTCTTGGCCTAAGTCTTTATGGACCTTTTAAGCAGCCCAGACATTACATACGGCTCGTAGGAAATAAATTTACAAATAAATTGCTACTTATTTCGAGCAGTTTGTTCTTGGGTCCTTCCTATTTTCATTTAAAGGCAATAAGCTGTTGGAGGGTAATTGCCCCAGTAAACTCTAGACGTTTAACGTCGCCCTCATCTTCCTCTGGCTATTTGATTGAAAGTCCCGATTACTTATTTTTCAATTACATTTTTTTTGTAGCTGTTACAGTTGATTAATTGAATTTCTGAAATCTTTTAAACACTATAAAATTTTAGAAATTAGTAAATTTCCTCGTAATCTTTAAAATATTTTCTTTAAATATATGAAAAGTTAAGTATCTTCCAAGACATTAAATATTTAACATGTTTAGCCTTTTTAATATATATTTTTTTAATATTAAGCAATTCAAATCTATGAAAATCGTACATTTTTGAATTTTTCTACTATTTGAAATTTTTGATGTGTTGCAGTATTTTAATTATTGTTTAATTTTTTTATTTGAAATGATTAAAATCTTATATGTTTATTATTTTAAATATATGAATTTTTCAAATGTTTGAAATAGTCTTAGCATTATATAAAAATTTTAAAAAATCCTTCTAGCCTTTTAAATATTTGAAATCTTCAAAATCTTCAATTTCTTAAAATCTGCGTAACCCTTTAAATCTTTGAAATCTCTTGAATCTTTGAAATCTTTTGAATTTTTGAAATCTTCAAAAATGTGATATCATTAAATAACTTGAAATCTTTAAATATCCTTGTAATGTTTAAAGTATTTTAAACCTTTGAAATCGTTAAAATATTAATCTTAATTTATTTTGAAACTGGACTGTAACATTTTATATTATTTATAGTTAGTACTAATAAATAATAAATAGTTTGTTCTCGTTTTAATTGAGCAAGTTTCGTATTGTTGAGCTTCAGCTGGAAAATCGTTTATAAAAAAAACGAGAAACAAAAGGGGTCCCAATATAGTTCCCTGAAGAACACCGTACCAAATATGACATACATGACGAGTCTTATCTGGAATTATCACCTGAAATTTAAGTTCATAAAGAAATTTATAATCCTAATTAAAATTGTTTTTCTTTAAATTACGTAAAGTATTAAAAATATTGCTAATACTTAAGTATTTTTTTCTCTTGCAGCTTTTAATAATTTAAATACACGAAATTAATTCATATGCAGATCGATTGTTAGGCAAGAGTGGAGAAATAAAATCCATCCTTCTGCGCGCAATCAACGAAACGAATGAATATTTCATGAAGTTCGCCTCAACAATAAAACGACTCGTAAGAATTGCTTGAATTAAACCAACACTATCGGTAATTACGTTATCCAGATGACTGGCAGGATTCGTCTCGTGTGGGAGATTTGCTTTATCATTTCCTCTGGTGCGCTTTGTAGTAACGGCCATCATCATCGCATTTAATTTGATGTACTTCCTGAACAACCGCAATAACATAAGACTTTATGCGTTATGCGTTCCTTTTGACAAATCTCGTTTTGCTTACATAAAGGGCGCGTTTGTATAGGAGAAGTTTTTTTTTATAGTTATATCAATTTTTATATCTCTCTTCCTCGGTTTTGACGTACGGCCGCTCGGCATTTTCGACGAAATGTGAGGATTTTTATTTCGAGAAATAAACAACGTGAAGAGTTGAAATAGTTTATCGTCGGAAATATGGCTCATTTAAATTTTACTTAACAACTATGTCAGTGTAATAATTACACCGAAAATATAGGTATGAATGTAACATCAATAATAATATTACTGTTAAATATATATTCACTATTATCATTATTGTTATGGAATTATAAAACAATCTACTATTCTCTATTTCTATGAATAGTAAAATAAAACATTGTGTGATATTGACTATGAATCCAACTTGGAAATTAGAGTAAAAAGTTTAAATTGTAAAAAAAATTAAATTTCTAGAGAATACTAGAATATTTTAAAAGAACTACACGACTTATAAATTAAGGTGACAGAAGTTCACTTTAGTAAGAGATATATGTGGGCCAGGAGAGAGGAAAAACTGGATGGAAGAAAGTTGTGGAAAATGTGTACTATGTATGAGTGGAAATGATAATTTAAAACACTTAGCAGTAAAGAAGAATAAGTAGGCAAAACAAAAGTACTGGAGTTTGATGTAACGCAATCTATAAAAAAATGTTAAATTAATAACTTCGAATTTACGATTGTGGAGAAGCGCTGAATCTTTAGATTAAGCATTATGATATAATCCAGTGCTCTACATTTCTAGGAACTCCAAAAAAATGTAGATTTTTTAGGACTGGTATAAGATTTCTAAGAAAATATAAGAGTGTAATAAAAAGCAGAATGATATCATCAACAAAACTGGAGTGTTATGTAATGCAATCTCTAAAAATTAAATGCAAAATAAATTACTGTGAATTTCGCTTTTTTTTTATTTTGTTATAGAAGAGAGGAAATCTTCAAAAGACACCCCGTATAAACGGGGTAGTGTCGCATTCACAACCTCCTGGTGTGCCTACCGACTAAAACCTCTCTCCTGGCTGTTGTATGCCTCTTCAGCCTGGAATGGTGGGGAATTTATGGATGTGGAAAAAATAGGAAACTATGTAACCGTATGTTGGAGCCTCGTTTAGAATCCTCTCGTAGAAGAGACGGAAGCATCTCCGAATGATTCGTCTTTCCAGGCTGGCCAGCTTGCCGATGATGTATGGTAGTGCAGTGATGATCTCTGGGGTAAAATATTCGTTTGCGGACGGAAATAATTATGTGATTAATGATGGAAGTGTGTTTGAGGGATTGCAAGAGGATAAAGCCAAGATTAGTGATTTCGTTGGCCGGTTTTTCTCCATTTACTGATCCAGTTTTCAGCTTAAAGGATGTAGCTCTGCAGGTGTTTGGCCGCGGCTTCCGGCGTTGAAGCGGTTGTCCAGAACGCCATGTCGTCCACGTATTGCTGCATTGTCGACTGGATTGCTTTCAGCTTGAAGACTGGTGTAGGGAAATCTGCAACATAGATGTTAAATAAAGTATGTGAGAGCACGGAGCCTTGTGGGAGGCCGGCCCGTGGCGTAAACGCATTGGAGTTGCCCTTTCCGCAGGTGACCGTGCACTTTCTATCATTTAGAAAGCTGACGACGATACGTTGTAGTTGGTGAGGGAATCGGTAGTCCTTCAGCTTGTACAGGAGTCCGCTGTGCCATACTGTGTCGAACGCCTTTTGGAAATCCAAGAAGACGCCGTAGCAGATGTGACCGTTGTTGATGGCTCGAGTGGCATCGTGCAGCAGATGGATTGCTGGATCGTAGGCGGATTTTCCTGGTCTGAAGCCTGATTGATGAGCCGGAATGATGTTGTTCTCATCGCAGAAGACGTTGAGTCGATCGAGTATGATTCTCTCGAACGCCTTTCCGATTCCGTTTAGTAGGGAGATTGGCCGGTATGAGCTGACGTCGTCAGGTGGTTTCCCGCGTTTGTGGAGCATGATTATCTTCGCCGTTTTTCATGGAACAGGGAAGTGGCCGGCGGACAGGCACGCGTTGAATAAATCAGCTGCAGATGGAGGCAGCTGTATGAACACGGCGCGACAGATCTTGTCCGGGCCAGCGGCGGAGTTTTTTGCCTTTTTGAAAGCGTCCATGACTTCGTCAGCGGAGATAGGATTGTCGTCGGTGGAGGCCGGAATTTAATTATCGCAAGTTGCAGGCGGAGGGACTGGAAGCCAATTATAGATGACGTGTTGCCTATGGTTTTCGTCGAAGTTCGGATCCTCGGCGGTGTTGAAAGCAGATTCCAGGGAGTTGGCGAAGGCTTGTGCTTCCTCTTCCTCATCCTCTGGAGGGCGGCCGTCGATGCGTAGACGGCTCGTTCTGGCATGTATCTGGCCGGTGAGGACTTTGAACTTCTTCCAAAATTTGGCGCCGTCTTTGTAACTGTCGCTTTCCATTGTCTGAAAATATTCCTTTTCTCCTTGATGAGTTTTACAACTGCTGGTGGTAGGACAGGACGATTGATGCACACTCGGCGAGTTGGAATGGCGGCCGACGATCTCCGGCAGACGGCATGCAGCTTCTTCGATGTCTCGAATGGAATTGAAAGTTGTGTGCGGCAGCGTTTCCTCGATGGTACGTTGAAATAGATTCCAGTTGGCTTGCTTCATGGCGTTAATCATTTTGAATTCCGGAGGAGGTCTTCTTGGCTTGCCAAGGAGACAGGAGGTTACGAGTGGAATATGATCGCTGGTGATGCTGGTGCCGTGATAGGCGAAATTTTGAAAATGATTTAGGAGGGAGATTGTGATGAGGATGTTATCGATTGTTGAAGATTGACCTCTGACGAAGGTAGGTGAATTACTGGGAAGCATGTGCAGTAGGGATGACGATAGTAAATCGACGAGCTGTGGACCGCGGGTGTTGTTCGATGGAGAACCTAGCGTATGATGTGAAGCGTTGAGGTTGCCTAAGATTATTGCTCTGGTGGAGCCAGTTGACTGGAAAAGGTCCGCGTAGATTGATTTATATTGAATAAACGATGATTTCATCTTATTTTCTTGCAGCATGGTCCATGTATAGTGAATTTTATTGCCACTATATGAGATCTTGATCTCGGAAATGTGCGTCTTCTTCGTCATGCTGGCCAAGAGTGGGCAATTTCGGGCCGTCTCTCAGAGATGAGGTTCAACAGAGCTGTGACGAGTAACTCTGTCGTGCTTTCATGGACTGGTTCGGTGGGGCGCGCCGAGACGACTAGCGCGGTGGTATCTGGGGAGGTTGCTTCCTTCGGGCGTTTAACGTGATTAAACATTTTCAAGCCTACGTTTAGCAGGTGGTCCACGTGCGGATGCAGGCGAGTCCGGCGTCGTTGGCTGCCACCACTATCTCCTCTTCGGTGACGTCTAACGCTATGCCGGTGATCACCGCAGAGTATATCCATCTGAACGGACGGGGAGCAGAAGATTTGGGGGCGTGGCCGTCGCTGGTCGGCAGCGCCGTCTTGAGGGTTGCGGACCAATCGCCGGAAAAGTGCTTGACCGTGGCCGAATTTCCATAAATGGTTAAGGAGGCGATTTCCTCCTTATCTTTTGGAATTTGCAGAAGGAGCTTGTTTAGGCTCCTATAGTTTTGTAGAGGCTCTGGCAGGGATTCAATTCTGGTTGAGAATGTTTTTTTCGGCTTTTCAGTGGAAGCCGAGGATGGGCTTGCCGTTGCGGCTGGTGCTAGCTTTTTTTCGCGCGGACGGTTTGCTATTCGTCGTTGCAATCGTTTGCGGGTGGAGATGGTGACGTAATCGGTGCTGGTGTCGTATTTGGTGTAGGTGTCGTAGTCGGTGCTGATGTCGTAGTTGTGGCGGTAGGGGATGCAGCGAGCCGCATGACTGATCACTTTTGATGGCTTCTTGGGGGCCGGTTTCGCTGCTGGCGTCGTCGACGCCTTCCTTTTGGGGGTGGAGGAGGCCATCGCCTGTGTCCGTTGAGGAAAACTGGACGGGCAATCCGTCTGCTGTTCCCTAATATCCGGGCACAGACAGGATGAGGGGGAGGAAAAAAACACTAGAGTGTCGAGGGAGAACCGGACGGACAGGCCGTCAGCTGTTCCCTAATTCCACTCTGAGTGTTTAAGGTAGAAAAAAGGTGGTGTGCTGGCTTCTTCTTCAGCTTCGTGGTCGGTAGAACAGGTCCGTCCTGCTCGGTGGTTCGATATCGAGTCATGAATTTCGCTTGTGAAGATATTCCGAGTCACAAGTAAGCATCAAGATGGTAACTAGTGAAGCAGCGCCATCTACATTTTATGAGTAAATTAGATAAAAACCATTAGTGATACAAGAGTATGACGTCAATCATCATCAAATGAATAGTGTTGGATTTTGATTATAATTAAATGCTGAAGCATCAGAACAAGTTTGAATAATTCATGGCAATTATAAAATATTTTTCTGACTTAAAGAAAACATAAAAAAACTTTATAAATTCGTTTACTCAAATCGTTATATATATATAAGTTAAAATCCTCTTATTGATTGTTCAAATTTAAAATTGAAAACACCATTGATATGTTTGTATTTTACAAAATAGTTAATCAGAAATCTATTTTTGGCATTGGTTTCTATCGCGGCCTTCGTGTAATCGGGCCTTTAACAGAGTGCATTTGAGCAGCGAAAGAATGTGCAATGTTATAAAATTTAATTACCGTATCAGCATTTTCCGACGGTTTCGCATTTTTTTTTATCGTGCCAGGTGACTCACGCAGCCTTGGCATTGATTTATTGAAAATATGTGCAAGTTAATTTACGTTTCGCTTTTATTGCTTTCTTTTGTTTCGAAATTGTAGATTTAGCATGAAATTATTACGATATTGTTATCGCGTTTTAATGGGTTTTTTGTTTAATGTATTATACACATACAATAAAATGTAGTTTAAAAAAATTTATCAAAAAAAAATAAAAACAATTATTAGAATCTGTAATAGTAATTCGATAGCAAAGTTTGATGTGGGGAAGACTGCACTGGAACCTAGATGGTATTGGGTTGTAGTTAGTGATGAATCCTGATGGACCTATGAGAATCAGGCGAAGATATAGGGAAGGTCGCAATATTTTCGTTTGAGAGGCCTGTGCAACAAATTGTAGGGATTATGGTTTAGGGTACTATAACTTATGGAAGTAAGGTAATAGAATCCTATATTCTTTCGATTCTTCAGTAGTTAAAAGACTTTTCCAGCAAGACAATGCCCATCCCCACATTGCAAGAGTTTCTATGGACCGATTTGTGGAGGATTATGTCAATATTTACCCAAGACTACTCCGCTCTTTGCCTTTCGCCCTATGAGCATGTATTTGACATTATGGGGAGAATACTAAAGAACCTAAGCATCTTCCACAGATGCTGCAAGCACTTCAGCTCGAATTACAGGTTACTTAGGAAACACCTCAAGAGATTATCGACCAACTGCTAGAATGCCACAAATAATAGGGAAGTGTGTAACCAATAGGGATGAATCGACCTACTATTATTAAGAAAATATGTTTATTTCTTGTTTTCTTTGAAATTTCCATCAATTGCTATCTTTTAATAGTTTATGTCAATTTGATTGATTGATGTTTCTATTTCCATATAACTGAGTATACATTTTAATAAATATTACAGATGATTTGATCAACGTTATAATATTAGTACATAAACACACAGCTTCATTAAAGGGGTCCGTTTTAACCGTACATTATTCAGTCACCATTCGGTTTCTCTTTCCATTCAACTGGCTTATAGTAAATCCATTTAATGGCGGGATAAATAGTCCTCATTCTGAGGTTATCCGTACATAATGGTGGTGGTGGCATATTCCTGGGCGTTCATGTGACAAGGACCGGTGGAGTGAAATATTGATCGGTCCCTCCGTAACCGTATCCGTATGAGGGGGTGTTCAGCTCCATGAAGACGTAATGAAACTTTTAGTGAGTTTCCGGAAAACTGCCTTGGAAATTAAGAGCGCACTCCGATAGCTTCTCTCTATAATTCTCGCATCCTCATCAAATGTTTTTTTTTCTCTCTATCTTCCCAACTGTTTCGCAACTGTATTTTATATAATTTCTCGAGATTAGTCCCCTGCGACAAAAGATTTTGTTAGTAGCATAAGATATACTTCATATATCTATACTGCAGCAGGAGCGTCATTTGTTTTCACAGATTATATTTTAAATCTATTGTAGTTTACTCCTTTCAATATTAAATTACTTATTAGCATTTTATACTTCAAAGATCTTATAAGAGAAATACAATTACTATTAGTTTAATTGTGCATATAACTGAATTGAGGAATTTAACTCCGAGAAGTTTTGGCTAATAGAAGCAGATTACATTCAGGTATTATTATTATAATTATTGAAAGTTCAACACATTTTTTAAAACAATTTCATCACCTAGATTTTAATAATAAATTAATTAACCAATTTTTATCAGGCTCTAACAATGACTTAAGTGTCATGTTAATGCTTTTATGGATAGGCTTGTCTCAACACAATTTTATTTTTTTTTCATATCGCACGTTAAGTAAAAATTTAACATAAATGCCATAACATGTCTTGTTTTATTCCTGGAGGAGTGGAGAAACTTTAATAGAAGTTTGAAGGGAAACTTGCGAGCAAATATTTTGACCATTATCCATAATTGATACGATACAAATGATTATTTGCACAGTTTCAAATCTAATATCTAAGTTTATTAACCGGTAACTCGAAAAGTTTTTCGATCAAGCACGAGCGGTCGGGCGAACGGGCGATGGAAATTAATATTTATCAGAATAAGTAATCGCGAGTTTACGAGCGACATTAACCGCACGATACGACAACAGAAATGTTAGTCACGAGAAATCTAACGTTTTACGTGCCACTTTTACGATGGTAAATTAAATGCGACACGAGTCGATTCTAATTAATTAATGCGGACACTAAAACGTATTCTTCCCCGTTTCTTTATAAGGGAAATGATGATCGATCATTCGCATAATTGCTACGAGTGCTGTTTTGAATGAATAAATAAATGTTCTCGCATCAATGTAAACGAAAGATTGATGGACTGATTATTATTTATATTTTACTCTATAATTTCACTAATATCGCTCAAATTAATTCAAATACAAGCAAGTCCAAATAGTGATCATCTGAGACATACGGTATACATAATCTTTAATATTAAAAAATTGAACTGTTCACTTAAGACACTTAAATGATAGGTTTTAAGGAGAAATCATTAGGAAATAGTTAACACGGAGTGATAATTAAATTTTCAAATCATATAATGAAAAACTGAAATTCAAATTCGATATAATTTTAATAAGGATTTATCTATAATAATTTATGATATTAATTTAGTGAGATGCTTGCGCTTGATGCTTACTGCACAGAGATTTTATGTAAGGTGCCAATTTGATTAGCTTCAGTCTCAAGTCTCCCCGTTGTGTTATATCAAGACGATTTCTTTTTTTTACTGGTAAATCATTTAGAGCACAAAATCCACATTCAGCTAAATATGAAGATGGAAATCGTAACAATAGCTTTCTTGCACATTTGGTTGAATTTAGGTATGTATTTGATTTCTGTTTCCTCAAAAAGCCATGTCATAGCTCCTTTTATTTTAAATAAGGTTTTAACTGATTCATCATTTTGCATTTCTGCGACTTCTTCTCGATATTGCATATTTGATATATGAGATAAATCCACTAACATTGGCTGCATCATCTATGTTGGAAAATCAATTTGTTTTAAATCATCAGAAAATCTTTATTTTAAATCAGCAGATAGAATTTTCAGATGATTGAAAATAACAAGCGTTATCATTTACTTCACATTTTTGGAGCCAATGAAACCGTTCAAATGAATTAATGTCGTGCGTCAGCTTCGTCTAAGTGTCATCATAAATCCAGCCTCCTTGTTGAAATACGAACATTAGGAGTATATAGGCTTTAAACCTAGTTGATATTACGATCCTTCTAAATAGTAGGAAGTTGTGACTTTTCGAAACAGTGATATTCTTTGGGGATTAGTTATATAGGTGTGAACTCATGTGTCCTAGAAGGATATACCTGAATTTCATCCTATGTATATCCCTGGGTGGGGTAGTTGCCACGATATCACAGAAACTTGTTCCGGGCTAAGCGTTGCAATTTACACATCTGCTGCGGTTTATCAATGACTTAGCGTTCAATCAGTTCTCTTTGCTAATCGTTCTGTAGCTATTTCCTCTGAGGCACTCCTTCAGTTTTTGCACGTTGCAACTGTAATCTTGTTTTTTTTTTTTCCTAGAAAGAATGTTTTGCGATAAAGTGGCGAGTCAAATTAATTGATGCCCTTTCTTAACTACATGTTTAGAGTTGGTTAGCTCTAAAACCAAACTATTCAATTCACTTTCTAGCAACTTTCTTCTTGATTTAGACGTTTAAAATGTCTATTGTTGGTTTGAGTTTACGTGAAGTGTTTTGCAAATGAAAATAACACACAGTTTATTCCTTACTTCACTTGTTTATTAAGTGTTAAATGTATGATACATTTTGTTCACAAAGTGAACATTATCAATAATGTTCACCTTGTGAATGAAATGTACATTTAACACTTAATAAACAAGTGAAGTAAGGAATAAACTGTGTGTTATTTTCCTTTAAAATGTTATCAAACAATTTGTCTTCAAGATACATAGAATTTTTATCATATTTTCTTATATTAGCCCATTAAGTACCAAATTTGTTTATTTTGGAATTTTTATTGAAAACACTAAATATTGACTTAGAAACTCATATAATAGTATAAATATGAAAAAAAAGTTTTATTTTAAAAATATCGGCAAGTCCCAAATGGGGACCGTGGCACATGTCATGTAAAAAAAATATTTTATTACTTATTCTAATAGCATTAAATATATAGATTATATAGTAATTATTTATGCCATATTTCCATACACTCTACATGAAGACCAACATTACATTTTCCACATTGTTTCCGCACGTTCGTCTTACATCGAGCGCATTTTCGCTGCTTTCCTCCAGATGTTCTTTCTAAATAGTGACCTGCAGGGTCTTTTCTTATTTCTTCGGGAACCCGTTTCACGCTTTGTTTTTGTAAAGAAGGTCTGCCAGCGTTCTTAGGATTGGAAATTGATGTCCGTTGCAAATATACCCTAGCGATTCTTCTTCTAAATTCAAGTAGTGGAATAGCTTCATTGGCATAACAAAATAAAACATAGGCGTTTACAACTGCCATATCTATGACATTAGTAAAAATAGGAAAATACCACTTCTTTGCACGAATTTTTGTTCTATATTTATTTAGATACCAATCCATTTTGTCAACGCCTCCCATAAATTTATTGTAGCTATTTATGCATTGTGGTTGAACTATTTTGACTTGCTTCTTTTCAACTTTAGACCATCTACTTACATTACTTGTCGGTTCTACACCTTGATAATTTGATAATACTCTGACGCATTTATTATCTTTCCATGCTACACAAAATATTTCATTTTGTACATCAAATCTATAGTCTAAACTACCTCGACATTCCTTCTTGAACTCATGGTCAGATTTTACAGGACAGTTGTTCAGACGATTGTATCGAACAGTACCGGTAGCTGCTATATTTTTTTCTTGTAATGTTTTCATTAGCTCAAAACTGGTGAAAAAGTTGTCAAAATATAACACATGATTTGAAGGATTTTCAAGAAGAGTTACATTTTTCATTATAACAGATGCACCAAGTCCTTGAATTTCACAGTCATCGTTTCTTTTTCCTGTGTATAATTCAGTGTGGTAACAATATCCTGTTACTGCACAACACATTGTCCATTGCTTGAAACCAAATCTAATAGGTTTTCCCCTAATAAATTGCTTGAAATAATGATGACCGTAATATCGAACCATTTGCTCGTCAATACTTAAATTTTTGGAAAATACGCCAAATTGCAGATAACGCTCGTTCATTTTCTGTATGAGAGGGCTTATTTTGAAATCGGGGTTTGCTGTCTTGTCCAGCTTAGCGTTGTCATTGAAGTGAAGATTTCTCTTTATTTCTAAATATCTATTTCTAGTGAAACTATTTCGGACTGCTTCAATGCCAAGGTCTTCATCTTCACACCAATACATTTTTTCTTGCGGTAGTGAGTGGTATCCAGTGAGCAGCAAAAAGCCTATAAACTTTCTCAAACAGTCTGTTGAAAACATAAAGTCATGTCTATTATTTTGAGTGGCGTACGTGACACTTTCTTTGACTATATAAGTCATAATGTCTTCATCAAATAAAGTTTCAAAAATGTCGACTGGTGATTTTCCTATTAGTGACTGTATTATTTGAGATCTAGCACTTTCAATGGCGTCATCGTTTCCTATTTTCTTTGCAAAGTCAGGTCTTATTTGCTGCCAATCTGAATTTGTTTTCTTTTTTTTCGCATAACTTTTTGTCGAACCACTTTTCTTCAGGCGTTTGGTTTCTTGTAGGGGTGTTTCGGTATCATTACTTGACTCTGCATTTATGGAGACTGTACTAAGGGCACTTGAATGAACTTCTAATTTACCAGGAACATCCTTCGGACACTCATCCTCTAAGAGAGTTTCGTCAATATCTTCGACATCCGTCATAATGTCGACGTCATCAGGAGGAAGCTCAACAATGTCAATAGCAGCATCACCTTCGATATCGTCAAAAAACTTTGGATCATTTACAATTTCTTCTATCTCAGCAAACGTTAAACATTTCCTGGTGCCCATTTTCACAAAATGATTGCATTCCTATAAAAATACATGGTATCAGCCACGATCCCCAAATGGGTATCGTGATAAAAAGCACAGTACAAAAAATTCTGTTGAAAAATAAGAATCTACACGAATATTATTAGCTACTATAAGCTTGAAGTAAGGTACTTATGCACGGCATTTAATCAAAACGTTTAAACAAATAAGGAATATTATGTTGATAATATGAAAATTATATATTGTTCAACTTACAGATAAATTTTCAGTTGATTTAATTCTTACAGCCAAACTAACCACAAAATTCAGACCACGTGCTATTAGATATATTAGCTGATGTATACTAACTGCTATGCATCTGTCAACGGCACCTCATATACCTGTATTGCCAACCTATAGTCATAAAAGTCTCTAATCCCCAAATGGGGATCGTGGAACTTAATGGGTTAGTTACAAAAAGTTTTTAAAATTTCGTACTTTCTCTTATTTGATTTTTGAATCAATTTTCCCCTTAAAATTTCTAAAAAACAAAATTTAAGATTTTTTACTCTTTTCGTTTTCAGAATTTTTCATGGATCTCCGTTCCAAATTGCAAAAATTTTGTTCGGAGGATTTCTAGGTCTCCAGATTTTTTTCTATCTGTATATTACATTTTTTTCGTGGCTTCTATTTTATATGTATCTTTCTATTTCAAGGAAGTTTTTAATTTGATTTATGTGTCATTTTCAATTTTATATTGTTAAATTTTTTTTCAAGTTTTATTAACTGTTTTTCAAAATTTTTAGAATATTTTAGCACTTCATCAATTTTTCTAATCTAAATTTTATATTAATTTTGCTTCCGAATTGCTAACATTTTTTCAAGGATTTTTTTTTATTTACATTTTTTTATATTTCTAAATTTTATTTCTTTATCTTATAAGAATGTTCTATACTTTTGTTCCTTAAATTTTTCCAGCAATTTTCAATTGTTTTTTGGGTTTCATATGTTCTAGATTTCTTCAGCATAATATCTTCAAATTTTCGTTTTTTCTTTAAAAATTACTAAATTTTCTTGCCTTTTTTCTTGTATTTCTCTTTCAATATAAAAGTTGTAAAATATTTTATAGGTTATAGATTTTTCCAGATTGTTATTAAAGCAAGAAATGTTTTTATTTTAGACTTTATATTTTAACACTTCCTTATTTTTTCTTATCAGAATTTTCTTGGAATCTCCATTGTGAATTGCAATAATTTTCTTTGGAAATTCTAAAATTTTTCATTATATTTGCTCTCTGATTTCTGAGATTCTCCAGAAATTTGTATGATTCCAAGATTTTTATTTTTACGTTACCAGAATTTTTCATGAATTCTTGTTCTAAAGTGTACAAATTTTGTTCGAAGGATTTATAGATTTCATAAATTTTCCAGAATTGGAATTAGTATTAAATTGTTTTCATGGGTTTAATTTTATATTTGTCTTTCTATTTTAAGAACGATTTTTAGTGTGATTTTTGTTTTATTTTCGAAAGTATATCCTTGAAATTGTGAGAATTCTGTTTCAAAGATTTTAATCAATAACTTTGTTTCTACATTATTTCAGCAATTTTTCTTTCATTTTTTTAAATAAATTTTGCATTAATTTTACTTTCACTATTGGAAATTGTAAGACCTTCTGTGGGTTCTAGATTTTTTCCAGATTTTTCTTGTTAATATATTTCTGATAAAACTCAATAAGGGTAATAAAACCAAATATCTTCGCCTTTGCATCGACAAGAGTTTTATTTGTTTCTTGAAGTTGTTTATTTAATATATTTAGTTTTTCAAAGATATCGGCTAAATAACTTACAAATTCATTTCAGGTTTGCCACCTTAATAAATCTTTTCAAGGAGTTCCGTTTAGAGAGCCATCTTACTTCAGTGTGAAGTAAAAGACACATCGTCAGCATTTTTTTCATCACAATATAGCTTGAAGAGACGCTCACATTTGACATTAACTGTAATAGCCATGATACACTTTATTACTGAATGTAGTACTTCATTTAGAACAGGCAAGGTGATTTTTGCTACCATAATGCACACGAATCATTTCTGGATTCTGTCATCAATTTTAAGCAGAAATTTTTTGTCCATCAAATGGTTCCTAGTAGTTTTTAAGAGCACCATTTGCAGGACAACATGTTATATTTTTCATATATTATTGACATCCGCGTAGTTTTTTTTTAGCTTATTATATGAATCTTTGGAGGGTTTTTTTCAACAAAATTCCCTTTATCAATATATCTTACGTAAGTTGTCAATACTGCCTCACAATCTCACAAAGTTGATTCATCCATTTGCACTGGGAATTTTCTTGTTTCCAGCTTTTCAACAAATTGTTTTTCAATATCTTCATTCATTTCATTTATTCTTCTTCTATTATTAGTATTGTTGTTACTTCTCTCTTATATTATTTCCAGATTTAACGATGATTAAAAAATAACTACCTTCAAGAATACGATCATGAGTTGAAGTATGAGCCGTAAATAAAGACTTAATTGTTGTTCTCTTTTCAAAAATTTTCTTTAAAACTTGAAAGTAATTAAAATCTAAATTAATGTGAGCACTATGTTTCGCCTTCAAATGCGCCTCAAGACGACCTCGTTTCATTGATTTGCTGGTATAAAAGACAAAAAGGAAACCGCTCATCTTGAACAGTGGGTATTAACCCGAATTTTAAATATATCTCCGAATATTGACGATTTTTTTTCTTGTTTGCACCACTAATTTTACTGTTTTGACAATTGTACATTTGAGGTTAGGTTTAAAAGAGTGTATTTTCAAATTGCTCCCCTTAACAATCAAATTGCCCCACGTTGGGAAACACCAGTGTAGACTATTCATAAGTATACCTTCTTCGAAAGCATCTGTGATGAAATGTCTTATCTAAACAATTTTGTAAAATACGAGCGAATGAGGTGCCCCAGAGAGAAAATAGTGATGCTGTGCGTGAAATGATATTGCAAGATCGTCATGTAACTTAAGAGATCGGGGAATCCTTGGGATTTTAATATTGCATGAACATTTGGTTGTCAAAAAAAATTTCGCGTTGGATCCCCCACAAAATTTAATAATCGCTCAAAAACGAACGATCGTGTCGTTTGGTTGAAAGAAATGCTCACGGAATACGATTACGCTACTTCAAAACATGTTTCTGATCTATCCGTATGAGTCCAGAAATAAGCAGCAGCTGACTGTATGAGTGTGTCAAGAAGGGCCAAATACAATAAAAGTGGTTTGAACAAAAATAATTGTGAACAATCCGGACATGTGGTAACTATACTATTAGTATCGGGCGATCAATTCTTTTGGTACAAAACCAATTGTTTGTCAGAAGTCTAGAAAAATCAGGGAAACCACCGCCCAGGACGCATCATTCTCCACCAGGACAATGCGAGCTTTCACACATCCGCTCAAATACGAGATTGAAAACTGAAAAAGTCGAATTTTTTAATAAATTTCACATCTTGTAAAAGTTTAACTTCGTTCTAATGTAAAGTTTTCGATAGGGGTATTTTATTTTATTGATAGGTTATCCTCCGTAAGGTCCTGATTTGGTACGCAATAACTTATTTTCTTCCACGTTCTTCAACGTTTAAAAAAACGGTTGATCAAAATGTATATTTTGGAGGTACCTCAATTGGAGGGGAAAAATCTTCTAGGAAAATATTTTGAAAAACGTAGATTAATTTCTTTTATTTTATTTATTATTCCTGAAATATAAAAAGCAACCCTCGTAGTTTATTAAATCTGCGAAAATATATTTTTCTAATTTGCTCATCTCCGAGAGGTGGTGTAGTTCGTGAATTTTTGAACGTGATGTATACGAAAAAAAAGTCGGACGGCGCTCCGGTGAGTTATGGCGCCGATGGGAATGCATTACACAAGTCGGTTTATTCGGATTAATGTTGTTCAGGGTATAACTTATCTCGCCCCACAAATCATAATCTACATCGGACAAGATAACCTGGCGCACCGTGCCATCCGCCATTCGCTATCCCATCCCATTCCGGTAATCGTTTCGGCGGCGTAGGCGGCCTTCCTCCACCTCCGACGCCGCCGCCGCCGCTGCTACTACTGCCATCCGAATTCCAATTTTTTGATTTATGTTCCGTGTACATGCAGTAAATTTACAACCGAATTATTATTCCTTTTGTATTTTATAAGTTCACAAACTAATCAATCATTATTTTAAGATCACTATATTTAATAATATTTATTTATTTACTTTACTTTATAAGATCTATTTAAATCTATGCATAAAATACATACATAAATACACTAAATCACTTTTTGAACATGACTTTGAAGGCGGAATTTACGATTTCTCATGTTCTTCCACTAGACCCATTCTTGGCTGATGGTGATAATACTCATCCAGTAATGGTTGCCACTGAGGCAACATTTTAGCCATTTTCGGCTTATTTAGGTCTAATTATAATAGACAAATCAAATTACATCATGTGAAACCTTTATCTTTAAAAATAATGACTATAATTAAAAACTTAGAAGAAATTTGTCAGTTGGCTATCGACCATTCTTATTCTCATCAACTTATATCTATGGTGAAGTTTTCTTTTTCAAATGTATTATAAAGACAGGTATTTCTATCTTCTGTGCAAACTGAAAGTAAAGAACTCCTTGAATAAACATCATAAAATGAGTTCTCAGCACACACGATATGTGAAATATACAATTTTTCCTTTCATTTGCTCAGCCTCCAATTCGCCATAATCGTAGGTCTGAAGGGGAAGAGGGGAAAAAAGGGAATTTCCTCTCGCTGAAAAAAAAAATGTCGATTTCGTTTCCGTTTTCACGCGGCATATCACAATCCGTTGTATAGAAATCCATGAAAGGTGGCCTTCCCATAAAACGTTTCCTATGTAAGGTGCGAAATTGTAAGAGATGTCTGTATACGTGTGTGCGTGTGGCACACGATTAAACTTTGGCAACGGGGAAACGACGGTAACAGTTAATTCTCGTTGGGAGACTTGGGTGTGAGAAGAACTTGCCCGTCACGGTGACGCGACGCCGTGATGAAGCATCGGTCGTTTGTAAAAAAAAAAAGAGAGGAGGTATTATAAGTCCGAGTTTGAGAATGATTTATGAGTGGATTTTATGAAACTGATGCATCATTTTGTTCGACTGCGAAGCGACCTAACCTAATTTCGACATGGTTTCCCACCAAAAATTACGTGTTGAAATTGCCGAACTTTATTGTCATTATTTATTTTATTAAAAAAATCTACCATTCATCAATTTTAAACTCTAATCAAATGGTTCCAAGTAGTTTTTTAATGTATTTTATGCTACAAAACTTTATGTACCTTTGTATTGCTTTAATTAATGCACCGGAATCAACTGTTTATTGACGTACACTTCAATCGGTATATTGATTTAGCCGACTCCCGACTCTTCACAATACCCTAAATATTGATCTAGCGTGCTGCTGACGTACCGCAATGGTCTAAATAGTGACATTAAACACTTCTGACATTCTACAATTATAATCTAAAAAATTATCTAGTGCACTTATGATGTAGAATTGTATTAAGGAGAAAAAAACAATACTGCGTCTGTAAATTAATATTTTCTTTAATAATATATATATAAAGTATTAAAGTTATTATTATACAGTTAGTTAATATAGAGTTAGCAACAATAGATATTCTAACCAAAGATAATAATACCCACACTCAAACTAATGAGTAATGTAACACATGGCATGAATTAAGTGCCGTGCATGTTTTCAAATTTAAAAACTACGTACCCCACGGGCACTAGTCAGTTAAACAAATATAATGAGGTGGAATACTAAATCGAATCTGCGCTTAGCAACAGCCAGCCAGCCAACCAGCATCATTACTTTTTACGACGGTCTGCACTTTATGGCCGCCGATTTTCACGCGTCTCTGTATCTGACAGCTCTCTCTCCTCCGCATCCGCATTTCTCTCCAGGCAAATCCGATTTTCCTCACCCAAACCTCCCCCCACCATCCATCCCGAGAGCACAATATGCAAATTACGTCATAATTGAAAAAGCGTTTTTTTTTTGCTAGCTTCGCGTACGCAGGTGCCAAGCGCGCGACTTCTCAAATTAAAGGAACGCCTTTGATCCTCGTTTGGCACGCTTTATTGTGTTTCCCCGTAAAACCGAAATAGACAAAATATCTCGCACGCGAATCATTCGCAAAGTTTCTTCCTCCTCTCCCGTTTTATCTTTCCGCTATTAATATTTCCTGTTAGTTTATGCACCGATACGTAAGCCATTCGGTTATTTACTTTTTAATGGCGTTGTTGTTCCACTCCGTTTTGTTGATTTATCTCCTTTTGTTTCCTCCCCTGCCACCGGGAAGACATCAAGTGGCGAATTTTAAAAGGGAATCCTTTGTTTGCTCCAGTTTCTCCTTTTACTATTTCCCTCCCGTATCAAACTCGTATTTTAAACCATGTTCTCGTTTTGTGCGAATCTACAGATCTATATGGGAAGCAATATAAACGGCATTTGCATACAATGCATACTTTGTGCCACAAATTGCATGCACATTACAAAGTTTGTTTTTTTCTACAATTGGCTATTACCCGATATTACGAATGGTACCATTTTGGATCATTTCATTTTACTTACCACGCTATATTATAGTCTTCATACAGTGTACGAACTTCTCATTATGCTTTTACATCTAATACAGGGTGTCCCAAAATTTCTTTAGCTTCCTGCGTGAACACAAAGAACCTGAGAAGTTATGTCAATCGCTAGACTGGCTATGGAGCATTTGTCAAAAGACAACCGCGTGTTTTACGTGCAAGGATTTTACAAACATTGTGTATCACAGATTGCTACGCATAGAAGATTCTTAAAAATGGGCGAAGAAGCCGGCCCAACATTGGAAAAACAAAAGAAAAACGGGTCGATAAAATGTATTTATTTTAATCAAATAAACTGTTTTATGTGAATGTTTGAATTCAATGTAAAAAATACAACCACGTAAATGGCTTCAATATATTTTACTTCTAGAATCATTTTTGTTCAAATGGAACTTTCTGATTTGAAAAAAAATAATTACTCTATAATTTGCATGGTGAGAGCACCAGCATCGAACATGCATCAAATTACGGACAGTTTAATTTTAAATTACACAAAAGAAGCGTTTTTAAACTGATATGGCCATCTATTGCGTGTCTACTTTATATGCAGAATGTACACATAGAGTCCATTAGAATTGGGTATAGCCGATCACGAGATATGCATGTTTCCGCACGAGAAATATAAGCACGGTTTTTGTGTTATGTTCCTGTGTATTAAATATTACGTGCCTAAACAAAATTTGGATACGTGTCCATTATTGGTTACTTACCTAATCTAAAATCATCAGCGTTGACTGTCTATAATAGGTGATTATATATACTAGAGCTCAAAAGTAATGCAACAACTCCTTAGATGTGGTTTAATCCAGCAACAAATACGCATGTTTCACGTGATAACGAATTTACTGCTTTATTTAAATTTTATGTACGTTTTTTACACTTAAAAAAACAAATTTAATAATGTTAAAACCATTCACCTGTTCTACTCTGATCCTTTCTGAGCTCTTCATTATATTGAAAAACCTTGCTAAAATGCCTAGAATTCGTGCACCCCGTCGACTTAATCAATTAAGTGATTTTCTAAAAGGTCGCATTGTTGGTATAAAATAGCCCGAAGATTCGAAATTACACCCTCAACTGTATGGAGTATGCGAGTATGGAGAAAATAATTCTTCTCCCAGGAGTGAAATGCGTTTTCAGTTGTATAATTTTTCAAGTATGCCTCATATTGCTTTAAATGCAATACTCTAATTACAGGAGGCAGATTATTATAAAATTTAATAGCCCAGTAATTTGCGCCATTGTGTGACTTACATAGTCTGATTTGATCAATATGAATATTGCCTTTCTGTCTGGTATTATGATTGTGGAATGAGTCTGACGTTTGATAGTTTGAGGCCTGGTAATGTCATAATGTGAAATTTGTCCTTTCGATTAATCAATTTTCAGCAAAGAGCAGTTTGTGTACTTGTCTACAAATAATGAATAGAACGAACGAAATCAAATAAAAACGGTTCTGAAAATAAAGAAGAGGATAAATATGTTATTACGGTGGAAGAAAACGAAGAAGCTACCGCATATTCTTTTGAAAATATACTTCTGGAAACAGTAAAATAAGGCAGAGCATCGGAAAGCCAGAGCAAGGAACCCATAGGTTCTGGAGCAGATATTATCACAATCCATGAAGGTTTGATCCGTCTCAATGAGAAATCGACAAATAAGATCAAAAAGTCTCTGAAAATGCAATAACACAAACTTATTAATTCAATGAAGTGGAAGACGATGTGTATGTGTCAGGGAATTTAAAAGAATACAATGATGACAATTTTGAAATCGATAAAGAAAATGAAGAAGGCTATATAAATGGGACTAGAGAAATTAATTCAGAAGGTTCTGGCTTCTTGTAGATTTCACCTCTGAAAAGTCCACATGGTACTAAGTCGGTCAATTAATAACCAATGCTGATAAGGATTTCAAAGTGAAATTTGTACAAACAGTGAAGACGAATGGCATTTGTGATATTTGTATGGCCTTATAAGAATGTATGGAACAAAGTGAAGTGCCCACATGACCCTATGATAATTTTGTCAGAGAAATTATTATCATTTCACAATAAATATCAAATTCAGAAAAAGATAATATACATTTAGCTTTATAATCAAAAATCACGCCTTCAGAAATTAGTCAATCAAATTTGTAACAACTTATAATCTTCCAAAGTCTACATTCAGTCAGATAGAGACTTCCTTTCTTCAATAAAATTCAAATTATGTTGACTACAATATACAATAAAAACAGGAGATTTATTTTATTTATTTCTAAAGGTGTGAGAAAGAACTAACAAGAATAAACACAAAAACAAATCAAAAAGCCACTAAAATGAAAGAATCCATAGATAAACGTTGATATAATAGAACAAAAAATCTATCTCATTTAAAATCTACACTAAACAATGAACAATGACTATAATGTAGCAAAAGAACGTCATAAACAACTTCGAAAAAATTCTAAGGAGAATTACGTCCCTTCGAAAATAAAGAAAGTTTCAAACAAGCAACAAAGAATTTGGTCATCTATGAAAATCTTGCCAAAACAAAAAACCTATTAATATTAATGTAAAAACCATCTAAGGAATAAATTAAACCCACCAGTAAACGCACCCGAAATTTTGCAGAATACTTTTTTACAGTGGCCACCAAGAAATTAAATACTCAACTCGGGAATCGTATATCAGCAGAATACACAACACTAACTCTAATTTATAACACAAAATTTCTGGAATCCGTGGAGATTAAAGAAGTAGGAGAAGTAATTATGAAACTAAAAAAAATAAGTGCGGGGAATGTTTATTTATTCTTTGTACATCTTTCTTAAAAAAATACATTTCAAACAAATAGAATACAAAAAAAACATACATAAAATTTTTGACGAAAGAAGTACGGGCGGAGTTCATATTAAAATATGTTCTTCCACTCAAACCCTTCTTGTACCGTTAAGTAAGAAGCTGGCATCAGAATGATGGTGTAACTACCAACATTTTAAAATCAGTAGTATACCCATAACCTACTTAGTAAATTTATGTTTTACTTTGGGAACTTTCCCTGAAACACTGAAAACTGTAAGAGTAATCCCAATTCATAAAAAAGGAAGCAGCGATGAAGTAGAAAACCGTAGACAGGTATTAATTTTAAGCTGTTTCTCAAAGGTAATCGAGAAAATTACATTAAAGCGACTTTGAAAATTTATAGACAAAGAGAAAATACTAAAACCAAATCAGCATGGATTCCGTGAAGGGCAATCGACAGAAAGTGCAACCATAGAATTGTTGAAGTTGATCAACACAAATTTAGACCATGGAACAAGTTTATTTTTTGACTTCACATTTGATACTGTCGACAAGTTCATGAGTGACAAGTTATATGCATACGGAATACGGGGCCCTACATTGAGTATATATATTTATGTTTATATCAACAGCCAATCATCAAAAATTCGGCCAGTGTATAAAGTAGTGGTTCAAGGCTCTACCCTAGGACCTACACTCCTTAAATTATTTATTAACGACCTGATAGAGAGTATAACCGAGGGTCATGTAATTATATTGGCTGAAGACACGATAGTTAATGTACATGGTAAAACACAAGTTGAATTAAACGACAAAAAAAAAATCAAAACGACGGAGTAAATGTCGCAGTGCTGCAAAAGGAACAATTTACTCCTTAAGAAAGACAAAACTGTAATGAGGCAATTTTACAACCGGAAAGCGTCAATAATTAACAACATAACCACAACATTTCTTTGGAACAATTGTGGATGAGCAACTGTCGTGGAGTCAACATATCAGTTATATATGTAGTAAACTAAACAGAACCTGTTATGGATACTTAAATTAAGGTCAATTCTACTACCATAATCACTTATGAGTCTCTATTTCTCTCCGACTTACCCCTACATTTCTTATAATATAGTGGCATGGGGTGGTTCAGACATTGAAAGAATAGTTGTCGCGCAAAAAAGAATATCCCTGAACTCATTAGACGCTAAACACAAATCTCCACCATGATCAAAGCTCACTTAGACGGAGAACCCACAAAAAGCAAAATTATTAAATCAGTTTAATCAGAAATCGCAAAATTTTTAGGTATTGCAACAAAATCAAATCGATAGAAATATTAGGAAACCAAAATTATTTAGACTAAATATATGAATTTACAACAATTACGAAACTGTGATTTACAATAACCAATACCCGCATCCAAACGCACAGCTCTTCTTTACAGTACAAATAGGCGGTGCCTATGAGCAGAGCGACCCCACACCAGAAGGCTGTAAGCTAAGACTGAATGACATGTGGCAAAGTAGGTTGTTCTTAAAATTTTATTTGATACGGACTCTGACATATTCCGTAAGAGAAACATTGATATACATAATCTCTTTGATAACGATTCAGTATTAGCGTTCCATGACATTGTAGTATCGATATGTGTGCAACCTGGCTGATGATGAAGTATCAAAGTCATGTTTCTTTAGGGTAAACAGCATATTGATTTTTTGTCCTTGTTTAATAGTAGCTTGTTGCTACTAAACCACTCACTGCATTTGTCATTTGCACTCTGGCTTCCACGAATTGCCTCGTTAAAAGATGTAGCGCTGTTAACTAACGTATTATCATCGGTATACCATACATAACCTTGAAAGTATCATTAACGTACGATGTAAAATCGTTTGTATAGATTATGAACAAGAGTGGTCCCAAAATTGAGCCCTGTGGAACTACATATACTATAAGCAGTATACCTGAATTGTCACCATCATGTGTAACTGTTTGAGTTCTTCGTGAGGAATATGATTTTATTAAATTCTGGCTAGCAATAACAATAATTTAACTTTCTTTTTCTTTAAGCATTCTGTGATGCACACGTGTTATATTATTGACTTTCAATGATACTATCGACTTCATTGAATTTATTGCGCAGAGACTGCTTGTTTATAAAAGGCATCTTGAAGATATTTCCTCGAGACTTGAACTGATGTTGGTAGGTGTTTCTAGGGAGTCTTTTTCCCGTTTCGCAGAAATTATTTCTGATGAATTATTACTAATAGTGCTGATAATTTTGTTTTTTTCTATTTGGTCTTTTCCCTCTGTATACAATAAAACCATTATTGTCATTAAATGAATTGCTTTCTTTTGGTTTATCAAATTGCTTCTTAACTGTAGCAACACAAGAGTGTTGCAGGGCGCGCAAGCGCTTTTTCTCCGCGTGGCCGCTTGGAAACTCCGCATCGCGATTAGTTTTGTTTGTATGTGGTTTTTGCGTATTGATGTTTTCTAGAGCGTCGTGGTTTGGATCTTCTAGTACTGGTTCTGACACCTGTGCTGGGTATTTGTCGGCTTACTTTTTGATTTGTTGTCTTGCTCATTTTCAATAAATATTGTTTTATCTTTTAGAAGAGTAGATTATCTTCGAGAACAATATTCTTACTTTCCAGTTCTTGTATGATCCTACGTAATAATTTGTTTTTTTCTACTAAAAAATTATTTTGCTAAATACCTGACTTTGAGGTGCCCGGCGACTTAACCCTCACTTCATTGTCGCTTGCTGACATCGATTGTAACTTCCCACAGGTCTTTGTATGGATTTTAAGGCATGACTGATGGAAGTAATTAGTACAGTTTATACATCACACGGCATTTACAGATTTGTTTTTGCATTTATTGCACTTCTTCTCGACTAAATTATCGGACTCGCCCGAGAGACAAACTGGTCCGCCATTTTCGATACTTAGGATTATACAGTGTGACCAAGAACGGTATCTAAAACTACTTGCGATACGTAATCGTCACCACACTTTGCAGCAAGTTTGAGATGCCTTTGTTGTAGCAAAAGGACGTGTGGTTTCTAGGCAAATATTTAATCTCAAACGCCATTTACAAATTTCTGGCGTAGAGCTTTTAGATTGGCCTGCAAGACCCCTGATGTATCGTCAATAGAACATGTATGGGATATATATGCACCAAATTGTAATCGTTTCTTCTGACACGACATTTAAATTTTTTTCTTTCTAGGTGTTGCATTACTTTTGAGTTCCAGTGTATTATTGAGGTATCAAATAATATTACAATTATTTTTCTGTGAAAATGGTAGATAGCTTACTTTGGATTATCGCCTAATTTGGACCATTTTGATCTCCAAAAACTTCTGAAGTCTATGAGATTTTGGAAAGGAGAGTGGAACGTAGCATCAACACAACCATAGAAATAGAAAAAACACGAAAATATTTTCGTAAAATCTACAACAAATGAGTCTTATTAAGACTACAAGAACAAATCACTTTTGAAACAACTACTTCTCTAGCTAATACTTCGACAGATATTGAATAATAAAAAAGTGATTTGTTCTTGTAGTCTTAATAAGACTCATTTGTTGTAGATTTTACGAAAATATTGTCGTGTTTTTTCTATTTATTAGTGAATTTTCTACAACGTAAAGGACTTATATATTTTATTATTACAACCATAGAATGTGCAGTTAGTGTTGCTGGTCTATATATTATGAGAGAGAAAACAAATTTTACTCTGATTTTAAACACCTCCTCTGCCAGTATTGTTATGGTTTCGGATGAGCTAATGTATCCTAGCTCATTGGTCTTTGTTGAATGACTAAAATATTTCCAAAAGCAAATAATATAGTTAATAAAGGTTTCCTACAACTTGACGTCATATAACAAAAGTTTGTCTGTCTTCGTCTGTTAATATGACTCATCGTCTTCTATCATCTGTCATGGTCTGTAATCGTCTGCCTTCGTCTGTCTTTGTCTATCCTTAAATAATATAGTTAATAAAGGTTTCCTACAGCTTGACATATAACAAAAGTTTGTCTGTCTTCGTTTGTATTTGTCTGTCCTTGTCAGTCATTGTCTATTATCGTATGTCATCTATTATCATCGTCTGTTCGTTTCGTTTATCTTCTGTTCTTTTGTGTTATCTCTCTTTGCATCATCTGTCCACTCTCTGCTGTCTTCTGTCTTCTATCCTCTGTCCTCTGTTTTCTATCCTATGTCCTCTTTTCTCTGTCCTCTATCCTTTGTCCCCTCTCCCAAATCTACAGTCCCTTATCCATTGCTATCTGTCCTTTATCTTCTGCCCCCTGTTCTCTATTTCCTGGCCTCTGTCCTCAATTCCCTATTCTCTGTCCTCTGCTGTTATCTGTCATTTATCCTCTGGTAGGTGTCCTTTGTCTTCTACCATCTATCATCTCCTGTCTTATGTCATTTGTTCTTTTCCTTCGATTCCTTGTCCTCTGTTCTCGGTCCTCTGTCCCCATCTAACATGTATCATCACTCATCTATAATATTCTTAATTGTCATAGGTCATATCTTTTATCTGCCATTTTGTAATCTTCAATTTGTGATCGTCATCTGTGATCGTCTAACGTCGTTTATCCTCCTCTGTTTCGTCTGTTCTTGTCTGTTATCGTCCGTTTAATATCGTCTGTATTCTTCTGTTGTCGTCTGTCACAGTTAGTCTTCGTCTATCTTCGCCTTCCCTCATCTGTTCTCGTCTCATTTTATCTGCACTTATGTGTCACCGTATGTCCTCGTTTGTCATTATCTGTCATCGTATGTGATCGATTATTACCTGCCATCGTCTATGATCATTTTCCGTTGTCTGTCTTTATCTATCCTCGTTTGTCTTTGCTTCTCCTCGTCTGTTATCGTCTGTCCACGTCTGTGATCGTCTGTCCTCACTTATTGTTTATCCTCGTCTGTTTCGTCTGTCCTGTTTTCGGCTGTTATCGACTGTCATCGCCTGTTAACATCACTCATCGTCTTCTATCATCTGTCATGGTCTGTAATCGTCTGTCTTTGTTTGTCTGTCTTTGTCTGTCCTTATCTGTCATTGTCTATTATCATATGTCATCGATTATCATCATCTGTTCTCGTTTTGTCCATCCTCTGTTCTCTTGTGTTATCTGTCATCTGTCATTTGTCTCATCTCCTTTGTATCGTCTGTCCTCTGTCCACCGCCCTTTGTCTTCTGTCCTCTGCGTCTGTCCTATGTCCTCTGTTTTGTGTCATATATCCTCTGTCCTCTATCCTCTATCCACTGTCCTTTATCTTTTGTCCTATATTCTCTGTTTTCTGTTTTCTGTCCTGTATCCTTTGTCCCCTCTTCCATATCTACTGTCCCTTGTTTATTGTCATCATCAGTCCTTTGTCTTCTTCCCCTAGTCCTCTATTCTGGAATCTGTCCTCTATTCCCTATTCTCCATGCTTTATCATCTATCCTCTGGAAGCTGACCTTATGTAGTCTACCTGCTATTGTCTTCTGTCCTCTGTGTTTTGTCCTTTTCCTTCGATTTCTTGTCCACTGTTCCCTGTCCTTTGTCATCTGTCCTCTTATATCATATGTCCTTTCGTGGGCTTTATCCTCTATCTTCTTTATTTCTCTACCCTCTGTGTATCTGTTTTCCAGTTTTTTTTTTTTTCTGAGAGAAAAAACATCTTTATTATTAGAAGTAAATATTTTTACAATTTACAAAGTGTACAGACTTGAAATTTCTTCTAATCAGGGGCTATCGACCCGCGGTCTTTCAGCCTGGATTTAACTGCCAAAAACGTCATGATTACTAATGCCTTACGAATTAACTTCTGTCATTCAAAGGCTATGATCGCTAATGTCATTATGAACTGACGAGATGAATTGATGAATGGTGATTTGTGGGTGTTTTGGCTTTGGGTTTATTATAGGGTTACGAGGATTACACAACTGGTTAAGGCTTGTAGTTAGCTAATATGGTCATGTAATTAAAGTACACCGATTCTACTCCATTTAGCTAACTTTTTGCAGCGTTAGTAGCCATAATTGGAAAAATTTTGAAAGACAATCCGTATACTCACAGGAGGCCTTATTTACTTTGGTCGATATCCCACGACTTCATTGAAATTGGTTAAACATTTGTCAGGACTTCGTAGACTTCGATATACTTATAGAACTTTGGAAAATAATCATCTGCAATATTTGTTTGTGCTCTAAAATTGATGTTACGAAGCCGTACATTTTTAATGTTAACAAAACTTCTAGAAAATGTATATCTTCTTTCTGGTTCTATCTCAAAAAACGGGGATATTTATGCTTGATATATATAAAGTATAGATTAATTGAATTTAATTGAACGAACGAAATTATTTCGGTAATAACTTAAATTTTGTGATTTTTTATAGGTGAACAAGAACAGAAATTAAAAATATTAATAAGAAAAAAATATTTCTCTGAGCATTATTGCACTGTACTTACAATAATGAACTTAGTGCTATTAGTGAAATCAACTTTTCCTAGTTGATGGATTGATGAGGCTGTTGAAACAATATACTGTGTCAGTATTTTATTAAATAAAATTGTTGGTTGTCTGAAATCACATTCAGTTAAATGAAAAATTTTTCTGTACTCTGTTCGTTTTTTAACCGCGTCACTAACAGCCGTACTAATAGTCGCGAATTAATTCTCGAACTGAAAAATCCTGAATTATTTGTCGTATTTATTAGTCGGATATTTACGGGTAGTTTCGGTGACTTCGAAGAATTATCCTCGATACGGGAACTTTTTAGTGACATTTAATTATTACTGGTTTTACGTTGGCAGAATTGTCATGTTCTGTCAGTTGAAGAGCGCTATTTATTAAATTACGAATATAGTAAGTACAATTAATACTTATTTTTAATTGAAATGGTACATAATAATGGTAATTCATTTTACAGAAATGGATAAAGGTAAAATTATAATAACAATATATTAACTATAATGAATTATAAAAATATCTGTTGACAAGTAAGAAATTGACAGTTCGCGAATAATCTCGAAATAATCTTGCGTCGCGCAGGATTATTGAATTGACGTTTATCTTTAAAAATAATCCGAGGTAAAGGAATAATCCTTAAACTCGAATTAATTCGCGACTATTAGTACGGCTGTAAATGTATTATGTAATATCTGTCTGAAGTCATGTATTTCGCCGTATTATAGCTTAAGATTTAATTTCATTTAAGAACTGAACTAAAATCTCAGTTAATTTTTTTCCCCACAACTCCCATAAATATAAATATTATCTCTTATTTAGATCTTTAAGTGTATATTTTTTATTGATAACATTAATCCCAAAAGAAATTATAAACCTTGTTTTTGCTACATTAATAATAATTATCAAGAGTTAAAAATATAATAATAAAACATGTATATTAATGTGTCTTGTTATTTTTTTGAATAATCAAACTTAAACGTGTAGATTTCAGAAATCTTCCGACACGAGCGCCCATTATATGTAAATAATTCTTCATTACGTTGTCCTCAATAATATATTAATATATTCCCCGTTAATTCGATGCTAATGCCGTTTGACAATTTCATTGCGTGTGAGAGGTCGATTATCTGATTTTACAACAACAGCCTCGCAATCGTTCAATTTAAATACAAACGGTGTAATAATATACTTCCATTCGCAACACTTTGTCACTATGTTGCAAGGGAAAAGGATAAATACGTACCATTACGTAAAAAGCAATTAGTTTTCATTCCATGTAATTAAATGTTTGATTGATTGATTAATGATGAAAAAAAAAATTGTGCCACGATCAACTTCAAAGGAAATGTATAGATAATAACTATTATTTTAATTATATACAATAATAGTTGGTAAATTTAGGTGATTTAATTACATCTTGTTACATTTTATATTATTTTAAACAACTATATTTAAGAACGATGGCATAAAATATATTCTCTAAGATCATTAATAACCATATTAAAAATACTGATTAAAACTTTCGAGTTTGATTATGACGATATTAATTGTATCGAAACTATGGTCATTTGATTAGAGGTTTTTTAAACTCTTGATAAATGTTTCATCAGGGGTTGAGTGAGAATTTAATTCATCGTATGGTCAGTTAAACTTCATGATGTACTCCTACAAATAGAAATTTGTTCTTGAGTTACGTGAAGATTTATTTTATATTATACACTTGGAAAACAAACACTAACACTTTCTTCACAATTTAATTTAATTTTGCTAGATGTACATTTTGAGTAGTATGTATTCATTATCAATAGGTTAGAAGCTCGAAATGTACATCTAGCAAAATTAAATTAAATTATGAAGAAACTCCTTTACCATCAATCAAAAATTGTTGTAAATAACGTATTTCTTTAATGAATCTCTTTTTAATCTTTCCTAAAAAGTTAATCTTTTTTTTTTCAAGTTAACTTAATAACTTTTTAACTTGACTTTAATATTATTGGCTAAACTGGAATGCGAAATATTTTTATATCTGCTAGGAGGTAAATATCCCTTATGTAGGGAATGCATTGATAACAATAAAAAAGTTGTCAGCACTCTTGAAAACTATGCGCGATACGTTTGTGAAGTAATGACGCTCTTAAAGAGCTCTTCGAATCGTCATAACGACTGAATGTCTTGGGCGTGCACCTTCGTTTTCGCACACAACTCCTGTCTAAAATGCCAATAAGCATTCGTACGGAAAATGCAAAAACAGAGTATAAAACTTACGCAAATAAAAGACTTCCACCCATTTTCGGAAAAATAATAATGATTACGCTCTATACTTGTTACCTAATAATAAATCTTGATTGCCTGTAATATATTATTTAATTAATTATATTTACATTTTCCCCGTTTACAAGATTGTCAGAATATAACATGAAATGAACACAGTTTCAATATAATTGTCGTTAAATGTTTTAAGGGGCCGCTAGGTAATTCTTTAAATGAATGTCGTATTTGTTCCTTAATTCATTGCAATTAAGATGCCTTTGAAGGTACGCTTGTTTGTATTCCTTTAATGAATAATTTGTGGGCGTCGTAATCAAAAGAGGCATACATTTCTAAATACATACGTATATATATATATATATATATATATATATATATATATATATATAATTTCGGTTTTATATATAAAATAAATCATATTAATAAAATCTTTAATGTTCATAAATTTTTCCTACTGATTGCCATTTCGTTTCTGTCAAGAGAAGCGTTTTCGGTATTTTGTCTTCTTTTTATTCAATTATTGGTCCTAGATATCTATAAAAAATATATATAATAATATATTTAATACGATTGGTATACATGAGAAGCTTTCACTGTATTTCTTCAAAGATTTATTTAATGACTCTTTTGAAGTAAGTCTTAATTAGAGAGCAAATGGTGTTTCGTAAAGTGATAGGGAAGTTGTGGTTAACTTCAATATTAACGATGAAATGATGTTGGCTTATTTATTTAAGGCAAAGTTCAGTAATCGAACTAAATCAAATTTCTATGCAGCATGTGCAAATTTTCTCTCATATTGAATTTGTTTTCTATTTCTCTGAATAGTGCTAATTAGATATGTGTTTTTCTGTAGCAATGCTTTTGCAAGGTGAATGCTTGTGATAAAAATATCTATGAATAAATGGTATCCTTTATTCAAGTAAATTCCTATTGTTAACTAAGGTAATTTTTTTAATTTCACCTTTGTCATCGCTTGACTTTGTACCTTGTTAATAAAATGTTCCAAACAATAATTGGAAATAAAATCGCAAATCATCCAGAACTGTATGCTTCATTTATGATAATTTTCGTTAGAAAGATACTGCTTTACAATATAGTGATAATGAGTACTAGCCAATGATTCATCTATACTCAACTACGTATATTATTCTTGAAAAATTTTTTGGCGTGATCCAAGAAAAACTTCAAAAACCGATTGAAACCAATCCTCAGCAAAACATTTTGCTACAACAGTGAATATTTCTCGAACCTTTACTCCAATAGGAGTATATTGATGGTCGTTTTGTAATGCCTATTTTTAATAAGATCGCAACCAATGCTTTCATTTCTGTAGTAGTTACTAGTAATTAAGCAAAAATATGTATTGAAATATTCAATTGATATTTCGTACCAGAAGCAGGGACATGTTTTGGTCTAGGTACCACAGAAAAACAAACGATTCATTCGAAAATATTGTATACTGCTAGCACTAATAACTCGTAATCTCTTGCGGGTGATCATTTTCAAGTTATATATATATATACGCTTCATTATCACTTCTCATAACATAGTCACGTTTAAATAAATGAGAATTTACAAAAATGGTGATGTGGCCATCATAGTACTTTCCCTATTTTTCTTGAAAACTATGATGTTTACGCAAAAGGTATATTCTTAAAGTATGTACTTCCTCCATCCCCACACTAAACTCTCAATTACTGAAATAATCATATTGAAATAACTAACAAACAACAATGCCAAAAACAAGAAACACCAAATCCTTACAAAACCAATCCACCAGTGAAAGTGAAGAGGATATAACAAAACGATTAAAGAACTACAAAAGACTATAGAAATCATGAGCAAAAAATTCGATCAAATTCAAAAAGAAAACATGGAACTGAAAAAAAAAATTTAAAAACAGTAAAAATCAAAATGAACAACTAGAAGAGCGAATACAAATACTTGAAATTGCAATAGAAAAAACTGAAAAGATAAGATAAAAAAACAACATAATCATAAAAGGAGTCGAAAAACGAGAAAAAAATGAAAAGAAGAAGAAGTAGCAACAAAAATAATTAAAAAATCTTAATACAAAAATCGAATCAGATCAAACTATCATCGCCTACAGACGAGATGGCAATCAAGATAATAGTTCTATCATAGTATAGCTCAAAACAAAAGAAATAAAAGAAGCCAGATTAAGTGTCCGAAAAACCATTAGATTGAAAACTATTACATAATGTAATCTAAGATGAAAAAGAAACGAGATATTTATCAACGAACAACTAACTTCACTTACCAATAGTCTATTTCATAAAGCCAGATAATTTAAAAAAAAACTGCAAAACTTCAAATTCTTATGGACTAGAGAAGGAAGTATATTCAGCAGAAAGACACGAAAAAAAAATAAAATAAACCAAGTAAAAAAAAACAAGAAAACAATATAAAAAATTTAAGTACAATTTATAACATATATCTACATAATATAAGAAGCTTGCAAAATAAATTAGATGAAGTAGAAACTATTCCAACAACACATAACAATCCAACTATTATTGCTATCACAGAAACATGGCTTAGGCCTATAAATGAACAACATTATTTATTATTATTATTTATTATGATGCTTTCGATTACCTGTTAACAAAATATATTAAAATACACATACATAAAAATACACTAAATGTTGAGCACAGGAATCACAGGCAGACTTCATTTTTCAAAATGCTCTTCCAGTCAGACCCTGATGATGATGAAGGTTCCAATTTATTCGAGAATTTCTTCGACTTCTTTCCATAACTGTACATATTTATTTTACTGTACATATTACAAAATTATAACGCAGAATACAATTCCCGAGATTTCAGAGGCAGAGGAATAATAATATTTATAAAAGAAGACACAGAACACAAAATATTAAACAATTTAATAGTGAACAAAATACAAATCCTAACAATATCCCTAATAAAAGAAAAAAACAATAATTAGTGAGAAACAAACCATCACAAATAAACTAAGAAATGCTCTAAAAAGCCATGTACTAAACAGAAGAAAAACTCATATCATAATAGGAGACATAAACATTGATATACTAGAAAAAACGACAAAACAAAGGGCTACAAAAATATCCGAAGAGAAAACAACTACAAAATAGTAAATAAAATAACAAACAAATCTAACACGAGACTAAATAAAAATGGAAATAACTCCATATTGGATCACGTAATTATTACAAATAATATAAACTTAATAGAGAACATTAAAGTAGAGAAATCAAGCATATCTGACCATAATACAATAATAACAAAAATAAAAGACCAAAAAATAAGACCAGAATATAAATTCATTGAAATTACTAAAGTAGACCAAACACAAGTAACAGAAGACATAACATTGACATAAACAAAGTGAACAACCTTGAAGAACTTTCAAAATCGCTTCAAAGTATAATAGAAAAGCACGAATAAAAAAAAAACACTGAAAACCCGTGGATATGGAACAAATTACAAAAAAACATCTAAAAATTCCTACCAATAAAATATTAAAAGAGGAGTACGTCAAACAGAAGAAAGTAACAACAACAATAATATAAATAATCTGCTACACCTATCTCTTCTCTCTGACAAGGAGGTACAATTGTGTGCTAACAACTATTAAGGCTCACAGTCTGATCAGGGTAGATACCGTTCATTTTAAAACTTAGAAATTTAAGAAACCACTTTTGTACTCGTTCGACGGCCTAAGAATTGCTTGCATAATTTGGATACCATATAAGTGCAGCATACTCTAAACGACTGCGAAACAATTCAAAATATAAAACCCTTATCAGGTTAGTATCATTAAAATACTTAAAGGTACGCATTAAAAAGCCAAGCATCCTTAAAGCAGAAGAACTTAAGTTATTAATGTGATCTAAGAATGTGAGATGCGAGTAAAACAAAACTCCCAGATCTTTCAACCGTATGTCACGTCGAAGCACCAAACTATCGATCATGTAATCATAAGTAGCTGGGTGCAGCTTGCGTGTATAGGTGACAGCAACACATTTATTAATATTTAAAGCGAGTTTATTAGTGCTGCACCAGGTTATGATTTTAGTTAAATTTTGTTGCAAATCGATGCAGTCTAATAAACTATTTATGTTTTTATATAGTTTAAGGTCATCAGCGTATGCTAATACCGGGCATGATATGGATGTAATTAGGTCATCTGTAAATAAATTAAACAGCAATGGACCCAAATTGGATCCCTGGGGTACACCTGAAGATGATACAAACTTGTGGGATTTAAATCCGTTAAAGTACACATAATTAGTCCGATTGTCCAGATACGATGCTAAAAATGTTACAAATTTCTCTATCAGTCAAGCAGAAAGCTTAGCTAGCAATATTCTATGATCAATAGTACCAAAGGCACAGGAGAAGTCTGTATATATAACGTCTACTTGACTGCGATTGTCAAGAGCTTCACTGGTATCCTGAGTTATTATTGCCAGGTTCGTTGTCGTTGACCGACCTGCAAAGAATCCATGTTGCTGCTGTGCAATATAATTCTTAGTGTGATTATTTGATAAATAATCTGTTCAAAATTTTTTGCGAAATTGAAGAGGATAGCAATGGGTCTATAATTTTCAATGTTACTAGAGTCCTCACGTTTAAAAATTAGACTAATTACCGCCAGCTTCCAAACATCAGGAAAAGTCATTGTGTCTACAGAAAGGTTGTATATAATCGATAATGGTTTGGCGAGTACGAATCTACAGTCTTTTACAACAAACATCCGAATTCGATTATCTCCACATATGTTTGAGGATTTTATGCGATTTATGCTTTCGACTCCTGAATGGTTGGTATAACTAGGGATTCCCGATTCGAGAAAATCTCATAAGGTTTCAAAAAATCCTTTTGAGTATATACAATAGAGAAAAAATTAGCAAACGCATTAACGTTTTTGTGGTGATGAATAAGAAGCATTTTCATCATGCAGCTGCCCAGGGATTCTAGATGTACCATTCCTCTGATGGATGTACTTTCACAAGTCTCTAGGATTCGTTTTGAGGTTAGTTTCAAGCCCTTGAATGTAAAGTTTGTACGCATCAGCAATTTGAATTTTTGTTAATCGTCTAAGTCTTTTAAATTCGTTATGAAAAAAAAATTGAACCTGTACGCTTCCATTTATGGTGAAAGTGATTTTTTAACTTAATGTTATGTTTGATATCCAAGGAGGACACTGTGAGCTATTTAGAGTGTTTTGCTAATGGCACGGATTTATTAAAAATGTTATATAGTTTATCATAAAATGCATGACAAACCGCATTAATATCGGGAAGTGTTTCAAGAAATTACCAATCTGTTTGAATTAAATCATCGTATAGATTAAGGTAGTTGGGTTTCCTGAAATTATACCGTACATTATTATTGACAGGAAAAGGGCTAGGTTTATTCTGACCTAAACCGAGGTTTAAAGACATAGAGAGTGCAGGGTGATGCGCGTCTTCAGGTACAAGTGGAGAGCTATCTCTTTCTATGTTAACATCAATATCAAAGTTACAAAAAACCAAGTGAAGTAACCTATCGTTGGAATTTTTTACATTGTTGTGTTGCTAATTAATATAAAATCATGGAACAAACAAAAAGATAAAACCAAACGATCCCTCAATACCGTTGAGATACGAGATGGGACACCACACCCACAAATCCCCAGGCGAGGAAAGACGGAGAAGAACACCAAGATTGCAGATACAAAAAAATACAATAGGATCGTTCGTATATACTTCTCCTATATATTCTATAAAGGGAAAGTAAAAAGATGTAGAGTCCATCAACAATTAGTAATTAAAGTTATCATGTTTGTATAGGGTGGGTGGATGGCCTCTAACCCAATCTCCAATCAGTAAAACATAAGCGAGGGTTTTACTTTAAGGTTGAAAACGTAAATAAACATAACATAATTTGAAATTATAATAGATTTATTCAAACAAATTTTTCAAATAATTTTTAATAATATTTTACTGATTGAAGTGAGTAAATTAGTAAAAATTAGATGCATGATTGATGGGCAGACTTTAAATCTAATTAAGATAGGATTAGCTATAGAAAGTCATTTATACTACTAAACATCTTTATTTACAGAAAAAATACAATATTTGTAATAAATTAAATAATTTCTAATGTGAGAAACTGGGTTTTAGTTTTCTAGTCTTGTTGTGTTAACTGTCTGTTGTTCTTCAAACGTCATGATCGCTAATGTCATTGAGAAGTGAGGTGATGAATTTATAGATGGTGATTTCGGGGTGTTTATATGGAGGTGTTGTAAGGGGATTGCGGAGGATACACATAAGGTTGAGGATCTCTAGGTTATGTGGGTTGGTAGCAAATTTTTGGGCAAGGAATGAAAGGCGTTCATCAATGGGAGTTAGATTAGTTAAATTGTATAGGAGGGTATTTGATGGATTGTGTATGGGATTGAGTGGGTGTCTAATTTTTGTTAGTGTACGAAGGGCTGATCGTTCCAATACCTAGATATTTTTAAGGACAGAAGGACGAGGCTAATGGAAAATGATGGCAGCATATTCAAGAAGAGGTAGGCAGATTATTTTGTAAATATTAACATCTGTTTTTGTTGTTATGCCCTGATTTTTGTACGTGAGACTTGTGAAATGCTGCGCTCTCTTCTTGACATTTGCTTTGAGGTTTTGGGAGTGAGTTTTAAATGTCAGTTTGGTGTAATTTCAAGGTATTTGCAAGAAGGAAATGGTGAAATGGAATGGTTATTTTGAATGGTGAATTATGTGAACGGTGAAAAGGAATTAAAAGGTAGGATTTATTGGGGTTGATTGTTATTCTCCATTTTGCAAACCATAATTGTATAGTATCGATCAGCCCTTGTAGGTTGGTGAGTGCCTTGTGCAGTGTGGGGGCATGTACTACTAAGGCTGTGTCATCTGCGTACAGGAGCGGGTAAGTTTTATTTAGGTAATTTAGATCAGGGTTATAAATATCATGAACAAAGATATTGTAAAGGATTGGTGATAAAGGAGAGCCTTGAATGCACGTGATAGGGTGTTGCTGATTCTAACTTGTAGGAGTCTTTTGGATAGGTAGTTGTCAATTAGGTTAAGAAGGTGGGGTGGGATCTTTAAGGAGTTGCATTTAAACAGCAGACCCCGATGCCAAACTAAGTCAAAAGCTTTTTGTATATCTAATAAGACCACCGCTAATATCTGGCGTTCGAGGTGTGCGTAATTCGAGGTAAGGATTGAACGTGGTAAAGAAGTGAAACGATGTTCTAGGAAACCAGATTGGTAGGGAGGGATAAGGTGGGATATCTGGAGCATTAATTTAATTTTTAATATAGTTTCAAAGGTTTTACCCAAGACTGGAAGCAGAGTAATTGGACAATAGCTTGGTACTTTTAATGCGTCATGGCCAGATTTAGGGATACATGTTATAATACCCTGCTTCCATTCGTTGCGTATGGACTGGGAACAATATATATGGTTAAATATTTTTAGGATGTTATCTGGAAATGATTTAAGGATAGTTCTAGGAACATTGTCATAACCGGGGGCAGTGTGTTTACTTTTGTATAGTCAAGTAAAATATTCCTCCTCTTTTATATCGTCCTCGGGGATATAGGAAATGGGGGAAGTTTTAAATTTGTCGTATCAAATGTTTACAGAATTTAAAAAGTCGTTGTCAAATGCATTATTATTAACTGTCTTAGTGTAACTATTGTCAAAATAATCTGCAAAGGTATCAGCTATTGATTGTTCGTCCGTTAAAAAAGTTTTTGAAATACGGTCCTGTATTTTCTGTACAAAGTCCGTTTTTCTATATGTTGGTGTATGTCATTTATATTTAAACTTAAATTTTGATTTTATTTTCTTTTTTATTACAAAAAGGGTTTAACTGTTTTTAACAGCAAAATCAATAACGATTAGCAATTAAAGTTATCATGTATGTGTAGGGTGGGTGGGTGGCCTCTGTCCCACCCTACAATCAGTAAAACATAAACGAGGGTTTTCATTAAAATTTGTGAAATATAATTAAACACAAAATAATTAAAATTTTTGATGATGTTTTACTGATTGAAGGGTGGGATAGAGGCCACCCACCCACCCTACATATACATATAAATTTCAATTACTGATAGTCTCGCGGTTTGGAATAGAATTAATTACAAAACTTTTTGAATAAAAAAGAAACTGAAAAGGTAACATTTTTAAGTGAGTAAATTAATAAAATTTGTATGCATGATGGGTGACTTTAAATCTAATTTAGATAAGATTAGCTATAGAAGGTCGTTTATATTTAAACTTAAGTTTGGATTATTTTTTATTGCATACAAGGTTTTATTGTTTTTTTGCAGCAAAATCATCAACGGTTAGTATTTAAAGTAATCGTGTATATGTAGGGTGAGTGGGTGGCCTCTATCCCACCCTCCAATCAGTAAATCATAAGCGAGGGTTTTAATTAAAACTTGTAAAGAACAATAAAAAAAATGGTGATGTGGCCATCATAGTACTTTCCCTATATTTTACTCGAAAACTATGCGGTTTATGCAAAAAGGTTATTCTTAATAATTTATTCAATTTTCAATTCTCTATAATTATTTGTTATATAACTTTCATTTTGCTTCAATAGTTTATTAGCAATTGGCAAAAAATGTTAAAAATTTCAATTTTTATTCTTTTTCTCGAAAGTTAAGAATTTTATGAAAAATATATTTTCACAAAATTTATTCAGTTTCTCATTCTCTTTAACTTTTATTTGAAAAGTTTTGTAATATTTTTCATATTAAAAAAAATATCGGAAAAAAACAAAAAACGCCTCGAGTAAACACCGACTTCCGGTTTATGAATGTTTACCAAAAGCTTTTCAGTTCCAGTTTTTAACGATAAAACCTTACGTTTAAAGTTTCATCTCAATCGGATCAGTCGTTTTTGAGATACAGCACCCACGGACAGACAGACAGACAGACAGACAGACAGACAGACAGACAGACAGACAGACAGACAGACAGACACACACACAGACACAAATTTTTTTTTTCCAGAAATTAGTTTAATGGACTCAGGGGACCTCAAAACGGATATTTCCGCAAAAAAAATTTTTCAAAAAAAAATCACGATCACAATACTTCCCCTATATATACTTCGTATATAGGGAAAGTAAAAAATGGTGATGTGGCCACCACAAAACTTTCTTTACATTTATCTAGAAAACTACGAGGTTACGCAAAAAGGCTATTCTTAAATTTCATGTAGTTTATTAGTAATAAGCAAAAAATGTCAAAATTAATAATTTTTAATTTTTTTAAGCTAAGAACTTTACGAAAAACATGTTTAAATAAAACTTGTTCAATTTTTCGTTCTCTTTAAGGTTTGTTTTGAAAAGTTTTATAATATTTTTCTGAAAGATTTTTTGAAATTTGAATTTACCGCATACAACCTAATCTGTGTTTGATTGTGCTAAACTATTAAATCAATTGAAACCAACCCTTAGCAAACATTTTGCTAAACCGGGGAATGTTTCTCGAAACTTTTCTCCTATTGTGGTGGTTGTTTCGTAATACCTGCTTTTAATAGAATCGCAACCATTGCTTTAATTTCTGCACGAGTTGCTACTCGTAGTAATGAAGAATTCACAAAAAAAAGTATTGAAATCTTTAATTGATTTAGCACTAGAAGCAGGATCATGGTGTTTGGTCCAAGTACTCCAGAAAAACTATTCGATTCGTTCTAAAATATTGTGTCTTAAGGTAAAAATCGCCATCGGAGATATTGCTAGCACTAATAACTCGTAACCTCTTACGAGTGCTGATGATGGCACTTTCACTATCATTTTCAAGTTATTACTATAAGCTTCATTTCTTCACTTCTCATATCATAGACACTTTTAAATGAATGAAAATTTGACATTGTGCTTTTTTGTAATTATTAGTGTATCACATGGGAAAAAATAAAAACCACTTTTAATTCTTATAAAACAATAACGAATTTCTTCATCTGCGCTGCGCTGAATTTATCGCAACTAGTTCATAGATGTTGTTGGCAGGAAAACATTAATTTAATGTTTAACATTGTTATTATTCATTGTCGATGTTGACAGTTTCTAAGTTGTCGTTGGCGTGTCTACTCAATTATTATTTATAGAAATATAATTTATCAGCAATATATTCATAACAAAGTACCAGATAACTAATTCTACTGGTATGCCCCAGGGGTCTAATTTGGATCCTGTGTTATTTTACTAATTACTATTACTTATGATAAATCAGTTTTATTTTGCATTGTAATTTACAGTTTTAGTTCTGATATATTAGAAAAAAATATAGCATGATCTCTACATAAAATAATCAACATTTAGTGTACTAATTTTTGAAATAATACTGCTGTCATGATAGTTTTTCTTACGACAATAAAAACGCTACTAATAATCATTATTATAAATGATTATTGATTGGTGCATATTTCTTTTTGTAAAATGAACACGGCTATTGGTGATAAAGGTCAGGAGAACTTGAATAGTTTCAGTGTACCATTTACCAGAGCACGTGTGTCTAATTAAGTCCGTTACCGACCATTATGTCGATCCATCAATTACATTCTGCAGCCGTATTAATTAACGTTTTATTTTTTGCCCGCCGATAGATTTGATTTCAATTCATTGCCAATATCAAGGACGCCCGCGCCACTGTTATGTAAAAGCAATGCACCTGGCGAATTATTCTATAAATGCAATGCCATTCCTGCACGCGCATTAAATTCGCGGCGGATAATTTTTTTTTGTACACTGTTTAATGAAATATGTGAGTCAGCTGGTTTGTTCCCATTGTTCGTTTCCTGTAAACCATTATATTTAAACATTGTAAAATTCATAAGGTAGTAATTAAGAATTGATATGAATTTCTGATTGTATTCTTTGAACTTGAACTCTTATTATGTTTAATAATGTAAAAAAATCTTTATTTAATGAAGTTTATGTACAATTAGATTTTGTAAAAATGAAAAATAACCAACATAAAGCTACAATCTAATAAAGACATCAACAACTACAAAATAAGTAGAAAATCAGATTTAAGGACAGAAAAAAATCACTACAATGAATATATTTATTAATTCTTTAAATAATTTGCTTGGAAATAATACTAAACCTATTTTCATCTGTAGGTTATTGGTTTGTTGACGTTATATTTATAATATAGTTTAAATTAGGATCATCAAAACACCTGTTATATTCTTTTTTATATTTTGGCGAAGTTTTAATTTTAAAAATAATTGTAAAAGATCGAAACATGTGTTAGGCAACTGAAAATAAAATAATAGTAAATTGCAAACGTTTTACTAATTCTAATTTGAGAACACAGCAACAACAAACAGCAAAAAATAAATATTTTCTAAATTTTTCTTATCTTAAGTGTTATTATATAATTCAATTACAATTTGAATATGTATTTATATCTAAATAATAATTTTCTCATAAATGGAAAAAGAAGAGAAGTAGCGTAGTAGTTGTTGTTGCATTATTAAATTTAACACTATTTTCAATAAAGATGTTTATCTCTCTCTCTCTCTCTCTCTAATAATAAAAATAAATCTGTACTGATGAGATTTAAAGGTTCGAAAAACGTGTCTGCAGATTTTTTTATCTTGATTTTTACTTGATTTATTTCTTTATATTTAGTTAGCTCTTTAATCTCGCAATGAAAAATAATTTGCAGACGTGGAATTTTACCCAAATATATGTTCTACACAATGAAACTGATGTGGTGCATTAATTTAGAATTAAAATACGGAGCGGTGATCAGAGTTGATGTGGAATGCATGCGATGGCACGGAATAATTGCCGGCAATTAAGAATTTATGTAACAGAAGTTTAATTTGCATAGCCCCTCCTGAACACCGGCCCTCTAAATATCAATTACATGCACGTGTTATATTAAAGGAAGCCGAGCTACGAGCGAATTCGCAATAAAACTGAGGCCAATTTTACCGACCGAATTAATGGGCACACTATTTCTTTTTAATTGTCCTCTTTTATCACATGGTCCCTAAATAAATGTGCACTGTGCAGTAGTCCCTCCACCCCTATTTTCCACATCGTCTTCAGAACAAACTCAACGGTCGATCGCAGAAAATAACACGACCTATAATGATTATTAATCGGTTTCCAATTGATTTTAATTATATCGAATTCTTGTAATATATATAGTTAGTAGATCTACAATTCAATGTTCGCTGTGGTTGTTTCTAAACATTTTATTATTAGTACTTACTTTCAGAAATATCTTGCCTATAAGCCTATCTCATAAGATTGTTGATACCTCCCTTTTAAAATATGATGAAAAATTAATATATTTTAATATCATACAATATTTCTTTTAATTAAAAATAATCAAATTCCAAAGACGTTTTTAAAATGTAGAAATTTAAAGAATGTAAAAAATCCATGAAATTTGAGAAATTTAAGAAATTCCATAGATGAATTATATATACTTTTGAAAAGAAAACATTAAATTATTGTTTTCCTACCAATAAAAGTGAATATATTTTGGGAACTCATTAGCGTAGAGCAGTTGAAGAGAAGGCAACTTCTTTTTTTGATCAGAGGAGAGGAAATCCGCTATTAAAACCTTTATAGTGGTGTTAGATTTCTACCAACTAAAATCTCCTCTTCGAAATCACTGTTGTGACTAGTCCAGGGCAATAGGTCTCTTTTAGTTGAAAACTCTGGTAAAATGATCGCTAAGAAACGGAAATGTTATTTTTTTATAAGAAAAGTGAACATCTATTATGAGCATCCTTATCGTTTGGTAGTGTTGGACGTCCACCAACTAAAACCACTCTTCCGTAATTGCTACTATAGGTCTTTTCTAAATCACTAAGAATTAAAGGATATACAGGAAAATGGGCAATTAGCAAAATGATGGGGAAAGACTGATGTGGGTCTGTCGGCGAATTCCTGGGATCTTACGGACGCGGTGTCGTGGCGGTTGCTGATTGGAATATGTCGAGAGAACTTGAGGTGTAGTTTAAAGATTGTTCAGACCTGAAATAGAACGATAACTGCTTGCATCGTGGGGGTTTGTATGGTGGGGGTGTCTAGTGTAGAAAACTGCCACGTACACCACCGAAATCGGTCGAAGTATTTTTGCGCCAATTTAAAATGTCAGATTAATTTGGGACACTCTTTATGTTTAAGTTTTGGGAGAGTGAGGAACCGCCTAGTCAATCTGAGTCTGAAAGATAAACTCTGTAAGAAGTGGTATGCTACAACTACCAAGCGGGATGGATCGGGAAAATTCATTGTGGAATTTCCCCTTAGGAGAAAGTCGTTCTTCAGCGTTAAGGAGGTTTCGATTGTTGGAGCGTCGTCTCACAAAACACCCAAAGTTGATGTCGTTGTATAGAGAATCTAAGGATGATTATTTGAAACAGGGATACATGGTTGTTGCGATAGATAAACCAAATGAAGTAGAAAGGACCTTTTACATTCCACACCATCCCATCTATCGGGATGGAGAGACGTTTTCAAAATTTCGTGTGGTGATGGTTTCACAAAATCGAATTTTGTTGAACCAGGCATTGTTGAAAGGGCCAAAATTACAACTAGATATTGTGGATATAATTCTTCAGTTACGTCTTCGTGGTGTTGTACTCATCACTGACATTCGTCAGATGTACCGTAACAAATCACGGTTTCACGAGAGCATTCTGACTTCCAAAGAATATTGTGGCGAAGCTCGCCAGAGGAATAACTTCACGAGTGCCAACTCACGACCGTGACTTATGGAGTAAAGTCATCACCCTTTTTGGCGATAAGGACCTTACATCAATTAGTGGCTGATGAAGGCGCTAGATTTCCAGTCGCATCGAAAATTTTGCTATATACCACTTATATGGATGACATCACTGCGTCGGTAGCTTCACTCGAGGAAGTATTATTACTCCAAAAATAATTAATTGAATTGTTATGTTGTAGAGGTTTTGAATTGAGGTAATAGATGAGCAATAGGTAGGAGGTAGGAGCCATTGATCGAGATATATTTCAATTTCAAGATGATACGGATCTGTCAAGTAAGATTCTCGGTTTGGTGTGGAATCCTAGGCGAGATGGGTTTTTCCTTAGAGTTCATTTGGAACACGAAATTATCACTAAACGAAGTATCTTGTCGGAGGTAGCTAGGTTGTATGATCCTATGGGTTATATTTGTCCTGTGATATTCCTTGGAAAATGTTTATTACAGCATTTCTGGCAGCTTGGAATCGATTGTCAAAAATGTCAAAAGTGGAGCAGATGAGCCAACTTCCATCGTTGGCAGATATAATATTGCCTAGGTGTTTACACATTAATCTCGCCCGGGATATGCAGTGTAGTATATTACAGGGTTGTTATATCCGATCGAGAAGTCATCACTAGACTACTACTAGCGAAGTCCAAAGTGGCACCACTCAAACGAGTTACACTACCAAGGTTAGGATTGCGTGATTTAGTTCTAGTTTCAAAATTGATTCGTCGTGTGGTGGAATTGGTAAAGTCGAGGTGTGAAAAGATTCTATGGTTGCGTTAAGAAGGACCCAATCATCGCCTCATCGTTAGACAACGTATATGGCAAATCTAGTTAGCCAGATTCAAGAGCATACATCTTCACGTCAGATAAGATATGTGCCCTCGTTGTCGAATCCAGCAGATTGCGCTTAGCTAGTTTTGCAACCATTGGAGTTCATTTGAAAATTGGTTTAATAGGCCAAATTGGTTAGCTTTGGAAGAAGAGCACTGGCCATCGATCGTGAGCACCGCACAAGAAATCACTGATAATCTGGAAGCTCGAGTATCCACCTTCAAGATTGAATTAAGAGTGAGCGTTTCAGAATGGCAGGTGTGGCGTCCAGTGTTACAGCGTATGTTTTAAGATATTGTTTTAATTTACGCAATACGTCAAGCTAGCCCTAGACTCAAAAAATTAAACCTCTATTTGGAGTCGGAGGGCTTGTTAAGAGTCTGAGGAAGATTTCGATACGCAAATTTGTCAATTGACCAGAAACATCCTATTTTGTTACCTCGTCAGCATAGATTTACAGAGATAGTCTATCATTACCATAATATGTTCCTACACCCATGTGTTTAAATCTTCATTGTCTGATTCAGTCACAATTTTGGATATTAGGAGGTAGAGATACAATCCGTCGCAGGATTGTTAGGTGTTTAAAATGTTGAGTTAGAGTTCAGCATTTAAAGGCCTTTCTTGTGTCTGAATTAAGTACCGACGCATTTTTGGCAGCGCTGAGACGCTTTGTAGCCCTTCGTGGATTAATACAGAAAATGTGTAGAGATTGTGGCACGCACTTTATTGGGCCTGGAAAAAACCTGCAGAATGGACTCAGTTTTTTACTTCTTCGAAGATCAATGAAAAGGGTAATAAAGTGGACGTTAAATCCTCCTTGTGGCTCAAATTTTGGCGGTCTATGGGAAGCTCGGAAGCGGGGGTTAAGTCGACGAAGAGACTGATATCTAGAGTAATTGATGATCAAAGGCTAACCTATGAAGAGCTGTACACTATTATGGTACAATTAGAAGCTACTCTAAATTAATGGCCAATTGCTCCGATAAGTTCAGATACCAACCATTTGGAACCGCTGAAACCTGGACATTTTTTGATGTTAGATCAGCTAGGAGTAATTTGTGAACCCATTGTCGAAGATACATCTCGCAGCGCCGCCGATCGATGGAAGTTAATTCAGCAGCTTAATAACTCATTTTCGCGTCGCTGGCAGCGGAAATATTTATTCACGTTGCAGCAGCGTAATAAGTGGAACAAGGCGAATCCCAATATTCAGCTAGGTATAATGGTGTTGATAGTCGAGGCAAATCTACCACCCTTGAAGAGGAGACTGGGTAGGATAGTTAGAGTCCATCCAGGGCAGGATGGAATCGTTGGAGTGGTTAGTACGCACGGCTAGAGGAATTCTGGTTAGACCCACCTCCAAGCTGTGTGCCCTTCCTTGTATATAATTAAGTTAGATATTCGTTCTATGTGGTTAGGAATAGGGGTATATTTAGGATATTGGTGGAATGGAATAGATCAGTTTGTTTACGTTTATGAGTTATTGGAATCCTATAAATTGACTTTATTCTTCCGTGGGCTACCATCGTGAAGTTTCCCCAACGGCCTCTGGTGGAGTGAAGTTTCATTTTGCTTACCTTTTCTGTTTTAATAATAATTGGTATTATTTTAGATTGAACCACATAGCTAGTTAGATAGTTTAGTATTCACGCTTCATAATTTGTTAGATGTTGAATGTTTGTTGGCCGGTTCGGTCCAAGGTGGGCGGTATGATCAGACGTGAAATAGAATGATAACTGCTTGCATCGTGGGGGTTTATATGGTGGGGATGTCTAGTGTAGAAAACTGCCACTTGCACCACCGAAGATAAATGGATAGATGTTATATGGGTGGCACCAGCGCCTATTCCACCGCGACCTTTTCAGATCCCTGTTTATCCCAGATGACCTGCTCTAGCTTTGCCTCTTTGATTAGTCCTATTAGCCCTGCCAGAGGGGCTTGGGTATAGGTCTCCGCGCTTGGATTTGTGGTGCCCAGCTTTTGATATCTAATCCTTGCTAGACCCTCGCAGTGGCATAGGATGTGGAACGAGTCCTCTTCTTCCTCTAGGCAGAATCTGCAAGGTGCTTCTTCCACCAGGCCTATTTTGCTCATATGTTTGTTTGTTGAGCTTGCAGTGTCCTGTTATCAGGCGTACTATTGTTTTGGCCATTTTTCTGTCTTGGTTCAGAAGTTCGGTCGTGAGTTTTGGCTATTTTTTCTTAAGGAACTGTTTCGCTTGTCTCTGTTATGGTGACTTCGTCCACCAGACATGGGCCTGTATCTCCACCCATTTTTTTATGGATTGTTTCACTGCAGTTTTGGAGATTCCGCAAGAGGGTTCCGGGCCAATTACTGCTTTTGACGAGCCTTGTTTGGCCAATTCGTCTGCTATGTCATTCCCCGGATGTCCTCCGTGTCATGGGACCAATGTGATTGTTACTTTTTTGTGACAGCCAAGTTCATTAAGAGCACATATACAGTCCCACACTAGCTTAGTGCTTTTAGCAGCGCCTGGCTCTCGGAGAATATAGCAATTGACCTAATTTTGGTGTCTTGTCTTGCTATTTCTCTTCTGCAGTGGTGAAGAGATATCGCCTCTGCTTGGAACATCGTGGTGTCCTTGGTGAGACTGACAGAAATCTTTGTCTCGGGTTTTGTGCCGTATATACCTGCTCTTACCCCTTTGTCGGTCTTTAAGCCGTCCGTAAACCAGTATGATTCTGCTTTGGTAGGTTGACATTCGACCCAGTCTTCTCTTTATGGGATTAGTACCTTGTATTTCTTTTCGAAATTGTATTTTTTCACCATGGATTCACTTGGCATCGCTGTGATCGCGTTAGCCTACAGCTCGTCTTCTAGCCGTTAGTGTGTTTTTCCGTGCACCACATACCCCTCAACAAAGATTATGTGGAATGCCCAAATAACTGGGGCCAAGAGCTCGCTTTCTTGCTTAGAGGATAGGGGACGCGTGGTGGGATATGGGATGGAGTCTATTAGGGATTTGTTAGAAAAGTTGAAGGTGGAGATGTAGGTTGCAGTTAGTATGGGGAGGAGGAAGTGAAAAATATATGGGGGAATTTAAGGACGGGATATATAAAGGCTCTATATGTGCGCAGTTGAATATTAGAGATATGTTCTACTAGTCTGGACTAGCGCAGCAATAAAGTAATACAAAGATATTTCTGCGATTTCAGTTGATGCTAGCCGAGGGATTTGGTTGTGAAGGAGAAGGAGGTGATTGTTGATTTTAAGAGTCGAAGAAGAGGGTAGTGGAAGATAGTGTCTTGGTATTTTGAGGCGTTAATAGGTAGGTGGCAAGTGTAAGCCCGTTCTGTGGAGGAGTTTACATCATTTTGAAGTTTTAAGATGGCGAGATGTGGGTTTTTATGTAAGGCCCATAAGGCAATGTCATCTGCGTATGTCTGAATGATCGAGAATTTCGGGAGAGAATGAAAATTGAGTAATCTGACTTTGAATATAGAGAAAAAATCAAGGTGACTATTTATTGTATTAAGTTGGTATCTATTGTATAAAGCGTTACACTAGATTTTTCTAATAAAATGGTTAACCACCAACAATTAACAGTAGTGGCCATTGACAGTTCCCTACAATTGTCAGTTACCTAATCATATAAATTGAGAACAGTTACCGATGATAAGAATAGATGTGATACATTTTAACAACTAACTGATGTATTAATTAAAATAAGAAGCACCATCATCTACAATTCCATTTTTTTTCTTTACATCTCTATTCTTATTCTCTGCTTATCCCGCGGGCGACTTTAATTATGCAAAATTTACCTGTCTCATTCGTCCGTTGAACGCGGGGGCCAGGTGAACTGAAGTGTCTTTCTCTCCTCGCGACACATTCGAATGCTGTCGTTAGGCTGACGATACCGTAAAATAAAACGGAGGGGACTCGAGGGTGTCAGGGGGTGGCCCGGCGGGAGGAAGAACCTAAGCGTAAGCCCCGTAATTCAGATTTCTCGTTTCAATTTCAACTTCGCGTCGCCTTTATATATTCAACGCGGTAGTAAAACTTGATGTGCACTTTTGTTTATGTATTCACTGCATAATCCCTTTCAACGGCTATTAATTATTCAGATGGAGAGCATTGTGTGTGTGCCCGTTTCCTTCGCATTAGGGCTTCATTGCGAATTTATTAACTGACGGCAGATGGGGGGGTAGGGGCCGAGAGTGACGATTATTGCAAAAATCGTTCCGAGGCCGATTTAATTCGCGATTAAATTGTTTATACGCGAAGGTGGATTATTAACGTTGGGGGATTTATTAATGCGCCCTTGGAGCTTGTAAAGTGCATAATTTTTAAGTGCTCCGTTTCTTTGAAGTCGTCGTTATAGACGTTTGTATCAAAATGTGTTTATAACGAGCATGAAACACTTTTTTGCTATGATCTAATCTAATCCCTGACTTTATAATTAATGTATTATGATCAAAACCTATGATTAGATAATCATGGTTAATAAAAGAGACCCTAATATTGAGCGTTGTAGTAGTACATCTGATGTTGAGAAGTAGGAACCAGATTTAAAGTTAAGACTGGTGCTCATTCAGATAAGAATCCATTAAAAATGGCTTTATAAAAGCTAAAGCTACTTAACTTTGAAAAATCTGTGTAAATAACGTTAGGTTACTCTCCAGAATCTAATGTTTCAGCAATATTATGTTTTCGTGGTGTTCGTACTACATTTACTTATCAATATATTATTTATGGATTGAAATATTGAGTACAGTTACAGTGAAAATTTATTTAAATGCGAAGTGAAAGGGTGATTTATTTTTCTTGTCCATATTTCACGTAAAATTCTAATGCTCGCGTCCATTGTGGTGCGTGTCGGTCCTTTGTTGCAAATAAATAAAATTCGGGTTATTGTGGCCAAACATGAATGCGCCCTGGATGCGTATGATAAATTACGCGGGGAAAATTATCGGACCAATATATCAAGCTTAATGGAATCGCGAAATTCGGAGGGCTTTGTGGACGAGGGAAATTATGAAATTTCGATAATTCACACGTCTGAACGAAATCTTCAATGGCGACAAAAAATAAATATTCTGAATAAAAAGTGCCAAAAAAATAAAACATTGCATTAATTAATTACTTTATATACTCTTCAGATCCCTACTAATAATTTAAAATAAACATTAGAGAACAATATTTATCTTAAAACTTGAATATTCTCAAATGATAATTGGCAGTATCCGACAAAACTTAAAAATATTTTAATTGATTGGTTTTGTATTTTTGTTCGATTTGTTTGATATGACCATAAAACTTTATCTGAGGATGTTAAATAGCAAATTTGTGATATAGATACCAGCAAATTTTAGACATGTCATATGTGAATTGTATGAAATTTCTTGAAACGTATCGTGCACACGTACGTGATCGTATTCTACGAATACCCGATATATTTACGACATCGCCTGGCAGCGAAAACGTCGTCGACGCTCTTCTCCTGGCACTTTTTTTGAATTACGGCAGTATATCATGCGTACAGCAGAGTGGAACCATCGAAGCATGACACTCGTACATATTTATATCGGGAATGAGCGACAGCCAGCTGGGCTTGAACTCCTCGAACCCGTCGCCTCTTGCCCTATAGATCGCGGATGGATCGTTCCAATAGGTTAGGGAAATCGTTGCCGGCGTTTAGCATTTCGCATGTTCGGATACTTTTCTTCGGTTCATCCGAATGGTTTACTGGGAGGCGAAATTAAGATTGATCGTATCGTCGGGCCGTAGCGTAGCTACAGGAAAAGGAAAAAACACTTCGCAGGTCACTCGAATTATGGATTATAAACACACTTTGCCCTCTGTGTCATGAAAATGCTTGATGTATGGACCATTGTCATGAAATGTTGAAAGCTATACATTCCATTATTTCTACCTTATTATTACCTACTATTAGTAATCAAAAGATTAATCAGATATGACATTAATGTTTTAAGTTTGACGTTGCTCAAAAATATATTGTTTAAGGTGAAGAGGTTGAATGCTTGATTACCAATTTTGAAACCTAGAAAAGGACTTAGAAACACAATTATAATCCTTTCATACCGATTATTAACGGTTTATTGCTTTCAAATTATTGTTAAATGAGTTAAACTATTGTTACATGTTAACCTCCAATTATTTTTAAGGTATGAATTATACACAATTTTGGAAACAATTTGAAACAGCTTCAAGCTTGTTAGTTGTGAAGAATGGCCATATTTTATTGTTACACGAAATAATTAACTATTTTTAGTCTTAACTTAATCGATTTATTAGAAGCGAGCAAAAATTATGATTTAAATACTATCGGTGCTTGTCCGAAACCTCAGTTAGATTTTAAATTATTACTGAGAAATGTTTATCAGTATATATGCTAGAATAAATAACAATTTTAGATATAATCAAGTAAGATACGTTGAATTTCAATTTATTTCTCATTGCACACTAGCTGAATGATTAATAACTCGGCCAGACAAAACAGAACCAATCGATTACGCCCGTGAAATGAGCAATAAGTTTATGATCTTATATATACTGGTGCATAAAATGGCCCATAAAAATTTGATTAATATTTTGCCCAAGCCACAACAGCATATCGTTTTACGAGCGGCTGGCGGGCCGGTGTTGCTGCCGGTGGTCACGTTTTCAAATTAACAATATTTTTTTTGTTGGCGGTTTGTTGTGTCTCCGTTCGCCATGGTACAATTCAATATTCGATTATATTAACCATAAGTTTTATATTCGCGTTTCTGCATACACAAAGCTCAATACCCTTTGTACATTAGGCAGATAGTAGCGATGTTATGTAAAGTTAAGTAAATTTTCTCATGTTATTACCTAAAGGTTTACATAAGTCAAAAATATATTATTATTCTAAAGAACATCTTCCAGCAATAAATTTAAAAATATTAGAATAACATGTAAATCTTAAAAATAAAAATGAAAAACAAATTAAATTATATAAATTGAAATTGAAATATTACCATCAAAATAGTTTTGGGAACATCCAAACATTTTGAATGGAATGTTGAAATCAATAATTGCCATGAAATAAATATAAGAATCGGTAATAAGTCATTATGAGATTTCTAAGTATTTTATTATAGAGAATCTAATAATTGTATATCTTTAAAGAAAGATTTTAAAAATCTTCAATTTTTCTTTATCTTTTACCTTTATAAAATATTGAAGTAATATTAAGATTCGATATTAAATTTATTATTGTCAACTCACTGTAGTTAAGTTCTAATTCAACGCAGTTTGGATGATTACTGCTAACATTCTAGGAATTAAATTGTTTCACTTTATTTGATAATTCTAATTATTTTAATTAACCTGATTATTGTTTTTCTTAATTTTTATTGTCTTCAAATTATGTAAATTTTTTAAAACATGAAATGATTATTTTTGTTATTGTTTTAGCACTTTTGACAGGTATCAATTCAAAATTTTTAAGTAAATATTTACAATTATAACGTACATGAAAAGATAATAAATAATTTAGTGAGAAAGGTCAGGAGTAAAGACAATGTACACTGTATTATGATAGGTCAAGAATAAGCTAGGCCACTGAAACAGTTATTGGTACAGGTCAAGAGTATGCAAGGTCAATGAACCCTTTGTTGGTATAGGTCAAGGGTACGCTAGAATAATATATAATTTATTACCATAGGTCAAGATTACGCTAGAATAATTAATTATTTGTTGGCAAAGGTCAAGAGTATGCTAGGATAATGATTAGTCAAGTGTACGCAAGAATAATGACTAGCTCATTGAGAAAGATCAACATCAGTATATTTAGATAGGTCAACAATACGCTAAGCTAAATAATAATTTATTGGTAGAGGTAAAAAGTATGCTAAAACAATAGTTTTTAGCCTTTATTTTTATCACTTCTTCTATTTACAAAATTTATGCATTTCATATAAAATATAACGGGTGTCCAACATTTATTGCAGTCCCGGGTGGTGTTGGAATCAGAAACGTAGGTCAATTCTTTAATGTGCCAAATAAATGAACTGACATTTTAATTGTCAAATATAACTTAAATGTGCATTAAAAATGTCAGTTCATTTATTCGCAACATGTAAGAATCGACCTACGTTTTTTATTCCAACGCCACCCGGGACTGCAATAATTGTTGGACACCCGTTACAAATAATTTAGGACCCAGAGGTATGGAATGGAATCTCTCACCGTGTTCTTCACTCTGTGCACCTAAATGCTCTGGGAAATGTTCAATAAGAGAGTGGAGGAAGTGTAACTCATATTACCTCCCAGTCCCCTGAACTTTTTGAGCATAGTTATTACAATATCTTCTCATTGATCATCTTTAAAATTACCCAGAAACTTCTTTATGATGTCCTTGTATGATACTCAAGCTTGAAGTTCCATGTAAGACATGCAGTTTTTAAAAGTAACATCCTTCATAAGTTTGCGAATCTGTGAGTCATCAAAAACGCTTTCCTTCACCTTTGCCTCCGACAGTAACGGAAATCTTTTAGCAATATATTGGTAATAAGGACCATTTTCGTCCAAAGCTTTAACAAATTGCTTCATTTATGTGCAAAGGAAGTAGCAAAATTTTTGCAGAATCAACTATTACATTTTTGTCCGTAGGACCAGTTGTTTCTTTTTCGGCCAATTAGTAACTTTCCAGTGCCTTTTCCTGGCTCTAAAGTCCCATTCACACAAAAAACAAACAAAAAAACACGGAATTTTCACATTTTAACACAACATAACGGGTGTCCAACAATTATTGCAGTCCCGGGTGGCGTTGGAATAAAAAAACGTAGGTCGATTCTTACATGTTGCAAATAAATGAACTGACATTTTTAATGGACATTTAGGTTATGTTTGACAATTAACATGTCAGTTCATTTATTTCTCAATGAAAGAATTGACCTACGTTTTTGATTCCAACGCCACCCGGGACTGCAATAATTGTTGGACACCCGTTACATATACACATAGACCGCACGCTCTTATTTTTGTGTTAAAAATAGAATTGTACGTGATACGCAAATACCAATAACATTTCCGTTATCAGGGAATTTTATTTTGACTTATCGCCATTAAAATATCTCATGCCGCAAAATTTTCGCAGGCCTGTGTTTTTAATGGTCTTCAATTTAAGTCTACGTTCTTCCCTAGACAGGTGATTCGGCTTTGCCACTCTCAGAGTTTTCTTGAATTATTTTAAGCTACTTTTCGTCTCTTTTGTACCATTTTGACAGCTTTAATTATTTATTGGGAGTAGTCAAGAATACGTTACGATAAATGATTTTTTATAAAGAAAAAGATCTGTCATTTGACACTATAAGCACTAGGGAATAATAAAATGAGTAGCTTATAAAGATTAATCTATTTCAAGAAAAATAGAGGGAAGTGGAAGCAAAGACATGGCATACGACAAATATCAAACGATAAATACTTGGTAAAATTGGAAGATAAAATGTAATTAAAAATCAAGTTTCGACATTCTAATTGACTTTTTTGAAAATTGAGAAATTTACAGGAGTAGGTGACAGGTGGCATTTTAATAATTAACAGGTGATAGTTGATAGACGATAAATAACAGATCACATGTGACAGCTAAAAGTTTATAGGTAATTCATGCTAGACAGCAAATATTAGATTATAAATAACAGATTATATATTATTTTTCAAAAATTAAGTAATGGTTGATAACATATGCTAGATTGCAGTTAGTTGACTCGTGACATATGATAGATGACAAATATCAAGTGACTGTTGGCATATGGTTACATGACAAATATTACCTCTAGTTTGTTAATAAACTTAATACATATTTGGAGAAAGATGATAGATTCCACGAATTAACAGTCTTCAAGTTGGTTTGACCTATACTTAGCTTATAACTGGGTATAACAGTTATCGGATAATAGATACTAGATGGCAAATATCAGATAACAAATAATAGGTAAGAGATGTCACATGGTCAAAATATAAAGGTGAGGACACTTGTTTTTTCATACGAAATAAAATAATTTTGGAGATAGAAGTTAGATGGCCGTTAACAGTTGACAAGAGATATATGATTGATGACAGATAATTTGTGTCCAGTCATTTAATAAGGAAACATTTTTATGGTTAACCCTTTCAATACCATGGTTGCTTTATAGATTTAATAACTTTAGTTGCGCCAGTATAGGCAATGTTGCAATTTTCTAGAGGAAGAAATGAACCCTATAGGCTATTTCAAATTATTTTTGATGATACTATTATTGACCTGTTGATAGAGCAAACAAATGTTTATGCTTTACAAGATGATGATGATGATCTCTTTGAAGTAGTCCGTCGACGATATGGAAAAGTACATTGGTATTTGAATTCACATGAGCTTTGCAAATGTTCTGGTCCAAAGAAACCAGATACTCACCAATTGCGGATGTCATGAGCCGCAACGAATTCAACAAATTTAAAAATTATTTATATCTAGCCGTCAATTTAAAAATGAAGGAGACAGGAGAAGACGGCTATGATAAGCACTTCAAGGTCCGGCCACTTCTAAATACAATAAAAAATCATTTTAATAAAATTCCGCCTGAAGAGAAGCATGCTTTAGATGAATAAATCATTCCATTCAAGCAGTATGTGTGAAATAATCCGCATAAATGGGGATTCAAGGTTTTTACAAGAGCTAGCAATACAGGCATCATGCATGACTTCTCTGTTTATATTGGTGAGGGAACTTGTGGCTCGTATGGATTATCATTATCCGGTGACATTGTTTTGGAGCTAACAAAAACTTTACCTGAAGGCAAAAACCATAAGCTTTTTTTTGTAAATATTTGATTGTTTAGTTTATTTTTGCCTAAGTATAAAATATTTTGGTTATAAAGCTACTTATTTGTTTAAAACAAAAATTTTCGGCTGCACAGAATAAAGTTGTAATTCAACCCCAAGGTTGCTTTGAAACAACCTAGAATAAACATGAAAAATTCTGGAAAGAATTGTCAACCCTATTTGAACCATATATGTGAAGAAATAGTTTTAGGATATTTTTTTCCAATCAAAAATAATCTGGTACTGAAAGGGTTAAGACACTACATTGGGGATAATTTCCTAGATTCAATTAAGCGAAATAATCTTGTACTAAAAGGGTTACGAAACTATACTCTTTGGAGATAATTTCTTAGATTCAATTAAGCGATAATTAGATGACATATGTAATATAGCAGGTGAAAAATGGCAGATGACCTATAATTAAAAATCAAACGTTTCCACATTCGAAACCTGAAAAATTTACAGATATAGATTCCAAGTGACAGTTTATAATTGACAGGTGACATATCACATGCGAAAGCTATCAAATGACAGCCAACAACTGACAGATAATAAATGTTAGATGTCAGATATTTGAAAATAAATGATTTAAAGCAAAAGTATAGATGACAAATGATTCACGATAGAAAACATATGAGAGCTAACAACTAAGAAGTGATAGATGTTAGATATCAGATATTTGGCGATAAAAATATAAAAACTCAAAAGTTGAATCATTCCAGTTGTTTTTCTATTTTTGAGGTCCGATGTTAAATAGCAGTGAAAAGTTAACAGGTGACATAATAAATGAATACATGGAAAATGGCTACAACTCAAAACAAAGAAACTTAAGAAATTATTTTGTTAAAAAATGATAGATTTTTGGAAACCAATGAAAGCTACAGGTAATAATTGATACATGCTAATGACACAAATCAAATGACAATTATTAAGTGACATATCAGTTGAAAGTATTAAATATAATATATCATAGATGTAGAGTAACAATTTACAGATGATACATGATATATTACAAACACTAGAAGATAAATGATAGATGACCAAAAGATAAAAGTTAAGACCCTCCGGTTTTTTTTTTATTTTACAAAACCTAAGTATTTTTTGTGGGCGGATAACTAATAATTGACAGGTGATGGATAATATACGATACATAGCAGACGACCGATTGTAGGTGGCAGCTAACAATTGACAAATGATACAAGTTGTTTTCATAAGAAAATATTTTGTGGACAGATGATATGCACAGTTAATAATTATCAGCTGACATATAGCAGATATATAAATAAAAACAAAGGTTGTTTGTGATACTTGTTTTTGTGCGAATCTTAAAAAATTATATAAACAAATGACAGGTCACAGATGATACAACGTAGATAATAGGTGTGTAGTTTTTTTAAACCATGTCATAGGGCACCAAAATTATGGTTAAGACACTTGTTTTTTCATACGAAACAAAATAATATTTGGGAATATATGTTAGATGGCAGTTTACAGTTGACAAGAGGTATATGATATGATGACAGATATTTTGTGTCCAGTCATTTAATAAAAAAACATTTTTTTGTTAAGAAACGATATTATTAGGGATTATTTCTTAGACATATATCATGGATGACAAATGGTGGATGACCTATAATTAAAAATCAAACGTTTCGACATTCGAAACCTTAGAGATTTACAGATATAGATGACAAGTGACAGTTTATAATTGACAGGTGATATATCATAGGCGATAGATAACAGATGATAGATGTTAGATGTGTCAGATATTTGGCGACAAATGATTAATAGTAAAAGTGTAGATGACAGATGATAGGCGATAGATAACAGATGAGAGCTATCAACCAAGTAGTGTTAAATGTCAAATATTTGACATAATAATATAAAAAAATAAAAGTTTAGTCATTCTAATCGTCTTTCTATTTTTGGGGTCCGATGTTAAATAGCAGGAAACCGTTACCAAGTCATATATAATAGATAATTAAATGGCAGATGGCTATAACTCAAAAATTAGGAAACTTAAGAAATTATTTTGTTGAAAAATGATACATTTTTAGAAACCGATGATATAAGTAAACCATTGTCAGAAATCAGATGACAAGTATTAAGTAACTTAATAGATGAATGAATTGTTAAAAATGTTCAGATACGCTAATTGTACTTTGTAAATTTCGATAAATCAAAAAAAATTAAAAAAAAAACAGAGACAATTAATAATTGACAGATGTTTGATGACAGCCGATAGATAACTGATGACAGAGTATGAGTAATAGCTAATAATTGACAGGACGGCGGGTCGGGTAGTTGTTAATAATTGACAGGTATAGATGATAAATAACTGATAACAGATTACAGATGTCAGCTAACAATTGTAAGATGATAGATGATATATTACAGATACTAGAAGATTAATGACAGATTACCAAAAGACAAAAGTTAAGCCACAAAACTTAAGTATTGTTTGTGGGCTGATAACCATTAATTAATTAATAATTAATAGATAGCTGGCTACAAATTGCATGTGGCAGCTAACAATTGACAAATGATACAAAAAGTTGTTCTTATAATATAAGATTTTATAGACAGATGATATGCATAATTAATATTTATCAAGTGAGCAGATATATAAAAAAGCAAAGGTTGTTATACTTGTTTTGTGCTAATCTTAAAAAATTATAGACACAAATGGCAGGTTACAGATAATACAATGTAAATCACAGGTGACAGATTATAATTGATAGGTGATAAATTCAGATGGCAAATAGCATATGACAGTTTGCATATGGTCAAAATTTGTAGATTAAGAACCTTTTTAGGAAACTTGAGAAATATAGACAGATATTTTGACAGTTAAGAGGTAACATGTTGCAGATAATAGATATCAAATAGTGACATAAATGATATTTGGTTGATATATGACGATATGACAGATGCCAGATATTAAACGGCGGATAACAGATGAGAAAGATTAATAAAACTGGTTTTGTTAAGAAACCTGAAAAATATTTGAGAACAGATGATATAATGCAGTAAACAATTTAAGATGATATATGACAGATACCTGTTGATGGACGATAGATGATAAGTGACCAATTGTTACTAAAAATTAATAATTCCGATACTAGTTCTCTAGATAATATACGATGTGGAAAGAGCTGACTTATTGTAGGTAACAGAAACAATTGACAAATAATGGATGACGGTTTTTTCATAGGAAATTATTACGTAGACAGATGATACATGCCTGTAAACAATTCTCAGGTTACATATGACAGATATATAAAAATCAAAGGTTCTAAAGGGTTTTCCAATAAGAGGTTTCATTTTGAATAGCTTGCTATCTGGGCAGCTGTCACTTTTATAGCTGTCATATTTTGTCGTTTGACAAGTAAAAACTACGCCATTAGTGAAAATGCAACGATACACGTTTCAATAACGCATTGAAATTGTTAAAGTTCACTACAGGAAGGGTGTAAATTTTGCAGTCACAGTTCGCCAAACTAAAGCACTTTTGGGTCGTCGTGAAGCACCTTGTCTACCAGCAATAGTAAAACTGGTTAAAAAATTTGAGCTGTTGGGACAACTTAGTGACGTGAAGAATCGAAACCGTGTGCGTTGCTTAAGAACAATTGAGAATATTGCTGCTGTAGCCAATAGTGTTAACGAAAACCCAGGTTTGTCGATTCCTCGTCAATCTTTGGAATTAGACATTCCAAAAACGATATTACACCGTATTTTGCATAAAGACTTAGGTTTGAAGGCTTTTAAAATTCAGTTAACACAAGAACTAAAGTCGGTCGATCACCAGCAACGTCGTATCTTTATTTATTAGGTCCTTTAAATTCATCAAAATGATCTGGATTTTCATCGAAAAGTCATCTTCAGTGTTGAGGCCCATTTTCACCTCGGAGGCTACACGAATAAGCAGAATTGCTGCATTTGGGGCTCGGAAAATCCAAGAATGCTTATTGAAAAGTCATCCTCAACGTGTCACTGTTTCGTGCGGTTTTCGGACCTTACTTATTCGAAAATGATGCTGGTGCAACTGTTACGATGAATGGATTGCGCTATTGAGCTATGATTAATGATATTCTATGGCCGGAATTAGAAGATATTGATGTGGAAGACTTTTATTTTTAACAAGACGGCGCTACGTGCCACACAAGGAACAAAACAATCGCAATTTTGCAAGAAAAGTTTCCTGACCGTGTTATTTCGCAAAGAGGTGATCACAATTGGCCCCCGAAATCTTGTGACTTAACACTTTTAGACTTTTTTCTTTCGGACCACGTGAAAGATAAGATCTCTGCCAATACTCCACAATTGATCCAAGACCTTAAAGATGTAATTTGTGAAGTTATCTAGGAAATACAGCCGCAAATGTGCGAATTGGTCATGGAACCGTAGTCATGGCGGCCATTTGGCTGATATCGTTTTCCATCGTTAATGGCATAGCTTTCTCTTTACAACGAAATAAATTTCCATTGATTTCTCTTAAAATATACTTGATTTTTTTTAATATCAAAACGAAACCTCTTTTTGGAAAACTCATTACTACTTGCTTCTGTGTGCAAAAATTATAGAAACAGATGACATGTTATAGATAACAGAGGACAGATTAAAAGTGATAGCTTATAACAGGTATTCTGATATTCAAATGAGAAATAGCCAACTCTCATGGCATGCGGCCAAACGTGTTTTAGAAAACTTATAAAATATGGACAGATGTTAGATGACAGATATAAAATGAATAGATAACAGATGAGAAATCTGAAATAAATTGTTTTATTAAGAAACCAGATACATAATTAAGGATAGATTATAGATGCCAGTAATCAATTTAAGGGTCTTTTGTAGAACTTTCATTTATTAGAGATAACTATCTGTTAATAATTTATTCAATTCAATTCAGTGGCTACAGGCCCCATCCGTGCCCTGGCTTCTCTTAATTTATTCCTCCATTCTGTACGATCCATCGCCACTTATCGCCAACCTCTTAGTTTTTGGACTTTTTTTGGCACCTTCTTCGACAGCATTCTCCCAACGCTTTCTTGACCTTCCAATTAGTCGTTTGCCTTCCATCTTGCACTTGTGCACTCTTCGTAGCATCCTCTCTTCCGACATTCTTAGTAGGTGTCCTGCCCATTGAAGTCTCTGTAACGACACAATTACTGATACAGGCTGTTCTTTAAATATGATGTACAGCTCTTGCTTTTGTCCAATAATAATTTATAGGTAACAGATAGTAGGTTAGATAAAGGTTAACAGTTAACACCGATAGATTACAGATGCTAGATGGTAGATATTGTTTTTTAATGTTAATTCTTTTTAATAATAGAAAAACGTAAGAATTAATAACTAATCATTACACCAAATGAATTACACTCATTACACGGCAATAAGTTTAAAAAATACCAGCAATTCCTTGCAAGGCAATTTTGTCTAAAAAAATGTTTTTTAAAGTTAAGTTGGAAATTTTTTGAGAACAAATAATTGAAGTAATGGGCGATCTTAAAACAAAAGAACGTATTTTAAATGCCAGAAAAAACAGATACTGAATTTTCACTAAAAAGAGAACCAAATAAAATATATATCAACGAAAAGTTCACATTATTACTTTTAGAATTTTAAAAACTCAACAATTAATACTATATGTATATAGTTGTATAAATAATTTTTCATTCTCTACCTTAATAATTTCAGATACAAAACTATTTATTCATACAACTTAAAGCTACTATATAAACATAAATACAAAATTTAATTAGTAGGCTACGCATATATGGTGCTTCCCCTCTATGGAATTTAATGATTAAGTGTTAATATACCTTTGTTAATTAGCTGACTATTCAGATTATTCGCACAAATTAGTTGGTGAGGGTTGGATGCTGATACACAAACAGGCTATTTGTGTTTTGTGGAATACAGAATTTGCATTGAATTTGGGCAATTCAATGAATTATTTTCAAATTTATTATTGTGGACTTATGAATGCTGGAGCTGAGGTTTAGGTAAGTCCCCCTAAGTTGTAATCTCATTTTAATATGAAGTATTTGACACATTGTATAAACATTTAGCTAGTTTATTTATGTTTAGCCTTGCATAATTAATATCATCATATAAAATTAAGAATTTTCACTCTTAATTTATATTATTATAACGGGTGTCCAACAATTATTGCATCAAATAAATGAACTGACATTTTAATTGTTAAACATAACCTAAACGTGCATTTAAACAACACTTTAAATGCACGTTTAGGTTATGTTTGACAATTAAAATGTCAGTTCATTTATTTGGCACATGTAAGAATCGACCTACGTTTTTGAATCCAACGCCACCCGGGACTGCAATAATTGTTGGACACCCGTTATTATTAAAAATATTTTTTTAAGTCCAGTAATATTATTTTACTAAAGAATTTTTTATAATAGTTTTCACACTTCACATTTTTACTGAACGATAAAAACATTGTCTAATTTCTGTTGAGCTCCAGAATCCTGAATATTATATATCAGCAATAGTATTATTCGAAAATGTTCAATCTACAATTACCCTTTCCCTTTAAATTATGTTGTAATAATACTAATTTCGATTTTGATAACTTTATGTGGGTAAACTTCGTTACTCCCATAGATTTTTTTGATTCGATTATTGCATTTATTATAGAACTTTAAGGATTTAAGATGCTTTCAATTAATTTTAAAGCCTAAATTTGATTAGACATTATCAATTTTTGTAAAAGATTTTTTTAAAAAGGTCAACGTCAGAATTCAACTCAATGAATACATTAAGCTATAATTATCTCATTTTATGACAATAGGTAAAAAATCATTACCAGCAATTATTTGTAAAACCATTTTTGGCTTCTAAACTTCCTCTTCTTTTGTATCTATCTTCTTTTGTAGCTGCTTGCACATAATTAACTTTCTTAGGCAATTTAATGTACCTAGATATATCAGGTACTCCAAATTGTTTTGATATAAAACTGCCCTTTTCTAATGATCACGAAACTCAAATATCTGAAAGTATGGGAATTTAATTGGTTTAATCATTTCATCAAGGTATTATGAAATGTGAATATTATTAATTCGAATATATAAACAGTATTGACTTTACTTGACATTAGGTGGCATCTTAATGGTACTATCTTGTTTTAAGTATTAGCATTAGTAATGAAGAACATTTAGTAACATAAAAATAATATAAAAATTTTAGCATCAAACAGAATTCATTTTATGACATAGGATGAACGTTTATTAGGACAGCCATCAAGTTGTATTTAATATTATTATTACCGATGTGAGAGTGTGCATGATTTATGGACTGAAATATTAGTCACATAGAAATTTGATGCCGTGAAATATAACCCCACTGGCAAGATGTTAGCAATAAAGATACATCTTCGTATCATTTGTACGACATATGGTCAAACAGGCCCGTCCCTCGATATCATCTCATACGTGTGTATGTGTGTGCGCGCATTGTATTCGAGGTTGAATGAACTTTTTCAAATGACTACACGAACGTAAGAAAGGATCCCCCCGACTTCCCTGTGTATCCCTTCGCCTTTCACTTTCGCGATAGTCAAATATTGGATTTCCTCTTTCGAATTAAGTAAAGTGCTTTCTGGTATATACGTACGTATCGGAAGATTATATTGATTCCATTTTTATATATTAATAATTTTATAGTATTTCTAAAGTGTATTTGTTCTCAGCTATATTTTTTCTGTAATAAATTTATACAAAATAACATAATAGATTTTGATATAACAATAATATTGACACATTTTTGCACTGAAGACGACGTTTGGCCCTTCGAACCCTTTCTCCTCGTACACGTGCTCCCGCTTTCCAATAACGAAACGGGGAATATTATTCTTATTCATTTCAATACATATGTCCCCGTGGTAGTGACATGAATAGACGACGGGGATATTAATGGATTTTGCGGGGACGTCGAGTAATCCGCAATGGGAGGGATCGATCGCCTTTCTATTTTGGCATTATATTTAGCACTAAGAATTTTGTTTGTTCGAAGGGGGTCGTCGACTATTATTCGCTTCGTTAGATTAACTCTAAAAACCGAAGACGCAAACCCGCTTTCGTGAATTATATCATTATCGTTATACACTCCTCCATTGATTGAGGTAGGTGGAAGAGAGGATTAATCGGACTCGACCGGCGGGATTTGCAAATTTACTAATGAGGCTTTGAGGTTGTTATTACAGAGAACAACGTGAATAATTGGTACGATTCAATAGAGCTTTTGGATTCTCTACACCGTTTCCGTGATCGAGGTTTTCCTTTATGTTTATTTAATGTTCGTGGTCACTTTGTTACGTTTAGCCTTATATTGTGGTAGCTAATCAAATTATTTTGAAGAATAAGGATACAAAAATTACTACTACACACTCTTATCATTAATGGTAAATCTAATCTACTTACACTTGCAATATCAATAGCCTTATTTACGATTCTGAATAATTAATTTGTGTTTTCTTTTTGTTGCAGGTAAGTCTCTTAGTTATTATCCTATTCTTTTGAATGAAGTATTTTTATTAGGTAAGTACATTAAAGTATTCAAAAAAGTATTTGTATTAATTCGTTGAATCTTCAGAACTCAAATATACTATCGTGTAAATATACAATTTCATGAGGCTTAAGAATCGACTAACTTTGTTAATGAAGGGGTTATTAGAGGATATTTCTTTTGATGTTGATAT